>JAMXDD010000004.1:14426074-14781106 GCA_024733475.1 Syzygium grande | reverse complement strand
AACCCTACACCCTATTGGAGGGAATTCTGGATTTGGAATTTAAGTGTGAAGCAAGTCATGTTTAGAGCCTGCTTACCGCATTAAGGATTAAATTGGAAATTTGGGCTAAGATTAAGGCTTTACAATCATGGACCTAGAAATCCCAGAGATTCTGGAAATGGATGTCACAAAAAGGAAATTGGGTTTTCAAGTATTCGAGGATAGGATTATGAAGTTCCGTGGTCGGTTATGTGTACCCAGTGATGCAGAATTAAAAGAAGAGATTTTGTCGATGTACACTATAGCAATTACAAAGATTCACCCGAATAGTACGAAAATGTATTAGAACTTGCGACAGTATTATTGGTGGAACGATATGAAAGTGGACGTGGCTAAACATGTGGCTAAGTGTTTCACATGCCAACAAGTGAAGGCGCAACATTGCAAGCCGGGTGAAATGTTGCAGCCATTGGAAATTCTCGAGTGGAAATGGGATTACCGAGGAGCTAGAGGGGCCATGATTCGATTTGGGTGATAGTGGATCGGTTGATAAAGTCAGCACATTTTCTACCAGTACGAAAGGATTTTTGCCTTGGGAAGGTATGCCGATTTGTATGTACGACACATAGTCCGTCTCCATGGAGTACCAGTGACGATCACCTCGGACCATGATCCTAAGTTTACTGCCGCTTTTTTTGGAAAAAGGTCTTCATACGGCATTAGGATCGAGGTTACAGTTTAGCACTGCCTATCATTTGCAGATGGATGGCCAGTCTGAGAGGACGATTCAGACTTTGGAAGATATGCTGCGAGCATGTGTATTGGATTTTAGGGGAAGTTGAAAAGAATGATTGCTCTTGGTTGAGTTTGCCTATAACAATAGCTATCAGCAGAGTTTTAGAATGGCACCGTTTAGGGCATTGTATGGCAGGGTTTGCAGAACACTGGTTTGTTAGGATGAAGTGGATAAGAGGAGCATCACGGGTTCCAAGTTGGTTCAGCAGTCA
Source organism: Syzygium grande (assembly GCA_024733475.1). Classification (NCBI taxonomy): domain Eukaryota; kingdom Viridiplantae; phylum Streptophyta; class Magnoliopsida; order Myrtales; family Myrtaceae; genus Syzygium; species Syzygium grande. Next base: position 14,780,120 of record JAMXDD010000004.1, on the reverse strand, counting down.
ATTGGAACAGTCAAGGTGATTTGGGAACACCATGGAACTAAAGGTGCGACGTGGGAAAGTGAAGAGTTGATGCGACACCAATATCTCCATTTGTTTGGATAGTTGCATTGGATTGCAAATTTCGAGGACGAAATTTTTGTAAGGGGGGAAGAATTGTGACATTCCGAATTTTGGCTCATTTTTGGGATTTATAAATCGTGTAATTCGTCAGTGCGCTTATAATAGAATTTCGCCCGGGAACTGATCACTCTCGGGTTCTTGTTTTTAAAAATAGAAATTTTCCTAGAATCGCACTCGATCGAATTTGGCCGCTATTTAGACCCCGAACTAGGCAGTCGATTTTCGGGAGTTTCGGGATGAAATAAATTGGACGGTGTCGATATTATTGTGGCAGTGTCGAGATCATTAGGAATAGTGAGAAAGTGGATTTTTGGACTGGGTGCGAATTTGGACTAGTAGACCTCCCTCGTAGTGTGTCTTGGGTTATTTTATTTTGGCCCTTTGTCCTATATTATTATTTGAGATTTTCGTGGACTGTCAGACCATTTTCTGAATTTAAATCGTGACCGTTAGATCATTTTTGGGTTCAAACCGTGTTCGTTGGATCGCGATAATTACCTTTGACTTTCTCCCTCTCTTTCTCTCTCTCTCCTCCTCTTTTCCCGCTCACGTCCCCCCCATCCCGTCTGCCCCTCTCTCTTTCTCTCTCTCTCTCTCTCTCTCTCTCTCTCTCTCTCTCTCTCCTCCCCCATGCAGCGTTAAATCTGCCCGTGCACCCCATCCCATACGTTTTCTTCTCTCTCTCTCTCTCTCTTGCCCGCACGTTTCCCCTTTGCATGCCTAACACCCCCTCCCTTCTCTCTCTTCATTTTCTCTTTCTTCTTCCTCTCCTCTTCTTCTTCCTTCTTCCCCCCTAGACGAGATCTGCCCCTGCTTCTGCTCGCTCGAGCTCGTCGTTGCTGCTTGACCCAGTCCTTCGCTTTTCCGGCCAAAACTCGGTAAGTGACTTCCTAAACCCTACCTAGTACATTGGGTATTATTAGACTTGTCTAGGGAATAATTAGTGCCGGTTCAGGGGCTTAACGTGGATTGTGGGCAATTTTAGTACGTGCATAATTGATAGATTAAATTGTGAGAGTTGTGGGGCTTAATTAATGACTAATTATGGTGGGCTAATTGATAATATTGTTGTGACATTCGTGGGTGGGCTTGATGTTCATATGTGGTAGGCATGAATGACGGATTTGTGGGCAAGTGGGATGGGCTGTGATGTGAATTGGATTTGTACGTGGGTACTTATAGACTTGTCTTGGTTAGAACGGCTAGGGCGTGATTTAATTTGAGCATATTATGTTTAATTGCGCTATTTGAATTGGATTAATATTATGCTTGACTTGGGTAATTGAGCGTGAACGACTTGAACGTCGGGTTTGTGAATTGAGGTGACGAATTGTGAATTGGACTGAGTTGTGATTATGGGTTTATTGATGCAATTGGTGTGGAATTGATTTAATTGAATAGCGTGTGCTTGCTTGATGATTCTAAGCCCGGATCAATCGGAGGGCTACGGACTTGGGACGTGTTGACGGCGGTCCGTGTGAAGGCATGAACGGCCGATGGGCCAATTGGAATGCGGGCTTGAGACGTGTTGACGGTGGCCCGTTAAAGGTGTGTTGGACCGGGACGTGTTTACATCGGTCATTGGAATTGTTTGAATATCGTGGCTTGGGACATGTTGACGACGGCCACTGAAATTGATTGAATAGTGTGGCTTGGGACGTGTTGACGGCGGCCACTGGAATTGATTGAATAGTGTGGCTTGGGACTTGTTGACGGTGGCCACTGGAATTGATTGAATGGTATGGCTTGGGACGTGTTGACAGCGGCCATTGGAATTGATCGAATTATGTGGCTTGTGAGCCTGTGAGAATGGACCTGATGCGCAGTGGCGCGGGTCGTGAGAAAGATGTTCGATCACACATGCGATTTGAGTGTGATTGGAATTGGCTGGTTGAGCGTGTGACTGAATTGGCTGGTTGAGTGCGTGACTGAATTGGCTGGCTGAGTGCGTGACTGAATTGGCTGGTTGAGCGTGTGATTGAATTGACTAGTTGAATTGGTTGGATTGATTGAGTGCGAATGTGGATGGTACTTGAACGATTGTGTTATATTACCGGGATATTATTTCATTATTCTGATTAACTAATATGCAGTTTGGGTAGGTGATTGGATGGCGAGGTAAGTCCATTGATGTGAATTATATATATGTTATTGGTTTGATTGCATGTACGACTTGTCTGGGTACGCATTGGCCTATGTGGGGCTTAGGGGGTTGCTTATTGATACACGTTCTCACGGTTATTATATAACCATTTCAGATCCACGACCATGAGTAATTGAAGACGCAGCAAGGGTATCTCGGAGATCGAGGACGGGTCAAGTACCCGGGATTTTTAGTTTCCCTTTTTGTAGAGGAGTTAAGTTTGCGACGATTGTCCCCCTTCGAGAATTGTGGTTCTACTGTTGTGGTTTAACTTGGGGATTGTCTTGTGGATGTCGTATGTGTTTGTCAAGTGTATGAATTGCAGTTATTGTTTCATGCTATCGCTATCCCCCTTGTCATTATTAATTGTCCGGGTGGTTTCTATTTGTTTTCGCATGTACTTAATCTCTGACGTTTTGGGTTGGGTCAGCAACGTATCTGGGACGTCGCATTCAATGTTCGACCATCGAGGGATGATCGTGCGCTCGTAGAATGCGGGGCGTGACATTACATGACTCTTAGACTTACGCCGATTTATAGACTTGTTACATGACTCTTAGACTTACTCTTAAATGACTCATAAATGAAGTCTCATATTCCAAGGAGATAGTTTCCTAGGAATTTACATAACATTAACTAGACCTAGAAACACGAAGGTCAAGACATAAAAAAACGAATAGACTCTTTAAAAAAACCACCCTTCAATAAAGATTCTTCTTGAATGTGTGCACCACTCTTGAAAGTCGAACGGCCTTTGGTAACTTGTTTAATGAATTGGCAACTTCCAACGAATTTTGTTTAATTTCTAACGTCATCTAAATGCGCCAAACATCCAAGGGACAATCATATCGCAAAGTCAAATAAACCTAAGCTATCAGGAAATAAGCCGGCTACATATATTAAGCATTTTTTTAATCTCGGTCTAATTTACAGGCCAACTGTACACAAAAGGCAAAGTAGATTTTCTTCATTTGATATTCATGAACTCATACTCTTCAGTCAGTCTTCGATTATGAACGAGGAAAAGCTTCCTCGTTGTCATGTGCCCCACTTCAAGCACCTGAAAAACACCAGCAGAAGATGGGGCTCATATGCGGAGGAAAAATCCGTTCAAGAAGGCGCTGGATGCACCGTTTGCGCCAGAAAATACTGCATCAATGCCATTGATCTTAACTAACTTGATCTATCAAACAACTAGAATCTACAAAGGCACATAAGTGTTTGCCAATCATAATGCGTTAGGAAATTGAATAGAGAGGCTGTTTCTGTACATCAACAGTTCGGTCCCAATCCTTATCTTCCCAGTCCATGAGGTTCCTTAAAAATTTCTGATTATACAGAGAATTGGAGTAGGATAGATTATAATCTCTATGTAGTTCATTGGTTTCTGCAGGCAGTTCACTTTGTAAATGTACCATCTGGCGCGCGCTAGTAACTTGCCAAAATAAAGGTTGGCACATAAAAACATCGGGGAAAAAGTGAGCTTCTTTCATCTCAAGCTGCAGATAGATTACACTCTAGGGGCGAGACAAATAAAAAAATAAATCGGGACAATTTCTCATCTTCCGCAAGCTCTTTTCAAGATACCGTCTTATTAGCAATAAACAAATCAAAGGCTCCTGGATTTTTAAACTTGTCGAGTTTAAATGCATAGGCAATCGAGAGTTGTTGCACTATGTGTGCTTACTCATGTCACTGATAAGAGTATATGACCCAAGTTACTTACCGTTGAAGTGTAGCATCAACACCAAAATACGGCACATATCATTAAAAAGCATAATATCTGAGTCATTCCATTTATTGGGAATGATATCATGCACAGAACACAAATGCACCGAATGTCTTCAAACGAGGGGTCTCTCATTAGTACATGTTTTATGTCATAAATCTTTCCACAATTTACACTGGTAAGGCCACGACTTTTAGAGGTTGAGCTCTCTGCACACTGATCCCGAACTTGTCTTCCACGTTCATATTTTCTGGTGTGACACCATCTTCGAGCCTCCAATTAAATGCGTTAATGAGCGAACCCAGAATCAGATGTAACATTCTTGTGGCCAATGGCAATCCTGGACAAATTCGTCTGCCACCACCAAATGGTACAAGCTTGAAATTTTTTCCCGGGAGATCTATGTCAGATCCTAGAAATCCCTCCGGCACAAACTCATTTGGATTGACCCAAACGCTAGGATCTCTTCCTATAGCCCACGCATTGATAAGAACTTGTGCAGCCTTTGGAATGGTGAAACTGCCTATTTGTGTATCAGCTTCAGGCTTGGCCGGGAGAAATGGAAATGGTGGGTGAAGTTGGAAAGTTTCTTTTACGATAGCTTGTAAATACCGTAAGCGAGGTATATCGACTTCCTCCATCTGGTTGCCTTTGCCAATGACTTCATGGAGCTCGGTTTGGGCTTTTAACAGCTTCTCTGAGTTGCGAAGTAGCTCCGCCATTGCCCACTCTAGAGTACTTGAAGTGGTTTTGGTACCAGCAACAAAAAAATCCTGTGGTCATCATTGCAACAAACATAAGAGCATGATAAGTACTCAGGACGGGAAGATTTAGATTCATTATTTGCAGCGAAAGAAGTGAAAACAAGTACAACCGGAGTGAAATAGAGGAATACTTTTGATTCCATATGGTGGTTCTATTAATGCTCAGTGCTAACTAATCACGGATAAATTATACGAAAAACTATAAAAGCAAGATTGTCATGCATGGCAACGGTGTTTTCTCCTAATAAGACAATGATGGCACGTGAATAAAAATATTGTTCTACTAATCAGGTAGTAACAAAGAGAAGCTTGAATATCAAGAAACAGATGCTTGACTAGAGAGATGTCCACGTCCTCACTCTTCTCTTCCACTACATCAAGAAGAGCATCCAAGACATCGTTCCTAGTAACTGAACCAGACTGCATCATCAGCTGCCACCTTTTCTTGATGAGAACATCAAAGATATCAAACATTTTGCCAAAATACAATTCCGCTGCTTCAAACCCTGTGGATCAATCTTCTTCAGCACAGGAAAGTAATCTGCAAAGGTTTGGCTTTCCAACCTCGGCCATGATTTGCCACACCGCCTATTTCAACTCTTTAGTTGAATTTGAAGAGTACATCATGTCCAATGAGAAAACTGTGTTCGACAGAGAGTTGAGGCTAGTCCTAAAAGCCGCCTCGCCAATGTCTATAGCATCACCATTGTGCGCACATTTCTGAACATAACAGACAAGCTCTTCCACTTTCTTGCTGCGAAGGTGCTGGTTGGAATCCAGTTTTTTACTGGACAATAGATGTGTGTTGTATATTTTCCTAAGGTTTCGAAAGAGAGGCAAAATGGGTATCCAAGGCAAGTCGAGTTGATCTTGGTTGTGGGCCGTGATGGTATCAGGAATCGTTCGATTCAAGAAGACAGCATCATATGTTTGGAGGATTTCTTTGGCTAGTGTTGGAGAAGAAATGACAACTGTGGTTACAAAGCCGAGCTGAAGATTCATTATGGGGCCGTAAGTACTAGCAAGCCCGGCAAGAGACTTGTGGGGAAGCTTTCCGAGTTCGAGGTGGTTACCGATGAGCGAAAGAGGCTGCGGACAGGGTGGGAGGTTGGAGGGAGCCTTTTTTATTCTCGTTGTGATGAAAGAGAGCTTGGATCAAGCCCCACAGAAGCGAAGGCACAAAATCAAGACTAAGTAATCCATGGCTGGGGCTTGCCTCTTTGTGAATCTAAAGAGGTATATGTTCATCTGCTTCTTCTATTAGGCCATTGTAGAGGTCCTATTGCATTTCTTGCTGCTTTCTCCAGAGCACTACCATCGCTTTCACTCAAGCCTAACTTTTTTGTCATCAGTAGCCCTCAAAATTCTGCTATTTTTACCTCATAAAAGATAATACTGCTCTTGGTTCTGTACAGAGAGGCTGCTTTCAATCGGGTCATTCGTCCCTTTGCTTTGAGTAAGAGGGGTTGACATGATTCAGAACTTCGAAACTAAGATTTCCGATTAAAATTGACATAATTGTTTTGGTATAATATGAGATTTATAAATTTTGCATATTTTGAATAACTAAACTAAAAAGCAAAGAGGTCATTTGACGCTAGAAGTCTTGCAGTTCATAGATATTTGTGTTTTCTTTGTTTTGCAGAAGTGAAAACGGACCGATTCAATAGGTGGTTGTTATGAATCTACACTAATAAAGTCATGGAACGCAGACAAAGAAGGGTATGTTATTGGTAGACCCATCTCATGCATCGTTTCCTACCAAGCAGGGACCAGTTCCTCTTTACTAATGAACAGCCACTGCCGCGGCCTGCCTGCAAAGATTCATTGTGATGGGAGTGTTAAGATATATGTCTCAAGTTTGAACTCGTGCACAAGATCCAATCCGCCTTCAAGGATACAGATCAATCCGAACGATTTCGGAAGTGTTACAGAGACTGCTTCACGTGACATATAATGAGTTGTTCCTTTTGGTCTTTTAGGACTATTTTGGCCACGCATGGCAGCCCCCATTTGGGCACATATTGCAGATACCCTTTCAACTGAAACTGGGGTTGGTCAGATAAGATAAGGAAAAGCATTTGGGTTTTCTTATTGGGTTAATTCTATGAAAACCTCAAACTAGTACACCTGTGATAAATTTACCCTAAATTAATTTTTTTGACCATAAAAAAGCCCAAACTGGTACACTTGTAATAAATTTATCTTCTATTAGTTTTTGTTAAATTTTATAGTTAAATTGTTGAGCTGGATGACACGTGCCAGTTGATAGGTATACCGGTTTGGAGTTTTACCTCCATTTATCACAGGTGTACTAATTGAGATTTTTTGTGATCAAAAAATTAATTTGGGGTAAATTTATCATGAGTGTACCAATTGGGATTTTTGGTAGTTAAAAACTTAATTTTGAGTAAATTTATCACAGATGTACTAATTTAAGATTTTTCATGGTATTAATTTTGACTCGTTCTAATAGCTACACAATGATGACTCCCACATGTCACAAGTCAGGCTCTCTAGCTGCACGTAGAGCTCCCTCCTCATAATCGCAACAATGGAGAGGAGCTCAATATAAGAAGTACAAAAGCGAGAGAGTGGCTCTGGGTGGCAAAAGAACACTATAAGTGCCATAATTTGTGTACGGCGCTTACTTTGGTGCCAAAAGTTTTCGCCGACCAACTTAAGTGCCAAATTGGAGGAAAAATGATCACTTAAGTGTCAAAAGTTTTTTTTGGATCACTTTAATGCTAAAATTTTTAAAAAACGATTACTTAAGTACCAATCTCTGACAAGCTACGTTAGCTTCAGAAATTAATAAAAAAAATGTCACGTCGGATTTTTGGCAAAAAATTATGTATGACACCGGAATTGGTACTTAAATGATCGTTTTTCAAAAATTTTAGCACTAAAATGATAAAAAAAAAAAACTTATGGCACTAAAGTGAGTGCCGTACACAAATTATGGCACTTATAGTGTTCTTTTGCTGGCTCTGGGTTCATAGCCACGAGAAGAGCTTTCGAGACTTGATGATTTTTGAATGGAGAATCCTACGTCCAACCGAGGTGTTTTTTCGTGAGCCTAAACAATGTGGGTCTAAGTGTAATGTAGGGGTGCCAAACATTTGAGCGTCTAAGCAAGAGTAACCTTGTAACTCTCCAATTAATTAGTGACTCATTTTCGGCTTGCTCTCCCGTAGAGTAGGCTTCGACACTCAAATCGATCTAGGCAAATCTCTCGTGTTCTGTATTATTCCTCGTCAATTTGTATTTGACTTGAATTGCAAGTTCAATTAACTTCCACATTTGTTTCGCAACAAGTAGCATTTGGGTAAACTAAAAGACATCCGAACTATGAAATTAGTCAGATACTGGTAGAGATTCAGATCACACATAGAATTTCTACTCAGCGCTCAGGAGATCATTTTCCTTGGGGCTGTAAAACAAGATGAACAAAAATCAGCCGACATGTATTGTTTATTGGTGGGGTTACTATTTCTAGTTTGGTTACTCTAAAGAGCAGATGGTGGTACATTTACGGGCACAACCCAGTCCAACGCTCACAACCATTCACCACCAGCTCAAACTTCCACACCAACCGCATCAAACAAATGGACGGAACACGTAGAGAAAGAAAACAAAGCTGGCAAAATCACTTGAATGAATCTTTACTCGGGCCATTGATTCAACATCATCGCCTCGACAACAACCACCGTCGATAACTACAGAAACATAGAACCCAAGACGAAGAGCACGTTCGATCGTTCAATAAAAAAAAACTCTGAAAATCCGCCAACGTGACTTAATCCGGACCAATATGCTTTCAGTTTAAACAAAAACGAGACTAACTTACACTGGATTTTAAGGGCATTTCATTTAAACAACATGTGGCGAGAACAGAGTGAGGAGAAGATATTTACAATTTTTTAGAGCTCCAACCCAGATCTAGGCCAAAACAATCATCAGGAAATGATTGACATCAAAGAAAATAACCCAGTTGGACACAAAACACTTAAGAGCCCCAGTGACCGAGCTTGACTCATCCTTTAAACAGAACAGGGAAGAGTAAGAGGGGCTCGTAAGGGCGAGCGTTAATCTCAGAGACTCCTACCCGGCTGGAAGACGACGGCTATAGGGCAAGTACGAGATGAGTCGAACTATGGCCAGCCGCTTGTAATTGTCTCCTAGCCAAGATCCTTAGAAAGAGAACTCGAACCAAAAGAACAAAAGGGTTCACTGGAAATGATGGAACCTGGGCGAGAGAGAGCTCGTGAGAAGGCATATGCCAACGGGAGGTTGTCGGCCGGCAACAGCGGATACGGCTGGTTGGGCCTCGCCTGTGGCAGGCAATGGCAACCCTTGCTTATGCGAGGCCAGCCCGTATGACCGTGGTCAATCACTGGCAAAAGGAAGAAGAAAGGACAAAAGAAAAGAAAGAAAAAAAATAGAAAAAATAATAAAATAATATTAATGACACTGAACAAAGTAGCAACGTGAGCCATGCATAAATAGTTTTGGCCCACATTCTCAATAAAAATTTTCCAAGTCTGAGGTTGACTTTCATCGTTGGTGGTTCCTTGCACCAAATCATTGATCCGTCACGTCACTCTTCTTCGCCAGAATAGGCGCAATGAAAATATTTTGCCAAACTTTTGACGAATTTTGACTTTACTTTGACGCGAGTATTTTATGACACTAATCAAAATAGCAACGTGAGCCTTGCATTCAACATGCAACTTATTTTGATTAATTACCTAACGAATCCCTCCACCGGAAGTCACTGGGTAATATCTACCATATGGATCACATTCAACATGAAAGTAACGTGAGTATTTAATGATACTGATCAAAATAGCAACGTCAGCCTAGCATTCAACGGGCAACTTATTTTGACCGATTACCTAACGAGTCCCTCTACTGCACGTCACTAGGAAAGATCTACCATATGGATTACATTTGAAATTAAAGTAATGTGAGTACTTAATGATACTAACCAAAATAGCAACGCGAGCCTTGCATTCAACATGTAACTTGTTTTTATTGATTACCTAACAAATCCCTCTAGTGCACGCCACTAGGACAGATATACCATATGGATTGCCGAGAAATCAAATTCAAAGATAGTTTTGAACTTTCTAACTTTTACCTAAGGATACCCTAAGGGCCAGTGTCTTCCATTAAGTTTTTATCACAAATTGTCGTCAAAGCCTACGACCTTAGCTAAACTTTACTAATATATTGATTCAATCCAAGCTACATCTGTTTGATAGAGGTTGATGGTTAAGTTGTACAATATGCTAAGATTTCAAAATGCATAAGTAAAGGTTTCGGCACTTCAAACAAAACCGTAGCACAAAAACAACTACACTATAGACACTTAATTAGCTACCCTCTTTACCTCTCAATCGGTGGGTTGCGGCTTCAAGAGATTTTTAATTCATAAACTAGAGGCCATTTGATCAAACCCCACTACCGCATGTAAATTATTTTGGGTCATTGTCTTTTTTTTTTTTTTTGGTCTACAAACACAAAGTATTATTATCAATAACTTAAGAAACAAAGCCCGTAGCAGGGGCATCTAAACATAGTGGGTCCAAAAAAGTTCCGGGGGGATTGGCTATCCAATTCGAAGGGAGAGAATTCGTTTATTGAGCTTTGACAACCCAATCCACAGCTCTATTTTGCTCCCTATTACAAAACTTGACTTTAAGATCCGAAAAGCAAGACAACATATGAGAAGCTTCGATGATTAGTGCTCGCTCTTCCCACCCTTACTGATCAGCTGACTTCAAAGAGGAGATTAAACTCAAGCAATCGGAGTTGAGTTCTAGCTTAAAACTTCTTTGAGGAGAGAGAAAGTGCAATGCGTGGACAAGAGCTAAAGTTTTCGCCTGATACGCCGATGCAGCCCTCACCGATCTAGCAAATCCATCAATTAGGGACTCAGCGGTATTGCGCACAATGCAGGCTACAGTGCCTTCGTTTGAGTTGGGAGAGTAAGCTCCATCAATACTTACTTTTAAAGCGTCTTTCATCGATGGTTTGCATGCTTGATCCATCGTCCCAAGAGCTCGGGGGTTGTGGCATTGATTCCTTGTTAAATTTCCCCTGTCATTCCATTTTGCATAATTTTCAAGCAGAGTTTGGGCAAATTGGACAATATTAGATGATTCTGGTCGGAGACCTGAGAATACGGTGTTGTTTCGTGTCTTCCAGATAAGCCATAGGAATCCTAAGACCAGTTCAAATTTCGGTGAATTTCCTTGATTTCTTACAAAACTCGAGAGCCACTCTTCTGCACTAGTCAAACCTTGGCTTTGAATATTGATTTGTAGGGCTGGGTTCTCCCAGATAGGCTTCGTCCAAGCGCAAAGCAAAAACAAATGCTTCCTAGTCTCTAGGAGGCTTCGACAGATCGAGCATAATGGATCATATATGATTCTTCTACCAAACAGGTTGTCCTTAGTCGAAAGAGCGTTTTGACATAAACTCCAGACAAAATATTTAATTTTTTGGGGGGATAACATATGCCAAATTATGTTCCATAGCTTCCGTGGGGGCTGAAAAGAGGTTGATGTATGATTGCTATTCGGTTTTAAGGCTTCTGTGTTGATGACATGGTAGGCACTTTTCACTGAAAAATCACCTAATTTAGTTCCTGTCCACACAATTTTGTCTTCTAAAACATCAGTTCTTAGAGGGATTGTTGGTATTTCATTTGCTATTTGGTCACTAAAGAGTCCCTAAAGCACCTGTTCATTCCATGCATTTTCCTCTATGTTCAACAGCTCACAAACAATTTTAGGGTCATACCTATTCGCTGGTCCTCCTATAATACCCCTCTTTAACTATTTATCTTCTCTGATTTGGATACATTCTCCTGTACCCACCGACCACATAACGGAATTAGCAATTGCGTCTCTGCCTATAATAAGGCTCTGCCATCCCCAAGAAGGTCGAAAGCCCTTTACTACCTACATGAAGTTCTTTCGAGGGAAATAAAGACCCTTAAAGAGTTTACTCTATAATGTTGTGGGTTGTTGGGTTAATCTCCAAGCTTGCTTTCCAAGTATGGCCCTGTTGAAGGACATTGGGTCTCTAAACCCTAAGCCCCCATCATCTTTCCTTGTTTTTAGCAGGTCCCACCTCTTCCAATGTAGGCCAGATTTTGAGCTGTTACTTCTCCACCAAAATTGAGCTATTTTCTGTTCAATGGCATGACATATTGAAGCTGGAATTTTAAAGATCGACATGGCATATTGAGGTAAGGCTTGAACCACATCTTTAATGAGGAGTTCCTTTACTGCTCTTGACATGAGATTTTCCTTCCATCCTTCTAATTTAGAATTTACCCTAGCTAGTATCCAAGCAAACATTTGCTTCTTGGACGCTCCCCAATCAGATGGGATTCCAAGGTATTTCCCTATTTTTGCAATTTCTAGGACTCGTAGGGCTTTTGCCATGTTGCTTCTCAGCCTTTACGGACAGCTAGCACTAAAGAAAATCCCCAATTTGTTCAAATTAATCTTCTATCCAGTTGCATAGCAATATTGATTCAAGATATTCGCCAAGTTTTGGCATTCCAGCACTGATCCATCTAGGAAAATAGAATCATCAGTGAATAAAAAGTGGGATAATGTTGGGCAACTGTTGTTCAGCCTTATCCCTTTAATACTTTCATCTTCTATCGCTTTTGACATCAGGATAGATAGGCAATTAGCAACCAGTATGAATAGATAAGGGGAAAGGGGATCCCCCTTGCCTAATTCCCCTTCTGGGTTGGAAAAAATTAAGGGGTTCACCATTGAACTTCACACTAAGGGATGTTGTTGTCACGCATTGCATTATCTAATTCATCCACCTCTCATCAAACCCCATTTTCATTAGACTTGCTTCCAAGAAGTCCCACTTAATTCGGTTATAGGCTTTCCTCATGTCTAACTTAAGAACCGCCTGAAATCATTTTTTCCTCTTCCAAATCCTTAGCTGGTGAAGGATCTCTTGGACAATCATTATATTATCTTGGATTAATCGACCACCCACAAAGGCACTTTGCTCCTCCTTAATCAAGACTGGAAGCCATGGTTTTAATTTGTTTGCCAAGATTTTTGAAATTATCTTAAAGGAAAAGTTGCTGAGGCTGATGGGTCTGAAGTGGTCTAACTTTTATGGGTTTTGAACTTTTGGCACAAGGGATAAGTATGTCTCATTTAAGCCTGGCTGCATCCTCCCTGAAGCAAAGAATTCCTCTACCTCATAAAAAATCTTCTGTTTAAGAGTTTCCCAATAGTATTGGTAAAATTGACCATTGAGACCATCAGGGCCCGGCGCTTTTACTGCTCCAAGCTGGGAAACAGCAGTGTTAACTTCATCCATGGTGACTTTCTTAGTTAGACTTTGATTCATTTCTTCTGTTACCAAACAAGGGCAAATGTCCAACAAAGGCTGCAAGTCAGTGTAGTAATTCTGGATCGTCTCCTTTGACTGGCTAGAGTTGCTTACCCACATCTCTTCTGGATTTTTCAACATGGAAATTCTGTTTCGCTATCGCCTTTGGATGGTCGTTGCATGGAAATATTTTGTGTTTTTATCCCCCCCCCCCCCACTTTAGCTAATTGATTCGAGATCGCATCCCCCAATACATCTCCTTTTGTCTCCAAATCTCTTCAATGTGTCTTTTCAACTCCTGGGCTCTTCTTGACTCTAGACTGAGGTGTTGATAATTGGTTATGCACCGTAGTTCCTCCTTCAACTCTTTTATCTTTTTTTGCCCATTTTCATATTTTTCCCTACTCCATTTTGTTAGCTCTTGTTTCACAGCCCTTTGTCTCACTACTAGGCTTTCGCCCACCAGAATTGGAGCCTCCCAGGCTTCTTTTATAATTCTTTCGCATTCCTCGTCCTCTAACCAGTAGGCCTTGAATTTGAACTCCCTTTTACATTTAACTGGATCAGTAAAATAGGACTATGGTCAAACACAATTGCCGGCAAAGCGAAAGCTTCAACTCGAGGGAATTGGACTCTCCACTCAATATTGCACACAACTCTATCTAGTCTCTCTTTCACAAATGCTGCTCCTCCTCTATTGTTAGCCCATGTGTAAGCACAGCCCTTACTCCCCATATCCATTAACGAATAGTTATTCAAGAAGTCTCGAATGCATTTATTCGATAATACTCAGGGGTCTCTTCCCAATTTTCTCCCAATGATAAAGAACTTCGTTAAAGTCTCCCATAGAAATCCATGGACGAGTGTTATAAGAGCTGATGTTTGTCAAGTAGTTCTAGAGATGAATCCTTTGTTGGAAGATTGTTGGGGCATGGACGAAAGTAACTCTGGTGGTGTTTCTGTAAACCACATCCTTACACGTCAAATCCAAACACTCCTGCATAGCCATATCAACTGTGATTGAAGTTTCATCATTCCAAAAAGAGCCAACCCCCCCGCAGTACCTACTAGGTTCACCACAAATAAGTTTTGGAAATTCAGTCTCCTTTTCAGCCTTTGTACTACTAGTTCATGGTTTTTTATCTCCATTAAGAATAGAACGGTAGGCCTTTCTTGAGCCACTAAGGCTCTCAATTCTTGGACTGTCAAAGATGTGCCCAACCCTTACGGTTCTAACATATAGACTTCATTTGTCCCCTAGTGGCTTATTCGGGCTAGCAACCAAAGCCCAGTCGTTGGAATTCCCAGAAATCTAGATCGGAGTGTCCATAAGCATCATTTCATCTAATGCAATAGGGTCAATCTTGTGACATCTTGATTTCTTGCTACCTGAGACCTTAAAGGTCTTTGGCTTTGTCTTTAGATTTCCAACCCTCAACATGTTTGGAATAGGAGTCTGGTCTGCCCGAATATTTCCTGAACCAATGAGTAATAGGACGGGTCCCTGGCTTTTGGCTTGTCCTTGATATTGTGCTGGGGCCTTTCCTTTGTCCAAGTTGCCTCTGTTTATTATCTCCTTTTGAGTGTTCTCCCTGTCAAGGTTGTGAATGTTTTCACCTGGGTCAAAGGCTACACTTTGCGAGAGCAAAGCAGGAGATTGTGGAACAATTTCTTTCTCAAACACTTCCTCATCCCTTTCACCATTAAAGAGTTTCCAGTACTGAATATACTCATTCACCTCAGTTTTCAACCAATGGCTGAACTTCACATCTATACATGCTTCAAATTTATCCTCATCAAAGGGGACTATCTTGCAATGCTTGGCATAATGTCCAATTCGCCCACATGAGTAACAGAAGTATGGCAATCTTTCGTATTTAAAATCCACCCAGTGTTTTTGCCTTTTAAAACTAATAATGGTACTTGGTAAAAGAGGGTTATCTAGTTTTAGATTTACCCTTACCTTGTCCACTCTAGCTGTTGTGAAGCTTCTATCATTAACCTAGATCATGTCGACAGACCCCAGGACAAATGCCGCAGTACATAGCCCCTTCTCTGCGGATAATTCATAAGGTAGTCCGTGAATTCGAACCCAAAAAGAACAATGTGAGAAGGGGTAGTGATGGTGGGGGATATTTTCTTCCCATTGCTTCAATACTAATAACTGGTTAGCAAAGGACCATGGTCACAACTCTAACACCCTTTCCTTATCAGTTTCAGATTTAAAAGTGAAACCAAATACTCCTGGACTAACTTGTTTAAAGTAGAAATCGTCCATGCGTCAAGCCTTCTTCATCGTTTTCAGAAAAGCTTGGATGTTGATATCTGGTTTTGAGAACAGTTGCCCAAACAGTTCGAGATGGCAATTCATCATTTGCCGTTTCGTAACAAAATCATCCATCACTGCTAATTTGTTTTCGAACCAAAGGTTACCTAGGCTCCTGCAAATCAGATTGAGGCGAGCTTCCACTAACCTCTGTTTCTCCATAGTTTCTTGCAGGTAAGTGTGTGAGGAGGTCCGTGAGTTGTAGAGAGTAGAAGGTTCTCACCAAAATCTTTGGCTTTGCTACAATCCAAGAGAGATAACGTCACCTTCAATGAAAAAGAAATAGCCAGAGCAGCCACCATAGGTGGGGGATAAGGTTGAAGGATGAAGAACAGAGAAAATGTACTAGAGGATTAGGTTTTAAGGTGGGTTTTGGGGATTAGGGTTTCTACCACCATGAGGGGTAGAGGCCATCTCTTCCCAAGTGAGAGAGTTTCCTTTGCTATTCAATTTCATTTTTTTTTGGGTCATTGTCACTTGTACTTACCTTAGACCTAAACTTAACTGGTTCATGGGAATTGCAAAATGTTTCATGAGCCCCTATATAATGGAGCATGCATGTCACTTGTTGAGACTTTTCCAGCAAGGAAGCCTAAGTGTCGCTTGATGAGTCGAAACATCGGGCCAACCTTTTCTCAATCAATTGGTCTCAAGGATAGTATAACGAATCATATCATCATTATTGATCGCCCCATCCCCAATTTAGGTCAAGCATCCAGCCTCTTAAATGAGACATATAAACCACTTAAGCCAAACAACTAGTTTCGGCTTGCCATGGTCATTATAAAAAAAGCAGTGTCAACTCCCAACTGATTTGTAGGCAAACTCCGCCTTTAGAGATCCTCTAAGATAATAGTTATCCCATCCCCAGATTCCTAGTATAACACCCTAATCCCACTTTTACTACCTAGTTGTTCTAATTCTTTAGCATCTCATGCACATCACCCGATATCACCAAACCCCACTTTTCATCGACATGGGTATGGGGGAATGGAACTGTGATAGTCTTCCCCACCAATTTACTAAAAGCCCTCATTTCAAGCAATTATGTTACTTCTTAATGCTTTTCAATTGTCAGTGCCACTCCCTTGGGACTTACATGAATGGTAAACGCTAGCCTAGTAGAATAGGTCACTCTACTCCATCAGCTATTGCCCTCGATTAAAGTTGTTTGCCAATCTTGAGTCACTCATGCCCTCGAGCAGTGTGGCACCCCCAATGGCCGAGTCAATTATGCTATCTCTACATCACTTTCTTTCACCTTCTAGGCTAGTCTTGATCTTTATTATAATGTTAACGAATGTGGCAGCTAACCGGGATCTTGTAATTTAAGTCAATGCAAAAATTACTGAAGAAATAGATGGAGAACAATAAGGATATCAAAGTTTTTTGTGGTTCGGTCCGAGTATCGGTACCTACATCCACAAAAAAAGCTAACAGTAAATAATTCACTATGATTAGAGAATCCAAGTTACAATTGCTCACTACATGTTCAAGTGTTTCACACACCTAGATTATATCTAAACTTAAGTATTTACAAATAAACAACTCAATATGATGTAATAAAACTCACAACACAAATCAATTTTGTGTGTTCCGCTCTTGTGCATGGCCGAAAAGCAAGCTCCTCCATGCATCCAAGAAAGAGTCTCTATTCAGCCTCCACTATGCAGCTGAGACAAGAGCTAAAGAAAACTAAGGATGATCAAGATGGACTGCCTAAATAGAGATCGAACCAATAAATATATATTTTTCTAATTTTTTCATATATATATAAAAAATATTTAATATTGATCTCGTTGGAACTGATTGTTCAATTTTTTCATATATTGTATATATTTTTTCAATTTTTTCCATGGCTTTATGGGATCAAAATAGAACTATAAAGGAAAGAACGAAATAATTAGTTCCTAGTTCACAAATAATATTTAATATTGGTCTTATTAGAACCAGTCTATGGTCCCAAGACTAGTTGGTCCAATCTCCCAGCCCTACAAACTGAGAACCGGTCCTTCCAGTCCAGTTCTCAATTTTTGGATTAAATTGGATCGGACTGAAAACCGCTCACTCCTAAAGAAAATCCACGGTTTTCACTTGTCCCCATGTGCAGCTAACACTGTAAAGAGAGAAGGACAACTTAGGGCTAAGAAAAAGAAAACCCTAAGTTTCTCTTTTGTTTTCTTTTTTTCTAATTACCCTTGGCCCCAATTGCATCATTCTTAAAACACTAGCTAACCCACGTTTCCTATATATATTTTAAAAAACGTGGGTCCCCCTTCCTTGTGTTGTAGTGGCAGAAGACTTGCCCTTCATTTTATATTTCTTTCCCAAGTGTGGCAATCGTGAATAAATTAGCAAATCGATCTACATCCTTCAATCGGATTGTGTTACATAAATTGCTCAAATTCAAGATATAATATAACTGTTTTCCACATTGGCTCAACGTTTGAACAAAGTTATAGTGCTCATTATCCATGCTGCACTCCCAACGCCTCGATGAGCGCTCACTTTCTACATACGCCAATTGAGCTCATGCTAAGGGATAGGCTTAGTCATTATGTCTGCTAGGATCTCCGCTATTGCTACACAACAATCTTACCCTTCGCCAAGACATCTCTGATAAAGTGATACCTGATGTTGATATGTTTTGTTCATTCGTGATAAATCGGATTATATGCTAGATATATTGCACATTGATTATCACAGTGTATATCAACACTTTTTTTTATTTAACCTAAAGTCCAAAAGCAAACCCCTCAGCCATATTGCCTCCTTTAATATAAAGGTCAGTGCCATGTACCCTACTAATGATCTACACCTATCCAAGTCACCAATGTGATTTGAGTCCACGTACTCTATGGTCTCACTTCCATTTTATCCATTCGATACACTATACCCATATTTGTTGTCCCCTTCAAATATATGAGGATCCACTTCATAGTTTTCCAATGAGTTTTATGAAGTTATTTCGTATACTGGCTAACTATGCTCATAACTTGTGAAATATCAGGCCACAATACTACTCACTACACTTAAATAAGGAGCGCAGGACATATGCTTCTCTCCCTTCTCAGTCTGCAGTGATAATTTATCAAAATGTTTGAAATGCTTCGCTAATAGTGTACTCACATATTACAGTGACTACATATTAAAACGTGTAACAATCTTCTTAATATATTTCTTTTGAGACAACATAAAACTCCTGCATTCACGCAAAATCTCCACACCCAATATTTTTTTTATAACACCTAAATCTTTCATCTCAAACTTAGCATTCAATTGCCTTTTTAGCACATTAATATCAAACATATTCTTAATTGCTATCAATATATCATCAACATATAATAACAAATATATCAAAGACCCATCCTCCAATCTCCTAAAGTAAACATAGCTATCCATCTAACTTTTAGAATAGTCCTATCTAGTCATGATAGCATCAAAATACTTATACCACTGCCTAAGTGACTATTTCATCTCATACAAAGACTTCTTTAACAAGAAAACATGATCTTCCTTATTCGGAATAGCAAATCCCTTAGGCTACCTTATGTAAATTCGCTCGTCTAACTCACCATGAAGAAATGCTGTTTTCACATCGCTTATGCTCGATATCCTATGTGGCAACTAAAGCAAGTAATACACGAATAAAAGCATGTTTTACCATAGGAGAGTATACCTTGTTCTAGTTAATGCCCTCCCATTGTGTATACTCTTTTGCCACAAGTCTCGCCTTATATCTTGCTAATTTGACATCAGGAATGCCTTCCTTCTATTTATAGACTCATTTGCTTCAAACAATCTTCTGGCTCTTGAATACTTTAACCGGATTCCATGTCTGATTTTGATGGAGTGATTCCATCGCTTTGCTCATGGCCCCTAACCACTATGATGACTCACTATTGTCCATTGCCTTAAAGTAAGACCAAGTCTCATTTGTCGTCACCTCGTCACTTACAGTCAATGCATAAGCAATATCTACATAATGATGACGTACTAGTAGTTTAATCAGCCCTCTCTGTCAGCTTGCGACTATAGTGTGTTGCGACTGTACTAGATGTTTACTATCACCGACTTTAGGAACTACGGCCTAATCTAAGTATCAACTTGCGTTACCTCCTAAGTCTCCGGATTATCCACTTGATGCTCTACCTCACTACTGACTCCATGATCTATCTGCTTTGCTGGTAGTGTCTCGAAACTCTTCTGTTGAAGAACTGTAGTCTCGTTGAAAATCACATCTTTGTTGATTAGAAAATTGAGTGATTCGAGATTAGTGCACCACAGCCAGTAGCCCTTAACCCCATGTGCATAACCAAAAAATATACACTTTTTTGCTCTTAACTCAAGCTTACCATCACTCGCATGAGCATACGCATGACAGCCGAATACTCGTAATCCAAATTAACCAACAAGTTTTCCCAACCATAGTTCCTCGAGAGTCTTCCACTCGATAGCAGATGATGGAGATCAATCAACTAGGTAACATGCCACGTTCACTACTTCGACCCAAAATTCTTTGCCTAGTCTTGCATGTGAAAGCATGCACTAAGCTCACTCAAGTAAAGTTCTGTTCTTTCGTTCTTCTACACCATTCTGCTGTGTTTTTCTAGATACCATGCGGTGTCTCATAATCCCTTCTCTCTCGCATAACTTAGTGAAATATTTACCATAAAACTCCATGTCGTTATTAATTGTCAGGCATTTGATTTGTTTATTTGATTGCTTCTTAATCAATGCCTTATATTTCTTGAATCGACCAAACACATCAAATTCATGCTTTAAAAAGTATAACCATATCTTTCTCGAATAGTAGGCGAAACATATCAGCATCTATCGAGCACCTTCTTTAGAAGAAACTATAGATGTGCCCTAGACGTCTCAATGAATGTATTCAACCGATTGTTTGGTCGAATGAATAGTTGTAGTAAACTTAATTTGACACTGCTTCCCAAAGATGCTGTGCTCACATAAACCTAGCTTCCCTATCTTCTGACCATTCAACAACCCCCCCTCACCCAACATCGGCATACCTGTCTCACTCATGTACACTAACCGCATAGGTCATAAATGAGTCAAGTTAGAGTCTGATTCAACTGATGAAACTGCAATTGCTCATGTCACGATCTCTCACAGTAGATGACAGAGAGAATTCACTTTTGTCCCTTTCATCATTGTCATGGTACTTCGGGAGATCTTTAATACTCCACCTTTAACATCATACTTCCATTTGATGTCATCGAGTGTCCCTAGAGAAATAAGGTTTTTCTTATGCTTCGGGCATATACCTCATGCTTGTCAGTGTGCACACCACCACATCATGCATTCGAATCCGAACTATCCCTATTCCTACAACCTTGCAGGCTACATTATTCCCCTTCAAAAAATTTATCACCTTTTCCTATTTGGTAAGTAGTAAATCATTACTTATGATGCGTCATATGATAAGAACACCCTAAATCTAGTAGCCATTCTTCTCCTAACAAACTAGTAGTCAGACACAAGACAGCCTCTGCATGACTGGTGCTCTCCTTTGTGATGTTCATCACACTGTTTGTGGCATTCTACCTATCACCTCAATTTCTCTCCTTCAGACATTCTCTCCCAATGTACCCCTCCTCGTGACACTCAAAAAATTTCATACATCCCTTAGACTTTTTATGGTGTGATTTCGATCTACTTTTACCTCTGTTGATACTGGACCTCCGATGTTGATCTCTTCCTCGAATCACTAGTCCCTGCACTACATCCTGCGTTAAAACTGTTATTTCGCAGCTTTCTCTGGCAATCTTTAGAGAACAAGGCAAACTTTATCGCTTCCGAGCTAATCGTAATACGCTCCTATAGTTGTGAATCAATAAAGTGCTCCCATGACTCCAGTAAAAAAGTTAACAATATCATGTCCTGCTCTTCATCATCTAGAATCTTAACAATGTTCGTTAAATCTATCATGAGTTTACTAAACTCATCTAGGTGGGATTTGATACATGTACTTTCAATATATCTAAGCTGAAACATCCTCTTCAACATGTACAAGTGATTATTCAAACCTTTCATTACATAGAGTGCCTGAAGTGTTACCCATAACTCCGTGACATCCTTCTCCTTGACCACCTCTATTAACACCATATCTAACAGGTTCAATAGGATTATACTCCTTGCCTTCTTCATTAACATGTCCTTTTCGACATCTTTGATTGTTTCGAGCAACTTATGCTTGCATTTTAATGCTTCACCCAAACCTTGAGTTGTTATTAACGCCTCTATGTTGACTCTTCATAACCCAAAGTTGTTTCTATTGAAGCAACAAATCAAAAGGCAAAAAATTAGAATAGTTGCAGTACAAAATCTTCTACAAATTAGCATAAAGATAACATATTAAGCAGAGTGTCCACGAGTTGATTATTTGGATATCGTTTCTGATTTGCATTTTATTCAATTTCCTTGTAAATCAAATTGTATATTTTATCTTTAACTTCTACCATAATTATAGGTGATGATATCTCTATTTATACTGTATAACATATCAATGAAAAGTAAAGCTTCATCGGTTCAATTATTATTTTCTGTATTTGCCTCCCCATTAAATATATCCACTCTTAGTACTAATTAGAAAAAGATAGACTAAACATGAGGGGCAGTGTTATAATAGAAATATTAAACCATGCCTTGATCTAATAGCTTAAGCTTTTAGAACAATTGGCTGTGGTTCCACAAAATCTTACATGGTATCAAAGTTGGAGGTCCTGAATTCAAATCTTTCTAGGCTCCATTGTCCACGCTTAGTACTAATAAAAAAGACTAGACTAAGCGTGAAGGGGAGTTTTAGAGTAATTAAATATTAACCACGTCTTCATGTAACAGTTTAAGCATTCAGAATAGTTGACAGTAGTTCCACGAAATCTCACAGTTTCTCCCAATAAACGCCTCAATTTTAACAACATAATTTCTAAATAATAATTAGACAAGAAAAAGCTGCAAGTCGCAATCCAGAATAACCCATCCTTAAGCTCCGATAATATTAACGAATGTGGAAGTTAATTGGGATCTTGCAATTTAAGTCAATGCAAAATTGACCAAAGAAATAAACAAGAAACAATAAAGAACACTAAAGATTTACGTAGTTTAATCTGAATATCGGTACCTATATTCACGGAAAGAGTTAGTAAAAAATAATCCACTATAATCGGATAATTCAAGTTTCAATCGCTCACTCACAAGCTCGAGTATTTTTCACATCTAAATTATATCCAAATCAAAGTATTTATGAATAAATAACTCAATATGTCTAATAAAACTCACAGCACAAATCCATTAGGTGTGTTTCACTCCTCGGCATGGTCGAAAAATGAGCTCCTCCATATGTCCAAGAAAAAGTCTCTATTCGGCCTCCACTATTCAGCTGAGACAAGAGCCGAAGAAAATCCACGATTTTGACTTGTACCCATGTGTGGCTACTACTATAAAGAGAGAAGGACAACCTAGGGCTAAGAAAAAGAAAACCCTATATCTCTCTTTTGTTGTTTTTTATTTCTAATTATCCCTGGCGCCACTTGCTTTCTTCTGAAACACTCGCTAGCCCACGTTTATATATATATTATAAGAAACGTTTGCCCCGCCTCTTTGTCTAGCAGTGGCAGAAGACTTGCCCTGCATTTTTTATTTCCTTCTCTAGTGTGGCCATCGCGAATAATTTAGCAAATCAATTTACATTCTTCAATTGGATCAGATTTTATAAATGGCTCAAACCTGAGACATAATATGACATACATGTCTGGAATCATTATGACAAATTGCATAATCATTATCAACCGAACTTCACCCTATTTAGCTTGGCATTCAATCCTCGAGTAAGACATACAAGGCTTGCCGTAACCATCATTAGGAGAGCAACGTCACCTAACCACCAATTTGTGCACCAAAGGCTAACCTCCTTCATAAATACTCTAAAATGATAATCAACACATCTCCGGAATCTAGCATAAAAACCTGAACACCACTTCGACGACAAATTGTATGTTGTATCGATCCTTGTGCATTTCTCACATTTCACCCTACTGCTCCGAAGGCCCACTTTTCATCCTACATGTTGTCGTGATATGTGCTCGTGCCCTTAGGTTATAAAAAGAAACTACCTTCTTAATGATTTCATTTTTTACGTCTTGGACTCATCATTAGGCTCAATGTCCCTTCAGTAATGAATTTTGTACAACTTGCTTTTACTTTTTATATTACATGATAGATTATGGATTATTTATCTACTATTAGACTATAGATAATCAACCATAGATAAGAGAGACAGATAGAAAGATTCCTAACGTCTCAATTATTTGGCGTAGTCGCACTTTCTTACCCTACCAAACCACCTTGTTCACGTTTATGTCACTATTCACTCGAAGTTGGAATGCATATATAAATGGGGGTTGGGAGGTTTAATTTTTTCTTCAACAAAACAAAAGGCTAAACTTCTTCATAAATAGTCTAAAATGATAATCAACACATCTCCGGAATCTAGCATAAAAACCTGAACACCACTTCTACGACAAATTGTATGTTGTATTGACCCTTGTGCATTTCTCACATTTCACCCTATTGCTCCTAAAGCCTACTTTTCATCCCGTTTGTTGTCGTGATATGTGCTCGTGCCCTTAGGCTATAAAAAGAAACTACCTTCTTAATGATTTCATTTTTTACGTCTTGGACTCATCATTAGACTCAATGTCCTTTCAGTAATGAATTCTGTACAACTTGCTTTTACTTTTTATATTACATGATAGATTATGAATTATTTGTCTACTATTAGACTATAGATAATCAACCATAGATAAGAGAGACAGATGGAAAGATTCCTCACTTCTCAAATATTTGGCATAGTCCCACTTTCTTACCTACCGAACCACCTTGTTCACGTGCATGTCACTATTCACTCGAAGTTGGAATGCATATATAAATGGGGGTTGGGAGGTTTAATTTTTCTTCAACAAAACAAAAGGCTAACCTTCTTCATAAATACTCTAAAATGATAATCAACACATCTCCGGAATCTAGTATAAAACCCTAAACACCACTTCTACGACAAATTGTATGTTGTATAGACCCTTGTGCATTTCTCACATTTCACCCTATTTCTCTGAAAGCCTACTTTTCATCCCGTTTGTTATCGTGATATGTGCTCGTGCCCTTAGGCTATAAAAAGAAACTACCTTCTTAATGATTTCATTTTTTACGTCTTGGACTCATCATTAGGCTCAATGTCCTTTCAGTAATGAATTCTGTACAACTTGCTTTTACTTTTTATATTACATGATAGATTATGGATTATTTATCTACTATTAGACTATAGATAATCAACCATAGATAAGAGAGACAGATGGAAAGATTCCTTACGTCTCAATTATTTGGCATAGTCCCACTTTCTTACCTACCGAACCACCTTGTTCACGTGCATGTCACTATTCACTCGAAGTTGGAATGCATATATAAATGGGGGTTGGGAGGTTTAATTTTTCTTCAACAAAACAAAATGCTAACCTTCTTCATAAATACTCTAAAATGATAATCAACACATCTCCGGAATCTAGCATAAAAACCTGAACACCACTTCTACGACAAATTGTATGTTGTGTCGACCCTTGTGCATTTCTCACATTTCACCTTATTGCTCCTAAAGCCTACTTTTCATCCCGTTTGTTGTCGTGATATGTGCTCGTGCCCTTAGGCTATAAAAAGAAACTACCTTCTTAATGATTTCATTTTTTACGTCTTGGACTCATCATTAGGCTCAATGTCCTTTCAGTAATGAATTCTGTACAACTTGCTTTTACTTTTTTATTTTACATGATAGATTATGGATTATTTATCTACTATTAGACTATAGATAATCCACCATAGATAAGAGAGACAAATGGAAAGATTCCTAACTTCTCAATTATTTGGCATAGTCCCAACCTACCGAACCACCTTCTTCACGTGCATGTTACTATTCACTCGAAGTTGGAATTTTTTATGTCTTGGACTCATCATTAGGCTCAATGTCCTTTCAGTAATGAATTCTGTACAACTTGCTTTTACTTTTTATATTACATGATAGATTATGGATTATTTATCTACTATTAGACTATAGATAATCAACCATAGATAAGAGAGACAGATGGAAAGATTCCTTACGTCTCAATTATTTGGCATAGTCCCACTTTCTTACCTACCGAACCACCTTGTTCACGTGCATGTCACTATTCACTCGAAGTTGGAATGCATATATCTTCAACAAAACAAAATGCTAACCTTCTTCATAAATACTCTAAAATGATAATCAACACATCTCCGGAATCTAGCATAAAAACCTGAACACCACTTCTACGACAAATTGTATGTTGTGTCGACCCTTGTGCATTTCTCACATTTCACCTTATTGCTCCTAAAGCCTACTTTTCATCCCGTTTGTTGTCGTGATATGTGCTCGTGCCCTTAGGCTATAAAAAGAAACTACCTTCTTAATGATTTCATTTTTTACGTCTTGGACTCATCATTAGGCTCAATGTCCTTTCAGTAATGAATTCTGTACAACTTGCTTTTACTTTTTATTTTACATGATAGATTATGGATTATTTATCTACTATTAGACTATAGATAATCAACCATAGATAAGAGAGACAGATGGAAAGATTCCTCACTTCTCAATTATTTGGCATAGTTCCACTTTCTTACCTACCGAACCACCTTCTTCACGTGCATGTTACTATTCACTCGAAGTTGGAATGCATATATAAATGGGGGTTGGGAGTTTTAATTTTTCTTCAACAAAACAAACTGATTTGAGGCATTGCCCTTGTACATCGCGTCTCGTTCGAGTTGGGCGATTATATTCGCTCGCACTGAAATCCTTTTGAGGATAAGGGAAATATCAAAATGAAAGGCCAAAGCAGAACTCTAGTCTTCTCTGCTCTTCTCCTGAGTCTTCTCGCCACGGCTTTGCATGTGGCATCGACCGTACCTGTAGAACCTGGTAAACATCCCCCCCCCCTCTCTCTCTCTCTCTCTCTCTCTCTCTCTCTCTCTCTCTCTCTATGTTATGGTGGTTTTGGCTTTTGCTTTTGACAATGTTGCGTGTGTGATTTTGTGGTGCATTAGAGGATGAGAGTGGCTTCAACTACATACCCGGGAGCGAAAGGGGACCAGAGAATTGGGGATATTTGAAGGAAGAATGGAGCGCATGCAGTGAAGGACAGGAGCAATCTCCAATTGACTTGGCAAGAGAGGATGTGGACGTGATTTGGGGCGCGGGCCACCTAAGAAGGAACTACAATCCAACCAAAGCATACGTCATGAATAGAGGCCATGACATTATGGTAAAATCCGACCAGAATTATGGAGATCCCCTTTTTTTTTGTTTTCTTCGAACAACATGCTAACAAGAGAAATGCGAGGAACGACAATTCCCAGCCCTGGTTTCCTTAAAAAAGTGTTAAAACCTCAATTCTAATAAGAGCAAATGAATACGTATTCGATGCAATTTTCGTTTTCAACTTCTAATATTTTGTTCTGCAAAAGTATGAATAACATCGTTTTTAAGTCACCTTAAACAGTTTTCAGAATATTCAAGATTTGAATTGATTAATTTTCTGATTTTAAAGTGGAGTTTAAACCTTGCCATGAGCCAAGGTATTCTGTGTCCTATATATGCAAAAATGCACGAGTGGCTCCCGATCGAATTGACTACTGAATAGGAAAACGGATTTTGGAACAACTTCAACTTCCATGTGATTTGGGTTTGTTTATTTTCTTTTCTGTCTAAACCTTCTCAGACATGTATAATACAGAATGATCAGAAGCTTTCATGAAATCTCATTCTAGACCCACATGACTATGGGAAAAGCTAGTACATATTCGTTCTTTGACTTTATTTAATCTGTAATAAATGTTAAACTAGTGAAGATGAATGGTATATCCTTGATCAGAAAATATCAATAGAGAAAAATAATTGAGCAAAACTTTCTTTATATCGATTGCAGCTTGGATGGGACGAAAGAGGGGCAGGGTCGATCAAGTTACATGGTAGAGACTACTTCTTGCAACAATGTCATTGGCACCACCCTTCTGAGCATGCCATTGATGGCAGAAGGTCTCTTTCTCAGTTTCTTATGAACGCGAGCATGCTACCTTTAATGCTTCCCTCCCTCCTCGTCTGACTGAAAAGTTTTACTCTTTCAAATCTCTGATTGATTGGTTTCTTTGAATTGTGTTTTACGTACACTGAGACGCAATCACAACTTTCCTCCAGCAGTTGCATATGCCAAAAAGTGCTGCTGTAACATTCCCGAAGTGTTTGGCAAACTCTTCACGGCTCCGTCACATTCACAAATATAGGGATTTTAAGAATAATGTTTTACCCAACTTTGAGGCATTATAATTCTAAAAAGTATAAGCAAATTTAAAAAGTCACATCACTTCATAACATAGTAACAATGCAACAAGGTTACCCAAGAGCTTAGTGATGTAATTTCCTAAAAGCTGCTTTAAGCTGTTACAGCTGTGAGGGTCTTCGAAATGTGAAAATTTTATCCAACATCTTAGAAAAGCTGATTGTTGACGAAAAATTACAATTACACTCGTAAGCATAACCTTAGGAGAAAAAAAAATAAAGGGTTAACTACAAATTATTCCTCTAAATTTTAGCATTTTTGCAATTTGGTTTTCTAACGTTTATTCTATGTAATTAAGTTCTTTAACTTTCTGTGTTTATGCAATTCAGTCCTCTAACTTTTATTTTGTGTAATCGAGTTCTCTAACTTTCTGGATTTGTGCAATCAAATAATTTGACTTTCTTGATGTGTGAAATTGAGTGCTTTGTTGACCCATCGTAACAAATAATGTCAAATTAGGATTCTTTTGCCTTGTTTTGCCAGTTTGTTTTCTGTTCATTTAATGCCAAGTTAGCATCATGTGTCATTTTCTGTCATATAAGCAATGCCATGTCATTAATTAATTTGAAGGTTTAGTTAGAATAGTTGATCGAACGATTTGATTGCACAAATTAAAAAAGTTAGAGAACTTGATTGCATTAAAAAAAAACTTAGAGGATAAAATCTCTTCCCCCTCGCCCCCCCCCCCACCCAAGTTCCAATTTTCTTTATATTTGGCTGGTCTTTGTTTAAATTATGTTTTCTTTTTTGGTTTTTATTCTCATCCGGCATCTACACTTGGCACCACATGAGCACCACGTGTCCTCAAGATAATGCTAAAAAAATTGTCATGTCAGTATTCTCAATGGCTCATATTAATGGAGGTAATGGAAGTATTTGATTACACAAACTTGATATGTTTTA
Source organism: Syzygium grande (assembly GCA_024733475.1). Taxonomy (NCBI): domain Eukaryota; kingdom Viridiplantae; phylum Streptophyta; class Magnoliopsida; order Myrtales; family Myrtaceae; genus Syzygium; species Syzygium grande. Next base: position 14,751,328 of record JAMXDD010000004.1, on the reverse strand, counting down.
GAGCTTGATTGTAATATTTGTAAGTTTACGACTTGATTTCACTTTTTTGATTAATTTTAGAATTCCTAGCGCACTTGTCCCATTTTGTGGCTCAATATGTTGGTGAACATGAAAAATATGTTTTTGTACACGTTGAAAATAGGTATCCATTGGAGCTTCACATGGTTCACTTAGCCGCAGAGGCTCCGCACAAAATTGTTGTTGTTGGACTACTGTACGAGATAGGCAAACGAAATGCTTTTATTAACCAGGTATGCAAAAATTTATTATACAGACTAACTAAAATCAATGCGCGCTACACGCGTCGCATGGGATTTGTATTAAAATTTGAGTATTTTTTCATTTTGTTTTTTTTGGACGGATTTATATTTTAGTTGGTGAGTAGATTTTTAATTTAAAAGGAGTGGGTATTTTCTTATGTTTTCTATGCATTTACAGTGTGAGCCGTTGAAAAAGGTTTTTGATGAGAAGAATAAACTAAAGTGGACGACAAAAATGAGTTATTTTCTTTAAAAGGTCGTAGATGACGGAAGGGTGATGTATTCTTACTTCAATCTTTTGGGAATCCCCACTTAAAGATAATCGTACTGGCAATGTAGTAACGATCTTACTAATTATATTTCTGAGATGGTGCATTTGACAATTTTTACGTGCAATAATGTGACAAATTAACATTATTACACATTACGTAATTATTTATAGTTCACAGTATAGCAAGTAATATATAGCGACGCTTTTGCGACTCTATTTACATTACAGTCAGTAATAGCCATTACATCAAATTTAGCTTTTATCACAACGAAACATGCAAGAGGAATGGCCTCAAAAGACAGGACAAAAAACAGGTGGGAGCGTTCTTGTCACCTATGTAAAGGTAGAATTCATAGCATAAAAACTGTAGTTTCAAATTCTACTCCTCAGAACAAAAAGGAAAAGCACTTCCTGGTATCAGATATGTTGCTGTTAGACCGATTTATGTCAATCCCTGTGCAGATTTGATCGAATGCGGGTGATGAGCACGATTTGATGATGTGCAGGTGTTAGGGGGGATATGGCCCGAAATGATGACACTTCGGGAAAAGATAGAAGTGGGGAGGATCGACCCAAGGGACATCATCAAGGATGGACAGAGTTACTACAGATACAAGGGCTCCCTCACCACTCCTCCCTGCACTGAAGGTGTCGTATGGATCGTCAACCAAAAGGTAAACCTACAAGGCGTCGAAGTTCACCAGATCAGCAATGTTAAAGAGTGTAATTCTAATGTTATGGAGTGTTTTGTAGACTAACCATCACTTGTCAATGTTCACCAGATCAGCAGTGTTTCGGAGGACCAAATCAGGCTGCTGAGACGTCTCGTCGGCGATGTAAGTGCCCTAAGTTTCTCGGCCGCATTGTTCCATCAGGACCTTAGCAGTTACAATGCCCATTTAAGCTTACAGCTACGATGGTGCACGTAATTTTCTTACTTTCAAAAGATAATTACATATTGCAGGGTGCCAGGTATAATGCCAGACCTATTCAACCACTGAATGATCGAAAAATCCAGTTTTTTTTACGAACCAGATCGAGTGAGAAGTATTGAATCGATGACGTCTCTACGTATCAATGCTGTTGCAAGTTGAACTCGTCCTTTCGATAACAAGCTTATGTCTGGTGTTGACTAGTTGAATAATGGTGATGTAATAAAATCCAATGATGTAGCACATGTAAACTGTCTCTGAGAGCCGGGCGGGGTGCTTCACTTATGTATCGTATGTTCTTGAACGTGACATTTGGGATTCTCTTGTTAACAATTGATCGTGTAAAAGGGAAAAATACACTCTATCACTTGCTTTTCTTAATTAAACTAAGTAATTCCTAATACGCAAGATACATAAAGGTGGAATTAGTCTTTGGTGTGCGTATGAGCTGCCTCTCGGAATTATTTTAATTGGTGGATCATCAATGCTTTTTTTGCATTCCATTTATTTTGCGGAAAATAAATAATATGAAAGATATTTTTCTAAAAATGATTTTTTTATCACTTAAATTAATTAGCCAATTAAAAATATTTTCATTATCGACAACAATTTATGTCTCAATATTTTTGTGAAAGAAGAAAATATTTTTTGTTTATTTAATTTTGTAAGTGATATGAGGAGTCATTTTTAAGAAAATATTTTTCAAATTATTCATTTTTTAAGATAGAAACAAAGTCTTAGGCTAAAATAAAAGAGTTAATACCATGAAAAACTCCAAACTGGTACACATGTGATAAATTTACTCAAAACTAATTTTTTGACTACAAAAAATCCTAAACTGGTATACTTGTAACAAGTTTACCCTCCATTAATTTTCATTAAATTTTACTGTTAAATTATTTTGTTAAATGATACGCGGTAGTTAATAGATTGACCAGCTTTGGCTTTTATTATCTGTTTGTCATAGGTTAACTAGTTTGTGATTTTTTGAGGTATTAATCCAATTTAACGGAAATTAATAAAGGGTAAATTTGTTGCAAATGTACCAATTTAGGATTTTTTGTGGTTAAAAAATTAGTTTTGGATAAATTTGTCATAGGTGTACCAATTTGAGATTTTTTGTGATCAAAAAAATTAGTTTTGAATAAATTTATCACATATATATCAATTTGGGATTTTTCATGGTATTAACCCAAAATAAAATTACCCAACGGTATGGAATTGTAGAACCAGCAATAAATTCAAACGTTGACTCATATATTCAATGATGTAGCGTGTCACAGGTGTACCTAGTCTCTTGACCTCATCTCGTATTTCATCTCGTCTTTAGGAAAGGTCACTCAACATAAATACTGACACACGCATCGTCTCATGATCATATCAAGCCTACTATACCACATAACTCAAAAGTGCTCGGTGTTGTCACAAGTCTAGCGCAATTAGACTATGAAGAAGGTGCTCGTTTAATGGGAAAAATCGAGATGAAATCAATTAACGAAACGTAAATCCTTCATGACAGTAAATTAGAAGGTTGACACTCAGAGACTTTTGAAACCTCAAATATACTCCCTGTATGAAATTCAAAGTATATTCACTACTCTTTGCATAAATTTCACCGAAATACACGAGGCGTCCACGCCATTTCACTGGAAGTATCAGAGACGTCAATCCACAAATTTGATGAGAAGTACAAAGGAGATTTCCGAAAGACACTTGCCTATGAGTGTTTTTGTTTTGTTTGGTTTGGGGGTCAATTTCCCAAGGATCTCGGTTTGACGGCATCAAGGTGGCCGACCATAGTCCGACTTGTCTCAGGCTCGCCACCAAACCGCTGTCGCCGAGCCGGGTAGGGAACATCACAGCCAACAACCGTTCTTTCCCCATCGCGGCAGCCCCTGTTTTTGCCCTGTTTTGGGCGTCTCGGACTGGAGCTCACGGCCGTCCGCTTGCGCAAGCTCCGGCCCATGTCGCCCTTACATTCTATTCTAGCATCCATGCGGTTATATATCGAGAGTCCCGGCCCCAAGTCGAGCCTCCGTGGAGCACGAGAAATCCTCGAATCGAGAGTGCACTCAACCTGCTCGACAAAATGCCTCAACCAGATCTGAAATTTTGTATTGAGAATGTTTGTTTCCAGGGCTATTCCGGCCGTAAGGGGACTAGCAAGGGCAGAGGGTATAGGCGGCGGCCGTGATTGACGGCCGTGACTCGCCGAGCATCAGTCGTGACTGAACGTGGAGGCCCAGCCACTGCTGGTGCTTCTCAGTCGGTCCAAGGAAAGGCGGTCTAGCTGAGGGGGAGTTCTCGTCCTGGGTTGGCTGAGGTGGTAGCCGGACGAGGAGTAGGCCGAGGTTGGGCTCTCGGCCGAGGCTGGCGTCGCCGCGTCATGCAGAGATGCGGCTGGGGAGTCGGGTCTATAAGGGGGGAAGGGCCGGGTCGGGCGAGGAGCCGACCCGGTTTCCTTTTCTTTCCTTTCTTTCCTGTGGGCTGGGCTAGAAATAGAAAATAGGTTTGGGCCGGGCCTTTCTTTTTATTGTTTTTAGGGGGTCGTGGACCCCGGCCAGGGTGCCCAGGTGGGTCCTAACCCGGTTCGGATGTAGGGATCCGACCCGGGTCCTTTTGTATTAGTATAATATTACTATATTATCATTTTAATATTTTTAAAAATATTTGTGCAATTATAAAATCCGAAAATTTATTTTTTCTGAAAATTATAAATTGGAAATTAGGCTATGGAATTTCCTTTTTTGTGTGATTAATACTATGCTTGATTACCCATTGTTTGCTTCGCACGTTTGAATTGTGTGTTTAATTCAACTGTGCATGTTGATGATTAAAGTCATGTTAGGTCATTGCTTGTGCACTTTCAATACATTGATTGCACACTTTTGATACATTAATTATTGTTTCCTTAGCATGGTTAGGATTAGAACATTATGATTCACAATCGATAGGAAGATTGCATGAACATCTTAATTGGCGTTTGAGCAAAATTAGATACCGAAATGACACTATTTAGATAACTAGTGTAATCAAATCCCCAAATTCATTGAATTTTTGGTTCGTAGGAGTAAGGCGATTCTCCCATTGCTTTGATTGGGTTTCTAATCGACTCATGCTAAACTGATTAGTGGTGACTCTAGATAAAATCGATTTGCATGTTAACAACTTGAGCCTTAAGTCATGAGTTGGTATAGACTTAGGAAAACCCGAGTTAAGTTCTAGGTTTAGACTTAGCAATTCATTAACCGTAATGCCTTGGCCTAGAGCGCTTCGTGGAGGTTGCGACACAGATCGTATATGTCATTGCAAATTAATTACTTGAACTATCAACTACATGCTGTTGCAACTGCAAAATCTCCTGGACAAACTGAGCTAAGTTCGGACACCTCCATTGCCTTCTTTGGCTTCTCTGCGAGCTCCTTGACTCTCGCGACTATCGATCACTTAAGTAGATCGCTGCAAACCCATGAGGAAAGATTAGAATGAAGAATTTTTGGAGCTGTTGCTCAAAATTGGACTCATCATATTAGATTGGAATTCAACTAAAGATGGTGAAGGTGGTCGTGATCGGGGCTTTTTTCAACAACGAAGCATTAAAAGTATATGGAAAATATCACTTTAACCTCCTCAACTTCCACTCTCTGACACCTTAAATGCTAAACTTTAAAGTCGTCCATTTTACACCCCTAAATTCTTAATCCCAAATCCTTTGCGTCTACCATCCTAAACTCTTATCTAAACTTTTTAACTCCTTACACTTTACCACCCATAATATACAAATTTTGGGAAAATTACCAAAACAGTCCTATACCTATTTCAATTATGTTAATTTAGTCATAAATCTTTTTTTTTATGTCAATTCAGTCCTAAACCTTATATATTTGTGCTAATTCAGTTTATCCGGCCAATTTTAGCAGGCCGGCACTAATGTGGATGCCAGCCGGTGCCGGTTGTCCGGCCAACGTTGACGTGGTAATTTTTAAATATTTTTTTTTATTTATTCTCTCTTTTTATTTTTTCCATCTTCTTCCTTGGTCAGCCGCTAGATCGGACCGGCTAGAGGTTGATGCTAGCAACTTCAACCTCACCATGGCTGCGTGAGCTAGCCATTGCCTAGCGACGGCGAGGTCTCGCCAGATCTAGGTGGCCTCGTCGTTGATGGGCGAGGTCAAGCTTGCCCCACCATGGCAAGGCTAGCCCTCACCCAATGATGGAAAAGGTAAGCTCGCCATGGTCAAGCGAGCTTGACCTCGCCCACTGACAGCGAGGTTCGCCCTCGATAGTGGCTGGTGAGGTTGAGCTCATCGGCATCAGTTTCTAGCCGGTCCGGTCAGGCGACTGGCCAAGGAAGAAGATGGAAAAAAAAAAGAGAAAAAATTTGTAAAACTAGTAAAAAATTACCACATTAACGTCAGCTAGACAACCGGTAATGGCTGGCATTCACGTCAATGCTGGTTGGCCAAAATTTGTCGAATGGACTAAATTGGCACAAATACAAAAAGTTTAGAACTGAATTGGCACAATTGTAATAAGTTTAGGAATGTTTTGGTAATTTTCCCTACAAATTTTCAGTTGTTAGCACCAATAATTTTGTTTTTAATTAAAATGTAGAATGCACGTGATTCTTAAGTGGGAAGTGCTAATCATATGCATTGTGCCCTTTTATGGACGAAAATACCCTAGACCGCAATCTTTTAAGTTGTAATTTGTAAGTTCAGGCGAATACTAGTGGAAGCTTTTAATGTCTCGGATTAAACTTGTAACAAGGTTAGAGTTCAGGAGTAAAAAGGTCAGGACTTAAACTTTGAGGGTTAACATGCAAGAGGGCGAGAGTTCAGGAAGGCAAAATGAAAAGAGTTTAAAGTTTATGGTGCTTGAACGAGAGCGAGAGCTCAGAAGGTTGAGTGAAACTTTCCCAGAAGGCTGCGAAAAAAGCAATACTCCAAGATTTTTCAAAGGTAGATACCAAAATTTTTTGGTTAAATGCTTCAACTGTAATAACTAATAAGTTCGATATTATGGTTTCAGATGTGGAAGAAATACTAACAATTTTGAAGAAATTTGATTGAAAATGATGAACAAGATGAGCAACGCACCCTATTGTTGAGTTACCAAGTGTTAGTGATTTGAAAATTTTTTGGTACTTGGACAGCAGAACAAGCGACAATATGTGTGGAGATAGATGTAAGTTTTCAAGCTTGATGAGTTAGAGAGCAATTCTAATAACTTAGAGAAATTATAAAGCTTTTGAGCAATTCTAATATCACTAAGTGATTTTAATATCTACTGTTAACAACTTGCGAATGTCAAATGCAATAGAAAGTTATCAAAAGCTTTAGAATTTTTTCCACTTAAAATAACAAACTTAGCAGTGAAAGTCATAAGATACTTGTGAAATTAATAACTTACTAATCCTTATACTATTTTAAATAGCAAGTGATTAGCAGGTAAGGAATGTGAGAACTTTTGAGTAAAATGTAAGTTATCTACGTTGAGAAAACCTCCTAATATATTTCAAAGTTGACTAAACAATCCATTTGTGTTTTATAAGTCTGATAAATGTCTTGAAGTATTTTGATTCAGGAGTTATTCTTAAAAGAGAAGATGTGGCAATCTTAATCTTATTCAAGTTCAGATTGTGGAATTACTTCAGGCTAAAAGTTTAAGTGTTTATATGACAGAAGAAGTTCACACTTTACATTGAAAATGAAGGTTTGGACTTTAAAGAACAACCCACCCTGACATAAAATCTGAATGGATGTCAAGATGATACAAATCCAGATTTTGGCACAAATTTATAACGTACATAACGGCTAGTGATCTAGCTCAGTTTTCACATTTATAATAGATTGATTGACTTAATCTTGAAAATTATTTTGCAACGGTTTAATATGCAAAATATCGTAATTGATTAGCAATCAATCTTGAGGCAAGTTATTTTCTAAACGGAAAAGCTCCACTTATGGAAACCAAGACATTGGTTATATGGACGGCCAGATTCAGCAGAGATTCAGATTTTGTCCCTCAATGGCTACGCAATCTTCTTGATACAATTCTGTCCAATGGGTAGATTGAAAGATGATCATCCGGAGACTGTCCAACGATTAGATTGGAAGTGGAGGAGTATAAATGAGACCAATGTACTGATGCATGTCTGGGTGAGTGATTTTAGATATGGGGATTTATGGGATATGTGTATGGATGGGTGTGTGAGTGGGACGGTTATCGAAGGGTGAAAAGGAAACCAAATGATAGAACACGATCGTCACCAAGGTCTAAAGGATGTGCCACCAATCGAGGATGAAGACCGGGGTCAACGAAAAGTTAACCATTGAGGCTTAAAAGACATGCCACCCGTCAAGGTTAAAGGACTTTAAGATAAGAGGAAGCTCACCACCAAGGCCTAAAGGAAACCCATCAGCTGAGGATAAAGTGCTTCTTGACTCACCATCGATGAGTAAACCACTCTCCAAGGATAAAAAACTGATATAGGAGCTATCCACTCTCCAAAGATAATCGCTCATATAGAGGAAAATCTCATATATTCTCATTCAAAGTCTTCTGCTTACAATAGAGAACAATCCTATATTTAAAGAGAGACGAGGACTTAGGAAATAAACAAACATTAAAAGACATGGAAACTAACCAAACGTTTAAGGATTTGGGAACTATAAAGCATTTAAATACTTAGGAACTAAAGACTTTGACTCTTGAGACTCACATAACATTTAAGACCTAGGAACTTGAAAATGCATTTATGACACATGGAAACTAGAAATCTTAAGCCTTACAGTTTATCTTCCAAAATTCATACTTCAGCTTTGACCATAGGATAACCACCACAATAAATTAGCAAATGCCATCAGAAATTGCTTGGAATGACCTCCCATTGATATGTTATTGATTAGCTTTGAAATCGGTAATTATTCTGGTGAGTCGATAACTCTAATTGGCAACTCGATAGTCTTCAGTAACTTGATAGTCTCGGTAACTTTAATTGATAATTGGTGTACCGATAACTCTAATCGGTAACTCGATCGATATTCTCCTTATTGATGATCCACCGAACCATGTTAAGATCATCTACCTTAGCTTGAATGAACATTGATGGTGCTGATTTTGTTGATGGAGTTAAGTCGGATACTCCCGCATCATTCTTCCTGGGTTGTTTGAGATTTGTCCTCAAATCTAAGTAGTCTTTATCTTCCAAATAAGGAGAAAGGTCTCCCACATTGAAAGTTGTCGATACGCCGAACTCTCTGGGAAGATCTTGGATGCCATGTCACCAATTCTCTCAAGAAATTTAAATGGACCATCAGCTCTAGGCATGAGCTTGTTCTTTTGATGAGATAGAAATCTTTCTTTCCTCAAATTCAACCACACAGGATCACCGGATTGGAAGTGAGCCTTCTTTCAATGCTGATTGGCTTTCTTCTTGTAAGACTCATAAGCCTTATCAATTTTGGATCAAATCTACTCATGGAGCTTCTTCATCGATTCAACTCTCTCTTTGCCATCAAAGTTCACTTGCCAGTTAGATAATATTGGAATCAAATCGATTGGTGTGATAGGATTAATTCCACACACAATTTCAAAAGGTGATTGATTTGTGGTGTAACTTGGTGATCAATTATAAGCAAACTCAGCATGTGCAAGTTTCAAATCCCAATCTTTCAAGGATTTACTAACCATTCCTTAAAAAAGAGTAGTGAGGGTATGATTGATTACCTCTATTTGGCCAACGGTTTGAGGATGACAAGTGGTGTTAAGTAAGAGTTGTGTACAAACCATTCTCCATACTATCTTTTAGAAATAGGTTAAGAACTTAGAATCGCGATCCGACACTATGGTATTCAGTACTCCATGAAGGCAAATGATTTCCTTGAAATATAGTTCAGCCACATGAGAGGCATCATTAGTTTTGTGACATGGAACGAAATGAGCCATTTTAGAAAACAGATCAACAACCACCATAATGGCATCTTTTCTCCTTTGAGTTCTTGGAAGAGTTACAATAAAGTCCATACTCACATCTTTTCATGGCTGTAATGGAACCGAATGTAGAGTGTACATCCCATAATGGAAATGACTTTTGGCTCTTTGACAAGTTGCACACCTCAAGATGATAGCATGCACGTCTCCATTCATCTTTGGCCAGTAAAAATGCTGTTGTAGAATCTCAAGAGTTTGTTTACACCGAAGTAACTAGCCAAACCTCCACCATGTGCTTCACAGATTAATAGCTCTCCAAAGGAACTCTTTGGCACACATAATCGATTTCCTTTGAGAATAAATCCATCCTGGATAGAATAAGCATCTTGGACTCCATTTTTACAATCGTCGATGATGGAAGAGAAATCCAGGTCTCTAGAATATAGATCCTTCATCGATTGTAAACCTAGGATCCTAGAATCCAAGATAGCAAGCATAGAATATATACTCGATAAAGCATTCGCTACAACATTAGTGTGGCTCAGTTTATACTTTGAGACAAAAGAAAAGGATTGAAGAAATTCTACCCCTTTGGCATGTCTTGAATTTAGTTTGCGTTGGCCGCTAATATACTTGAAAGCCTCATGATCATAATGAAAAATAAACTGTTTCGATCTCAAGTAATGACTCCAATGATCAAGAGCTCCTACAATGGCATAGAATTTCTTATCATAAGTTGAATAATTCTTCTTCGAATCCGTCAACTTCTCATTGAAATACGCCAAATGCTTTTGCTCTTGGACAAGAACAGCCCTAACGCCAATTACTCTTGCATTACACTTAACTTAAATACTTTATCGAAATCAGGAAGGGCAAGAGCCAGGGACTCAAAAAGCTTTTATTTGATGACTTCAAAAGCGTTGTAAGCAGCCTTTGTCCATTCAAAAGAACCCTTCTTAATGCATTCAGTGAAAGGAGCCAAGATGGTGCTGAAATTCTTCACAAATCGTCAATAGAAAAAAACAACTCCACGAAAACTTCGCACATCAGAAATGGACTTTGGCATCAGCCATCTTTTCATCGATTCCACCTTGGATTGATCCACGGAGATCCCATCTTTTGAAACAACATATCTAAGGAAGATGATGCTCGAAGAGAACTCTCATTTCTCTATTTTAGCATAGAGTTTCTGTTCTCTCAGGACATCAAAGACTTGCTTCAAATGAGAGATATGTTCCTTCTTGTTCCTTCTATAAACAAGAATATCATCGAAATACACAACAACAAATTGACCAATAAATGAACGAAGAATCTCGTTCATAAGTCTCATGAAGGTACTCGAAGCATTAGAAAGTCCAAATGGCATAGCCAATCCCTCATAAAGACCTCATTTTGTTTTGAAAGTTGTCTTCCACTTGTCTCCTTCTCGCATTCTAATTTGGTGATAACCACTCCGCAAGTTTATCTTGGAAAATACAGTGAAACCATATAATTTATCAAGCATATCATCAAGTCTAGGATTGGGGTACCTATACTTAATGGTGATGTTGATGGCTCAGCTATCGACACACATTCTGAACGAATTATCCTTCTTGGGCACGAGTAAAGCTGGAATAGAACATTGACTCATGCTTTCTCAGACATATCCTTTGTCGATAAGTTCATCAACTTGTCTTTGCAACTCCTTTGTCCCTTCCGGGTTGCTTTGATAAGCTACTTTGTTCGGTAGAGAAGCACAAGGAAGCAAATCAATGTGATGTTCAATACCTATCATGGGAGGTAATCCAGGTGGCAATTCTTTTCGGGAACACATATGCAAATTCTTTCAACAAGGAATGCATTTTGATGTATTCGTCTCTCTATCTCACCATTTTTCTCAACCATAAGCAAAGCAAATACATTCTTTTGTTTGCTAATGGCTTTTTCAACTCGTGTTTCACTCAATGATAGATTTTCCTTAGTAGTGTTTCTCTCACCAGGTTGATTTTTTTGGTTTATGATTGGATTCAAGGGTAAAAGAGTAATGCATTTTTGTTTCTTGTTAAATGAGTATGTGTTTTTACGCCTATCATGAACAGCCTTCATATGATATTGCCAAGGTGTGATATTCTGAAATCTGACCCACTTGGGATTTATGAAATGAATAGTTTATGAACGTGCTTGTAGTTAAATTTCGCCTGGAATTGATCACTAAGGGAATACTAACAGTTAGGGAAAGACTAATTAGGGATTTAAATTCGCGCGATCAAAGAACTCGATCGTGAGCCGACTTTCGACCACGAAAATTGTTGAGGTGATATTTTGAGCCAGTGTAGGTCGATCCAAAGATAGTCAGGGATCAATTCGCCGCTGTCATACGTATGGATCACGGGTGATTCCGCTTGACCACAAAATGAATCGACGAACAATCCTAAATCTATACCAAATGATCGTGCCCGTTGGATCTAGCGATCGATCCTCGCGATTCTGTGACAACTGAGGTCGTCACGAATCGAGTGAATTTGAATGTGGCTCGATTCAGAATCGACCATAGGTCAAATGTGCGAATTTCCTTAAAAGCCACCCGTTAGTTCGAGAGATACTCAAGTTACGTTAATTAGATTTATTCTTTAATTAACGACCGAGATTAGGCCTCGGAAAGTATGAATGTCACGACAGGATAGTTGGACGACGTTATTATTAGCCTAGTCAGCCTCAGATCTGTTCGGATCCTTTAGAAAAGTTGAATTTCGGCGAGAAATGGAAAATGACCATTTTACCCCTGGAAATTTGTTAAGGCCAATGTAATTTGGGAAGGGCATTTTGGTCATTTCGCCCTAGCCTTAGAAATAGAGATTTTTGGACGATTTTGCCCTTGGATTTTTTGCAAAATCCCCAAATTGCCCTTGGATATTTTGGAAAAAATTCGATTCGGACTGTTGATCTCAAGATAAGATCAAATCTAGGCCGTTGATTTGGTTTGTGAGAGAGGGGCATGATGGTCTTTTGTCACACCAATAATTGACCCAAGCTTATTTAGTCTCATTTTCTCTCTCTCCTCACTCTCTCCCTCACTCTTGGCAAACACACCCCCCTCACAGTCCGACCGCCCCTCTTCCCCCTTGTCGCACCGGCATTTGCTGCTCGCCAGCCACCGTCCGCCCGATCACCGCCGCTCGGTCACTGAGCCGTGCCCTCACACCGCCATTCCTCTCTCTCGCTCTCCCTCTCGGCGATCTCTCTCTCCCCTTGTGGCCGTGAACCTCGGCCAAGGAAGCCGCGTGCCGTCGCCCGTCATTTAGTCATTTCATACATTGCCCAGCGTGCCGATGTGAGGCCACCGATCAGCTGATCCCTTTCCACTCTAGTCGAGCCAGCCTAGAGTTCATGTAAGTCGAGCCCTAAACTCTATTTAGGATTTTGGGTATCGACAGATGAATTAGGCCTGAATCGGGTTGATAGGTGACGGTTTAAGGGTTAATTAGAGGCTGTTTAGTAGTTATATTAGTGGACCGATTTGGGGGCTAATTATGGCTGGTTTATGAATGAAATTATGATGATTTATGGGCTGATTTGGTACTGAGTTAGATGCTGAAAAATTGGGAAGTGAAATGATGGGCATATGGTCCGATTTGAAGACGATTTATGTTGGATTGATGTGCTGTGATGTGGCTATGTTGTGGTGCCTATTATGGCTTGAAATATTCGTGGAAATGTTGAAATTGTGGCTGTGATTGTGGGCCCAATGGTTGCCATGATTGCTCGTTAGTTTGCGAATTATTTGATTGAATCTGAGTTGTGTGCACGCATGGGCTGAGTTGCGTGGATTGTCAATTTAGCCATGTTTGGGCTTTATTTGAATATGTGAAATGCATGGAGTTGGATGTGTGCATGAGTTAGATTTAATTGGCTAATAATTGGGCTTGTTAGTGTGAGAATCGAGCGAATAATTGAAAGGGAAAGTGTGTGAAATGTTGTGCATGAGGTTACGAAAATCCCCGAGGAGGTACCATTACATGGAAAAATTGATCCGTCCTGAGGCGGTACGACTACACGGGATGATGCCCGGTATTACCGGAGGACGGCTAACCTGAGACGGTATCATTACGCAAGTTGTGTCGTAGGTGGTGGGTGTTGAGCCTGAGGCGATACCATTACGTGGGTAAAATACATGGTCCGAGGCGGTACCATTACGCGAGCCATGAAGTGTTGTTATGAGTTGGTTGCAGTGAACCTGAGGCAGTACCATTACGCAGAAACCCGGTCACCATTACGCGTAGTCGAAAGTTGAGTTGAAATATGAGTTGGTCGCAGTGAACCTGAGGCGGTACTACTATGCGGGTCACTAGCGAGTCGAGTGGAAATATGAGTTGGTCGCAATGAACCTGAGGCGGTACCATTACGTGGGTCACTGGCAAGTTGGGTGAAAAGAATGTAATGAGGCAGGAACGAATGCGTAAATTATAATTAGAATGTGCATGTGATTGGAAATTATATTATTGTGGCTAAAGTGCAGGTTGCACGCAGGAAAGGCCCATGTAAGTGTAAATTGTGTGCCTGTTATATGATGGCTGAATGTGGTTGTATTTGTAATTGTCTGGAGGTACATGATAGCCTAGGTGGGGTTTAGGGTGCGTGCTTGCTGAGATGTATTCTCATGGTTGTTTCAACTAAAAATTTCAGAACTCCAGCACGAGCAATAAATCTCCCACCGCCGCCACCTGAGCATTTTGGAGTACCGATGCACACCGACCATAATATTGTAGAGTACCCGATAAACGATAATATGACTTGGGTTAAGCATACAACCGTAGTTTAGGTAGACGTAGGGTTACCCCCTTGGCAGGCCTATACCTATACCGCTTGGTTCTTTCAGGACGGAGTAAATGAGTTTAGCCTCGTCCGTGGCTTTGATGTCCCCTTTAATGGAGTTGGGGATTGGGATCCATCAACTATTCCCCCTCCTGATGGCGAGATGACTAGCTTAGAGACTAGTCTAGCGCAGTCTGGACTTCAGCCTACGCCTGCAGCACCTAAGCCTTCAGGGGTCGAGCATGAACCGGAGCCGGAAGAATATTAGGTGGGGTATGATCCGATGGACGTGGATCTCGAGGTGATACCAAAGGAAGGACTAGAAGAAGAAGAAGAAGACCCTGAAGCAGAACCTGAAGAGGCCCCAGAAGAAGAGCCAGAGGACACATCCGCGGGTGAGCCAGAGTATGACCCAGAAGATGTTCCTTGGTATGATCCCGAGTTTATGCCAAAGGATGAGTCGGACGAGGAGCCAGTTGAGGAGGAGCGGGTTGAGGTTCCAGCAGAGTCGGGTGATATAAACAACCCGATTGAGATCAAGACCAAGCCGGAGTCCTTAGGGGAGTAGACAGTTCAGGGGAATTCAAATTCAGATGCGGAAGAATCAGACTCTGAGTGGACGCCATCTAAAAGCCGTAGGAGTTATAGTAGGGGTTAGGTATAGGCTTTTGAAGGGTACCGTTTTTGGAGATAGGGTATACCAGGCTACTATCTTTTTTTGATGTCGGTGGTTTATAGTGTAGAAGTTTGGTGTGCTTGTATATATTGTGGAATTGTAAATTGAGGATATTATATAAGTCTGAACCGATAATGGATGTGTTTATTCTCCATGTTTACCCCAGTTATTATTGTTCGGGTATTTGTGGCTTTCGCTAACTGATATAAATCTCTGATAAGTCTAATTGGGTTGGCGATACCCTGGGACATCGCATTATTCAACCAGAGAAGTGTGTTGCGTGCTCAATGAGGTTCGGGACGTGACACAAGGTCTACCCAATAACAAGTGGCATGCATCCATTGGAATAACATCACATAAAATTTGATCTTGATAATTTTTTTCGATTGAAATGGAAATCAAGGTTTGCTTAGTTACCTTAAGATCGCTTCCCTTATTGAGCCAATGAAGCTTGTATGGTTCAGGATTTTTAGACATTGGAAGCTTTAGCTTGTCGATCAAGGTTGTCGATGCGACATTGGTGCAATTCCCTCCATTGATAATCATTGTGCACACATTTCCGTTGATAGTGCAATGAGTATGAAAGATGTGCTCCCTTTGGTCATTCTCCTTAGGAGAAATTACAAAATGCAACACTCTCCAAATAACCAACAACTTGCCATCATCATCTTTTTCTACAAACTCCTCTTGTTCGTCTGACTCGGATTCATTTTGATCATAATCTTTCTTGGCCTATTGAAGTTCTAGATCGATTTTCTCAATGTCTTGAAGAGTCATAACTCTCTGATTATGACAATTAGCTTGCAAATGCCCATAGCCATGGCACTAAAAGCATTTCCTTGCATCACCATAAGGTTTCTTGTGGAATTTTTTGGAAGGTTCCACAAACTTTTCTTTGCCCTTGTTTTTTGTCAACGCACTCTCAGCTTTGCTTGAAGAAGTACCTTAAAGTAGGATGTTTCTTTTGTAGAGGTTTTGGAAGAAAACCTCTTGTTGCTCTTTATTTGTTTTTTGACCTTTATTGACAACTTACAAACATCTACAAAGGACCAATAAGGTTGAAGTTAAACAAAATCAGCAATTTCCCGATTCATTCCGTCAAGGAATCGAGCGATGGTTTGCTTCGGAACTTCTGGAATTTCGCAACTCATCTTGAGTTGCTCAAACTCTCTGATATATTCTTCAATGCTCACTCCTTGTTGTTTTAGGGAATTCAGCTGAGGAACATATCTTGCTTATAGTTGTTGGGCAAAAATCTCTTCTTCATCAACTTCTTGAGTTTTTTCCCAAGACTTGATTCGGCTTTTCCTGTCTCTGATTTGATGATGCTTTAAATTCTCCCACCATAGAGAAGCATATTTAGTCAATTTGAGGACAACGACCTTGCATCTCTTCTCGTATGAGTAGAACTTGAAGTCAAAAACTCGTTTGATGGCATGTAGTCAATTGAAAAAGTTGTCGGGATTGAGACTACCCTCGAATTCAAGCGCCTCCCCTTTTATTTCATGATCATCCTCCTTATGCCTCCCTCTTCTTCTCTGATATCGATATTGTGAATCACTAGAGTTACCTCCAGTGGAATATGATTTGTCACTAGAACTTTGACAAGAATCTAAATCGTCATGTCGATGTTGATCATTAGGACGCCCTGCTGGTTGTCCTTGCCTCGCCGGATCTTCAAGAAGGTTAAGGACTCTCTCCATTTATTGTTGGAGAGTCTGAATAACGTGGTCTCACCTTACGTTGTGTGCTTGCTCGAAGGTCAAACCTCTCAGAACTGGTTCATCCACAATGAGTATGAATTGAATAAAAGGAAACTCAAATGAGTTCAACCTTAAGCTTTGATACCAACTTGATGCATGTGTCATGGGCGATCGATCTCGCGTTCCACGACCCGTGCGGCCTTAGGAATTTCTTCCCAAGTCAGCCTTCCCCACACTCAACTCACAAGAACTTTTAGAGAGAGAAACTTCTAGAGAGAGAAGCTCTGGATTTCTATTGCTTCTTGAAAGAATGAGGTGATACAATGAGGGGGAGGAGACCCCTTCTTATACAAGTACCGGACTGACAGTATCCGTAGATCTCTCCCCGATCTTACGGTGGAGATCGTATCTCCCCAACTACCCAACTACCTCATTAATTCAGAGGTTTACAATTCTTGTATCTCCGCCCCCGGAGTATTCTAGAATACATCAAGAAACCCTAGTACTTAGAACACTCGGGACTCGCTTTCTCGTTCAAGGTTCGGTCACGGTCCATCGTCCAGGAAACCTCATGAACGATCCATTTCTTTGGACCGTGACATTCTCCCCCACCTATTCGGGCGACGCCCTCGTCGCGTCTTTGGCGTGGAAAGTATCGATATGCTTTTTGAATTGCCAAAGAGCTTCTTCAGGCTCCCAACTTGCTTCACTCTCCGGAAGACCCTTCCATCGGATTAAGTATTCTCGCTTCGGCGCACGATATCTCTTCCGTATGATTCGATCCGCCATGATGAAGTCGACATCTCGATCATAGGAGGTTTTTGCTCCAAGCGGCGCCCGTTGCGACTCCCCTCGATCCGGGTCCTCCTCGTCTACACGGAAAGGTTTAAGCATACTCACATGGAATACCGGATGTACCTTGAGTTTTGGTGGCAGTTCCAGTTTGTATGCGACTTTTCCGACTCGATGTAACACTCGGAATGGCCCCTCGTAGCGACGTATAAGTCCTTTATGGACGTCCTTGTATCGAAGAACCAGGTGTAGCTTGGCCAACACCAAGTCCCCGGCTTGGAACTCCACATGCCGTCGCTTCTTATCGGCCCACTTCTTCATGCGCTTCGAGGCCTTGTGTAGACACGTTAGGTACCAAGTCCGCTTGTTCATGCCACTCCTTGGCAAACTTGAAAGCGGATGGGCTACTCCTTGCAGCCCGTTGCAACCATACTCGGGGTGAGTGGTTGTTGTCCCATCACGATTTCAAAGGGACTTTGGTTTGTGGACTCGCTCTTACGAAGATTGTAGGAGAATTGGGCAACGTCGATCAACTTCGCCCAATTTACTTGCGTCGTACTTACGTAGTGTCGGAGGTACAACTCCAAGAGTGCATTGACCCGCTCCGTTTGTCCATCGGTTTGGGGATGCAAACTCGTGGAGAAATTAAGATCCGACCCTAATAATTTAAAGAGCTCGATCAGAATCTACCCGTGAATCGAGGGTCATGGTCGCTCCACGATCGTTTGCGGCACTCCCCAATATTTGACGACGTGCTTCAAGAATAGCTTGGCCGCCTCTTCGGCCGGACAATCTTTTGATGCGGGCACGAACGTCGCATACTTGAAAACCGATCTACCACGACCATGAGAGTCCGACACCCCTTCGGATTTTGGCGAGTTGACGATGAAGTCCATGGAGACACTCTCCCATGGACGCTCCGGGATGGGAAGTGGCTCTAAAAGCCCCCCGCCGGCGACCGTTGCTCGAGCTTGTCTTGTTGGCATACAAGACATGTTCGTACATATGCCTCCATGTCGTCGCGTAGGTGAGGCCAATAGTAACGATCCTCCAAGAGTGCCATAGTGCGGTGGATCCCGGATGACCCGCCCACTTGGAATCGTGACACCCCGTAAGATTTCCTTCGTAGCTTCCCATATAGTGGCACGTACATTCGCCCGTCCCTTGGTGTAAAGCAAGTTGTCTTCACACCAAAATTGTCGGGTTTTGCCCTCTTGTGCATGGTCGATGAGTGCCTTGGTCGTTGGATCGTGTTGGAGTCCCTCTTTGATCCGTTCATCCCATGGATTCTTGGGACGACTTACAATTGACGATGCTAGCTCACTCCTTCGGCTAAGCGCATCGGCCACGGAATTTGCCTTCCCCGGCTTGTACTCGAGCACATAATCGAACTCCGCCAGGAAATCTTGCCAACGAGCTTGCTTCGGGCTCAACTTCTTCTGGATTTGGAAGTAACTCGTGGCCACATTATCCGTCCTCACGATTTAATCGGGATCCCAAGAGGTAATGCCTCCATGTCACGAAGACAATGAACCACCGCGGTCATTTCTTTCTCTTGGACTGTATACCGCTGTTCGATATCATTCAGCTTTCTCGACTCAAACGCTACCGGGTGACCATCCTGCATGAGAACACCCCCAATAGCGAAATCGGAAGCGTCGGTCTCTACCTCGTAGGGTTTGGCGTGATCGGGTAGCACGAGCACCGGCTCTTCGGTCATGGTTTGCTTCAACCGATCAAACGCCTTTTGGCATCGGGTCATCCACTCCCACGGCTTCTCCTTTTTCAACATATCCGTGAGTGGCACGGTGATGCTCGAATATCCTCGGACGAACTGTCGATAGTAGTTGGTGAGGCCAAGGAATGACCTTAGATCCGTCACCTTGGTTGGCGGCTTCCAATTCACAATGGCCTCGATCTTGGTGAGTCCATCCGCACACGTCCACCCCCGATGATGTGCCCCTGGGAATGGAACTTCCGGTGTGCGAAGGCACATTTCTCCCGCTTGACATATAAATCGTTCTCCCGTAGGACTTTTAAGACTCTCTTCAAATGCTCGATGTGTTCCTCGGCGTCCGGCTATACACCACAATGTCATCAAGATAAACCACGATTTAATTGATCTAAGAATGGGTGGAGTACCTTATTCATGAGCGTGCAAAACGTGGCGGAGCATTTGTCAAGCGAATGGCATGACGAGGGACTCATATGATCCATATCGCGTCACACAAGCGGTCTTGGTTCATCCCCTTTTGCAATCCGCACTTAATAGTATCCCGATCAAAGATCAAGCTTGGTGAACAAATCGGCAATAAGAGGGATCGGGTACTTGTTCTTGATTGTCACTTGTACAACGCCCGATAGTCGATGCACATCCGGAGGACCCATCATGCTTCTTCCGAAATAGGACCGGGGCGCCAAACGGAGCCTTCGATGGTCGGATATACCCGTGATCGAGCAACTCCTTGAGTTGTCTTCTTAGTTCTTCCAATTCGGGGGCGCCATGCGATATGGAGCCATAGCGGGTGGTCGAGCATCGGACACGAGTTCGATCTTATGATCCACCTCCCTTTGAGGCGGAAGCTTCTTTGGGAGTTCGGGTGGCATCACGTCCTTGAAGGAATCGAGGACTTGGGTTACCTCCGTCGGGACATCACTCCCTTTACCCTTTGGGTCCTCGATTTTCAAGGTTGCTAGGAAAGTAGCCTCCCCTTTCCTCGCTCCCTTAGTAACTTGCATTGCCGATATTATCTTTTGGTCGCCCAACTCTCGTTTGACCGGGATCACACATTGACAACGTGTGTCTAAGATACAAATACAATCAGCAAATGGGATGATAAGAGCATCTATCCTATCAAGGAATCTTAAACCAATGACAAAGTCATAGTCGTCAAGTGGAATTACCTCGATCATTTCCTTGCTCTTCCATTGCCCGAGTTAAAACTCCACATCCTTAGCCAACCCATTGGTAGGGACTTCTTTGGAGTTCACCGTCTTGAGCCAACGGCTCCTTTCTCAACCCAAAGATTGAGTTTCTTCGTAGCCTCTTCCGAGATAAACAAATCGGATGCTCCGTGTCGATGGGCGCACTCATCTTGGTTCTCCCGATCGTCACATCTGCGAACATCAATCCCTTGGGCTTGTTAGCCCTTTTTGGACTTTATGGAACTTAGGATTCATAGCGTGCAGTCGTGCCTCCTCTTGTTCCTCCTCGTGTGCTTTGACAATCGCGGCTAGTTTGCCTCGAGTTGGACAATCACGAGCCATGTGCACACCGTCGCACAAAAAGCACTTGAAGGTACGTCCCTTCTTGTGTTCTCCTCCGCTCGACTCCGCCTTCGCCCTTGGAGGGGCCGTTGATGGTTTGCTTCCACTCGGACGGTGGAATTTGTTACGATCTCCCCCACCAACGCCCTTGTCCCTTGGTCGGGTATCCGGCTTGCTTACGGAAGTAGGTTTATACTCCACCATGGCCTCGGCTACGGACATGGCCGTCGAAAGATCTCTAGCATTGCACCGTTTTAGCTCTTGCTTCACCCATGGTTTTAGACCACCCATAAATTGGAAGTAGGCCTCCGTGTCATTCATGGATGGAATTTGGAGTAGCGACTCGAGAACTTCCGAACATACTCGCGAGCCCCCCCTTTTGTTCAAGGCGACGGAGTTCATCTCGAGCTTTTTCTTCCGCATAAGCGGGATAGTATTGTCGTCGAAATTCCTCGACGAACAACTCCCATGTAGTGATCGGTGCACCACTCCGATCATCACTCCTACGACGCCACCATAAGAGTGCATTATTAGTTAAGTACATGGCTGCGGTACTTACCCGGATTGCACCATCGGTGATTCCCATCGCTAGGAAGTATTGCTCCATGTACCATAGGAAGTTGTCCACGTCTTTGGGCGCCCGCGAGCCTTTAAACTCCTTCGGCTTCGGGGCATCCACTCGTGGAGCGGTTTGCACGGCAACTACTCCGTTCACACGTGCTCCTTCCATCTCGGCGACCTTCGCCTTTAGTTCGGCCATCTCTACGCGCATGGCCTCCACCAAGGCCTCCAAGGCATCGTCCCGTTGCTCAAGTTCTTTGGTGGCATCAGTCAAGTTGCCCAGCCGCCTTCCGGAGTTCTCCCAAACCAGAACTTAGCTCTTGCACTTCGGCCTCAAGCTCTCCCGTTCCGGACTCGCCTCCTTCGATGCGTACAGCAAGATCCTCGACTCTTCCTTGGACATCTCCCACGACGATCTCCATTTTCGCCAAGCGGGTCTCCAAGTCACCAGCCATATCCCTTGAATTTGAGCTATCACGGTCCTCCCTTGCCTCGGCACCTTTCCTCTCGGCGGCATTCCCACGATCATCACTCACGCCCTTCTCGGTTTGTGACGATACATCGGATCGTGGCTTCGCAGCGCCTTTGGCCATCTTTGCTCTGATACCACTTGTCACGGGCCGATCGATCTCGCGTTCCCTGACCCGTGCGGCCTTAGGAATTTCTTCCCAAGTCAGCCTTCCCCACACTCAACTCACAAGAACTTTTTAGAGAGAGAAACTTCTAGAGAGAGAAGCTCTGGATTTCTATTGCTTCTTGAAAGAATGAGGTGATACAATGAGGGGGAGGAGACCCCTTCTTATACAAGTACCGGACTGACAGTATCCGTAGATCTCTCCCCGATCTTACGGTGGAGATCGTATCTCCCCAACTACCCAACTACCTCATTAATTACAGAGGTTTACAATTACTGTATCTCCCGGCCCCAGGAGTATTCTAGAATACATCAAGAAACCCTAGTACTTAGAACACTCGGGACTCGCTTTCTCGTTCAAAGTTCGGTCACG
This sequence comes from Syzygium grande, assembly GCA_024733475.1. Classification (NCBI taxonomy): domain Eukaryota; kingdom Viridiplantae; phylum Streptophyta; class Magnoliopsida; order Myrtales; family Myrtaceae; genus Syzygium; species Syzygium grande. Next base: position 14,729,133 of record JAMXDD010000004.1, on the reverse strand, counting down.
GTCCATCATCCAGAAACCTCATGAGCGATCCATTTCTTTGGACCGTGACACATGCGTGGGTGAGTGATTCTGGATATGGGGTTTTATGGGATATGTGTATGGATGGGTGTGTGTGTGGGATGGCTATCAAAAGTTGAAAAGGAAATCGAAGGATAGAATACAATCGTCATCAAGGTATAAAGGACGCGCCACCAACCGAGGATGAAGATCGGGATCGACGAAGTTCACCACCGAGGCTTAAAAGACAAGCCACCGGCCAAGGTTAAAGGACTTTGGGATAGGAGGAAACTCACCACCAGGGCCTAATGGAAACTCACTAGTCGAGGATAAAGTGCTTCTTGGCTCATCACTGAGGAGCAATCCACTCTCGAAGGATAAAAAAACCGATATAGGAGTTATCTACTCTCTAAAGATAATCACTCACACAGAGGAAAATCTCATATTACAATAGAGAACAATCCTCTATTTAAAGAGAGACTAGGACTTGAGAAATAGAAAAACATTAAAAGATATGGAAACTACCCAAGCATTTAAGGACTTGGGAATTAGAAAGCATTCAAACCTAGGAACTAAAAACTTTGACTCTTGAGACACACATAACATTTAAGACCTAGGAGCTTAGAAATGCAATGATGATACATGGGGACTTGAAACCTTGAACTTTGCAGTTCATCTGTCAAAATTCGTGCTCCAACTTGGACCATAGGATAACCGCTACAATAAATCAGCAAATGTCGTAGGAAATTGCTTGGTACAATCTCCCATTGTTATGTTGTTGATTAGCTTTATAATTGGTAACTTGATAGTCTCGGTAACTTTAATTGATAATTGGTGTATCGATAACTATAATCGGTAACTTGATGGATATTCTCCTTATCAATGATCCACCAAACCATGTTAAGACCGAAATCTACCTTAGCTTGAATGAACATCGATGGTGTTGATTTTGCCGATGGAGTTACGTCAAATGCTCCCGCATCATATGCCGAGGAGCACAAGTAAGAGGCGAGGTTCGTAATCTAGAATTCCAAAGTTTGAGCGATATTCAATCTATATAATTGTCTTTCGTGAGCTTTAAAGTGTAATATTTAAGAGAGACTAAAAAAAGTGATTGAGTGAGATAATGAGACCTATCACTGAGGATTATCACTCACAATTGTAATCTCTTGATTGATCATCTAGTAAAATACAGTCAGAAGGTTGTTAGCGTGTATGCTACCTAGGCAGTACTTTCTTTTGCCTTCGAGGCTAGTCTTGATCTCAACAACTGACAATGGTTTTCTCTTTGGGTTAAAAACAAGATGAATCTTCTCATGGAATTCATCCATACAAATTTTGAAAACTTTCTCTAATACCATTTATCATGGGTTGAGGCAAGCCCAAGTGCCGTCTGATTAGGTAGAACACCAGGCCAGTCTTCCTTCAATAAATTGTTCCTAAGGATAGTACGAGGAATCGCATCACCAATATCAACTATACCACACCCCATTTAGCTTAATCAAGTCTTTCAAGCGAAACATGCTTAACACTTCAGCCCGACAATTAGTTTTGGTCCATCATGGCAATCATAAGGAAAGAAATATTAGCTTCTAACCAATTTATGCATGGGAAGGCTAACTAGCTGAGACATTCCTAACCTAGGACAAGCACGTGTGGTGCTTGAGGAGTCAGAAAAGCTGGTTAGCCTTCTTTTAATGTATCGGTTTCAAAGACATTATGACAAGTCGCATAATCATTATCGACTAAACTTCACCCTATTTAGCTCGGCATCTAGTCCTCGAGTTAGACATACAAATCACATAAGCCTGACGATTGGTTTTGACTTGCCGTAACCATCATTAGGAGAGTAGCATCACCTATCCATCAGTTTGTGTATCAAAGGCTAACCTCCTTTGTAGATACTCTAAAGTGATAATTAACAAATCTCTAGAATCTAGCATAAAAACCCCAACACCACTTCTACGACCAATTGTATGTATGTATTAACCCTTCTGCATCTCTTACTTTCACCAAGGCTCACTTTTCATCCCACATGTGTATGGGAGAATTTTGTCTTGACATATGCCCGTGCCCTTCGGTTATAAAAAAAACTACCCTCTTAATGATTTCATTTATTACGTCTTGGACTCATCAGTAGGCTCAATGTCCTTTCAGTAATAAATTCTCTTGAACTTGCGTTTACTTTTTTGAGCGCGTGATAGATTATGGATTATTTATCTACTATTACTCCATAGATTAATCAGCCATAGATAAGAGAGACACGTGGACAGATTGCTCGCGTCTTAATTATTTGGCGTAGTCGTACAATCTTACCGAACTACTTCGTTCACATGCATGTCACTATTCACTCGAAGTTGGAACGCATATATAAATGGGGCATTGCCCTTGTAAATCGCATCTTGTTCGAGTTGGGCAATTATATTCGCTCGCACTGAAATTCTTTTGAGAATAAGGGAAGAACAAAATGAAAAGCCAAAGCAAAACTCTAGTCCTCTCCGCTCTTCTCCTGAGTCTTCTCGCCGCATCCTTGCATGTGGCATCAACCACACTTGTAGAAGATGATAAACGCTCCTTTGTGTGTGTGTGTGTTATTTGGTGGTTTTGGCTTTTGATTTTGATGATGTCGTGTGTGTGATTTTGTGGTGCATAAGAGGATGAGAGTGTTGTAAAATTTGAATGACTTGAATCAAAAGAGCAATCAAGTCGGACTTTGAAGCGTAATATCACTTCCTTAAGGATTTATTTGCCCCATAATGTTGCTAATGGTCATCGGCAAAAATCCTCCAGGATACAACAAAGTCTCAAAATTGAGAATACTAGATAGCAATTCTAGTATTTTTCCAGGGTCTCTCTAAGAAACAATTGAAAAATGATGGCTGCAGTTTTTCTTGAAAAATACTTGAAAATGATGTCGTTCTTCTTCTTGCCGAAAAACTGACATATATAGAAATCGGTCTTAAAGAACATAGGCAACTCTTCACGAAAGGTTGCAAAGTTAACAAAGAAATCTCTTCGGAAGAAGTTGCAAATTGAACAAATGCAACCCTTCGGGAAAGATTAAAAACTGAACAAGTATAATCTTCAAAAGTTGTCTTGAAAAGACACATGTAAAATTCGGAATAAAATAAAAAATATATATAAATAAAATTCCGAATTTTCATAATTTCAAAAAAATTTTAATAAACAAAAAACAACCTTTCAACTAATAAAGATTAATGAGATAACCTTACGAAATAAAATAAAATAAAAATAAAGGGATTAGTGCTAATTAAACTGCGACCGCGCAAGCGTGCAAAGTGTTAAGTGCGCCTAATAATCGCGCCAAAATCGCGCAATTATTCGCGCACCTGCACGCGGGTATTGTGTGGACTAGCACACACCCCATTGTCTTCGCTCTAAGGAGCAAGAAGATATTCACAGTTATGAAGCGGGCCCACTTTCTCAAAACTTTCCTACGTAGGACAAAGGAAAGAGCATTATTTTGTTTGTTTTACAAACAAACATCCAACAAAGAGTGACTTCAATTACATAGTCGGGAGCGAGAGGGGACCAGAGAATTGGGGATATCTGTAGGAAGAATGGAGAGTATGCAGTGAAGGACGGATGCAATCTTCAATTGACTTGGCAAGAGAGAATGTGGAAGTGATTGGAAACTTGGGGGACCGAAGAAGGAATTATAACCCAACCGATGCCTACGTCATGAATAGAGGCCATGATATTCGGGTAAAATCCGACCAGAATTATGGAGATCCCCCCCTTTTTTTTTTGCAGTTTTCGTCGAACAACATGCTAACGTGAGAAATGTGAGGAAAGACAAATCCAAGCCCTGGTTTCCTTAAAAAAGGTGTTAAATCCTCAATTTTAACACGAGCAAATGAGTAGGTATTTGATGCGAATAGTTGTTTTCAACTTCTAATATTTCGTTTCGCAAAAGTATGAATTAGATCGTTTTTAAGTCACCTTAAACAGTTTTCAGAATATTCAAGATTTGAATTGATTAATTTTCTGACTTTTAAAGGGGAGTTCAAACCTTGTAATGCGCCGAGGTGTTTTATGTCCTATATATGCAAAAATGCACAAGTGGCTGATAGGAAAACGGATTTTGGAACCACTTCAACTTCCATGTGATTTGAGTTTGCTTCTTTTCTTTTCTTTTCTTTAACCTTCTCCGACATGTATAATACAGAATGATCAGAAGCTTTAAAGAAATCTCATTCTAGACCCACATGACTAGGGTAAAAGCTAGTACATATTTGCCCTTCGGCTTCATTTAATATGTATTAAGTGTTGAACTAGTGAGGATGAACGGTCTATCCTTGATCAGAAAATATCAATTGAGAAAGATAACTGAGCAAAACTTTCTTTATATCGATTGCAGTTTCGATGGGATGAGGGAAGGGCAGCGTCGATCAAGATAGACGGTAGAGACTACTTCTTGCGACAATGTCACTGGCACCACCCTTCTGAGCGTACAATCGATGGCAGAAGGTCTCTTTTCTCAATTTCGTATGAACACGAGCATGCTACTTTCAGATCTCTGATTGATTGGTCTCTTTGAATTGTGTTTTACGTACACAGAGACCCAATCACAACTTTCCACCAGTAGTTGCATATGCCAAAAGTGCTGCTGTAACATTTTACCAAGTGTTTGGCAAACTCTTCACGGCTACGTCACATTCAAAACTATAGGGATTTTAAGAATAATTTCTTAGCCAGCTTTGAGGCATTATAATTTAAAAAGGTATAACGAAATCAACAAGTCACATCACTTCATAACATGACAACAATGCAACAAGGTCACCCACCTAAGAGCTAAGTGATGTAATGTCCTAAAAGCTGCTGCAAGCTGTTTACAGCCGTGACGGTCTTGCAAATGTGAAAATTTTATCCAGGATCTTAGAAAAGCTGATTGTTGAGGAAAAATGACAATTACACTCGTAAGCAAAACCATACGGAAAAAAGAGAAAGGGTTAAGTACAAATTATTCCTCTATGTTTTGGCATTTTAGCAATTTGGTTTTTCAACTTTTATTTTGTATAATTAAGTCCTCTAACTTTACGGATTTACACAATTCGGTCCTCTAACTTTTATTTTGTGTAATCAAATCCTCTAACATTTTGGATTTGCGTAACCAAATAAGTTGACATTCTTGATGCGTGCAATTGACTATTTTGTTGACCCATCATAACAAATAATGTCAAATTAGGATTCTTTTTCCTTGTTTTGCCCGTTTGTTTTCTGTTTATTTAACGCCAAGTTAGCATCGTGTGTCATTTTTTGTCACATGAGCAGTGCCTTGTCATTAATTGATTTGATGAACAGGGATGTCACGCTCCGAACCCTACGAGCGCGCGATCATCCCTTCGAGGTCGTAATGTATGCGACACCCCAGGACTTGTTGCCGACCCAATTGAAACACTAGCAATTAAACACACGCGGAAGCGAATACGAACACCCCATACAACATAAAAACAACGGGATAGTAGAGAGGCAAAGAATACATATTAACAAGACACTTTTATAAACATATCATCGATTACAACACATACATTTGCAAGCCTTCTACGAGGCCATTATCTATGAACCACGCATAACAAAAAAGATCGGGTGATTGATAAGCTTAACTCCTCTACAAAAAGGAACACTCAAAAGATGGGGTAACTCGACCTATCTTCAATCCCCATAGTATCCTGGCAGTGTCTCCGGATCAATCACAGTCGCGAGTCTGAAATGGTTTGGTTATACAACCATGAGAACATTTCTCAATAAACAACTATCTAAGCCTCGCTTAGGCCAAAGTGTACTTCTGAACAATTCTAAACATGTGATTCAAACAATCGACGTGCCATAAACAATCACAGGCGTCCCTACCTCGCCTTGGCGCATACACAAGCCATGCACGTTAGAATATCGCCATAACATGACCAATTGCCCGTCAAGCATGCACAAAGCAATTCATGACATGATCAAGCATAACATGGTTAATAATCCAGACATATTCATCAATTAACTCGAGCAAAGCATTCTCCAATGCAAATTACACTCATTAAGTCCAGATTATTAACGACCCCTTGGGCCACCGAACTCCCGTCGTTCTTCTGGCGTAACTAGGCATCGTCCCACTACTTCTGTGACGGCAACGTCCGGAACCCCTGCCCAGACGGCAATCCACAAAGGAGCATCGATCCGGCCTCTACCACAATCGGCAACATCTAGAACCCCTGCCTAGCCGGCATCCGAACCCCCGTCGGGCATCGTCTAGAACCCCTGCCTATATGGAACGTGTCGTGACCATGCACACACCTCAGCAATCATTATCAATTCTTATCTTTATAAATTAGTCCAATGTCAACTACATTGGTCAAAACACCACGATAACACCGAATAATTCTCGAGAGAGAAAAATCGAGAATATACAAAATCAGGTCCAAACTAGGCAGTTGTGCAGTGACAGAATTCCATTTGAAATAAATAGTAAATTAACTCCAAAAATTTTGAAATTTGGATATGTTATATAAAACATCTTGATAAACATTTTCTATGAAGAACTCAAAACCTAGTTCCAATCATAAACACCTCATTTTGACACTCAAAGCTGGACAGAACCTGGTTCGCTCGGACAGCCCCTCAGACCATTAAAATTACAACTCATTCAGTATCCAAATCACTTTGGAAAACTCTGAAATTTTTATATGTCATAGAAACAAGTGTTTTTAACAATTTTTGTGAAGGAAGTTTGTTGAAATAAACTATGGAAAATTTTATAAAATTTCGGAAAAACAAGAAGGTCGGGTGAACAGTAAATCGGACAGTTTTGTGACGGTCTGAAAACCGACTTCCGAATGACCGTAAACAACTTCCAAAAATTCTGAATTTAAAGTATGTTATACTTAACGATGTTGAAAACAAATTCCATGAAGAACACTTCTTCAGATTCAGCCCACAATGATCACCAAAAAAATAAAAAAAGTGCAAAGGTACAGTAACAACCAGAAATCCGAGAATCATTAAACTTGCACCATTAAGCAAATCAAGCTTATACAACTACTAAACCAACTATCCACAGCCCTAATCCACCCCTAAATATGTCCATTAGTCACCCCTTAGCCTAGTCAAAAGTTAGGAAGCCACTTACAAGAGAGCCTAAGTAAGACAACCTAGCAAGGGAGCAAACAAGAGCCTTGGCATAGCAACAGCTACTCCGGTGAAGCAATGGCGAGGGAGAACAGCGGATGGTAGCTCAGGTGGTTGGTGATGGTGTGGTGGTGATGGTGTCGCATCCTCAATTTTAGTCCCTGGGAATTGTCTATGGTTTAAGTTTGATGGTTTTTCAATAGGAACTAAAATTTGTACTCTTGTTTTGGAAAATCATATTTCGGATCCTTAGTACCCCTTTGTTTTGTTATTTTTTGGGTGACTTTTGTGATCTGAATTTTTAAACACTTTCTTCTTGAACATTGTTCCAAACATCATGAAGTTTTACATACTTTAATTTCAGAATTTTCGGAGTTGATATGAGTGGTACAATGGCTTGATTTTGAACCGTGTGAAACTGCCCAGAATGAGTTTTTCGGTGATGTTCACGCCGTCTTTATTTTTTACAAGCTTTTCTAGGCCGATTTTGAAAATGTTTCCTTCATAAAAGTGATTGAGAACTTCCTTTTCTATAACGTGTATAAATTTAAGAATTTTCTGAGATGATTTGGAGTCTGGACAGAGCTTATTTTGAGAAACAAGAATTCTGTTCCAGCGAACTATTTTTAGTCTATTTTTGAGTGACTGAAAATGGTATTTACAAAGAGAATTAGATTTCGTGTTCTTCATTAAAAACGTTTATTAAGGGCTTGTTTATGACATATCCGAATTTGAAAATTTTTGGAGTTCATTTACTATATTTTCAAGTCCGATTTCGTGAACAGTGCAAAACTGTCCGATTTTTGTCAGATTTCAAAGATTTAGCATTTTCTCCATGAGAATGTGAGAATTTCGACTGGGTGTCTTCTGGTGACTTAAAGTACACGTTCCGAGCTTTCAAATGAGATATTTTATGCTTTGATTGGAAGTCATCTTAGGGAAAACGAAATTAACCAAGTCAAGGGTTAAATCTTCTTGTGGAAGTCACATTTATTGGTCAAAGCTTCTCCTTCAAGCTTCCATCATTAAGTTTCATTAATGCCATTAAATGTCCCTTGACTTAGAAGCCATACTTCATGATGACAAGCATTAATAACATTAGACTTTGAAGGCCCTATCATTATGAGGCACAATGCAAGGCCATTCGCCAAGCCAAGGGAAGTCGAGAGAGGCCATTTGGCCAACAGAAAAAAAGAAAAGAGAGAGAGAGAGAGAAGCCAAGGGATAAGATCCAATTTAATGCTCATAAATGGTCTTATCTTTTGTGACCTAAGCCATGACCTCATGCTTAGATGACATATGCCATGACTCAAGCACGGCTATCATGACTTTTGACCATTGTGCATTAATGCACATTAATGTAGTTTCTTCTCCAAGTCTATTTGTTTATAAGAAGCAAGAAACCTTACGTGAAGTCCCCCCCTCTCCTCCTCTCTCATGCCACCCCTCCAATCTCGCGCCAACATCTTCTTCTTCTTCCCTTGTTCTTGTTTTCTCACTTTGGCGAGAAGCTCACGCTTGAACCAACCCTGAACCGCCCGTGTTCCTACTCATTTCCCATCCAAGAGCCATGGTTTGGTCTTGGTAGGCCTCGTCTTGGTCGGCCAAGCAAGAAGGAAGTAAGGAGAAAGCCCAAAATTTTCCGAGCTCACCTGTCTCGAAACCCGTTCTCTGGTTTTGTTTGCCGTTGTGTAAGTGAATTCCCTAATATCGGAAAGGAAGTTACGATACGTTGTAACATGGGTTGGTTGGCCCGTTTCTTGGTTTCATGGTTGTTCGTTCTTTCACATCTAATGATGTTCACGTGTGATACTCACATTTGATGTTTATTTTGTTGGTTTCAGTAGCATGACTTTGCTATTTGAAATGACATTGATGCCAATACGGTAAGAATTGACTTATGTGAGCAGCGATTTTGTCTCGTCCTCACTTGATATTAGTGTTTTCACTTCTTGAGTCTCCCGACTCATCCCCCGTTGTTTTTCCTTTTTCGGGTCCGTAGCAATGGCATCTCCCCATCCCGCGATGGCAATCCCGTGAAGCCAAGAGCCGAAGTGCTCACTGTGCTAAATGTCGAGAGGATCGCGCCTATCGCCAAATCACGACGCTTTGTTCAATGAGGGCCTAACGGACTTGGTGCCTCAAAGCGGGCGGTCCCGAGATAAAGCCACGGGTGGGATGTGAGATGGCCAAGGCGGACGGGACCGGGGTGAAGGTGAAGAAGCGAGGAGCGAGAAGCCATAGTGGGGATAGGAAAGCTCAAGCCACGTCGGCTGTAATTAGAAAAGCCTTGAAATAGGCTTGTAGAATATGTGTGATGACCCGGGAGAAGAGCTTGTTTAAATATGTTTGCATGTTTCTTAAACATAAAGTTGCTCATAATGCTTGTCTTATTTTCGTTGGTTGTTCTTTTGTTGTGATCGTCCCAGTATGCTTCCACTTGTGTTTAATAAGATAATAATGAGCGGACGTCATGTTTATATGACCCCGAGGTTTGGGGCGTTCAGATTAATTTGGTATCGAGCAGGTTCCTCTCCAATAAGTGTAAGTTCGGTGTTGAGCCAAGAAGAGGCTGTGGAATCTGAAAGGACCCAATTCGATGAGGGCGGGAGTGGTCGCCGAGGTAGAACGACCAAAGAGCGGCTCTTGGCTATGAAGTGGGATTTGGGGCATGAGGCCTGAGCAGCAAGGTATGGCTTCTAGCAAGAGTGGTCGCAGGGGGGTTGAAGACCGAGCAAAGTGGGGCTCTTGGTAGGCTTCTAGGATGATGGGTAAGAGAGGAAGAAACCGAACTATGCACTGAATGGGGGAGAACGATTCTGAAATCCAAGCGAAAATAAACACTGGAGTGATAAGGTGCGCTGAAGTTGGGGTAGTTAGCTAGGAAACACCCCTGCGCATGTGAATGATTGATTGTGATTGAATAGGTTGTGTGCCAATATTTGTTTGAGACCACTGACCTATTCTTGTGTTGTAGAAAGACCCCTTAGAACACCAATATGAGTGCTCGGACCCCGGCTGCGACCTCGACCTCGAAGGGGAAGTCAACTCAAGACCCCCGAATAGACGGAATTCTGCAGGCTCTAGCGACCGTGGGAGAACTATTGGGACAGCAGGCCCAACAACGAATGCCTAATGCTGAGAATGTAGCAGCAAATGGAAATGGTGGCCGTATGATGCACGGATTGGTCGAGCAATTTCTGAAGCTCCAACCCCCGAAGTTTATCGGAACTAGAGACCCCGAAGAAGCGGAATCCTGGATCAATGAACTCCATAAGGCATTTGAGCTTGCGATGTTCTGAGGAAGATAAAGTCACTTTGGCAGCCTATCAACTGCAAGGTAATGCCGGCTATTGGTGGAAAGCAACCAAGGATATCGTGTTCCCAGAAAATGCTGCTGTCAACTGGAATGCTTTTGTTGAAGCATTCAACGGAAAGTATTTTTCCGAATGTGCTCGTGATCGAAAGATGAAGGAATTCTTACAACTTCAGCAGAACAACATGACGGTGGACCGGTCTGAAGCAAGATTAAGCTCAACTGTCAAGGTACGCCCTTAAATTTATTGAAGATCCGGTGGAAAGGGAAAAAAAGATTTCGAGATGGTTTGAACCCGGACATCAGGAGACAGTTGGTGCCGCTTGAACCTTAAGGATTACAACGAGCTGTATGAACTAGCCCAGCTGGTGGAGAAAGAGTCCCTAGAACGAGCTGTCATGACGACTAACCAAGGAAAGCCACGTCATCCGGCTTCTCAAACCAACCAGCATCATGACAAGAGGCCAATGTCGGAGAAAACCGTTTCTCCACTCCTAACAAGAAGATCAAAAATCAGGAAGCCGTTTTCCACTGCAGCGATGCATGCCATACTTGCGGAAGGTTTCATGGAGATGCTCCGTGTCCAAAACTAACGGGGGCATGCTTTGGCTATGGTCAATAAGGCCACCGCGATAAAGGATTTCCCACAACGACAGCAAGTCAAGCAGCCACAACAACCACGGGTGATGCAATGAGCGAGTTCCGCCACATGATAATCGTCCTCCAGCTCAAGGAAGGATTTATGCAATTACTCGAGAGGAAGTGGAAAACTCCAAGAATATTATTACGGAGACTTGATAAATCGGGTGATTGGCACCGTACTTGTACTATTTTATCATAGTATTTGTGAACGATGTTTTATGTATCGAAAAATCCAAGTAAGCAAGGCTAAGAAATATTTAAGAATGATAAATCAGAGTGGCGCAGCGGAATCGTGGGAAAGCCAAAGTTTGAAGGCATTCACCAAAAGAAAATTTTGGTGTTTTTCGAAAAAGCTAAGCAGGGCTACCTTCAAAAAGGGAGGTAGGATCCAGTTGTAATGACAGTTATCAGCAAGGCATCACGATGGCATCATTCAAGGTATTATACGGTCGAGCTTGCAGAACTCCGGTCTATTGGAACAAGGTCGGGAAAAGAAGGTCAGGGGTCCAGAGCTAGTCCCACTCACCTTAGATGCTGTCCAGATAAGTAGAGAAAGACTTAGGACGGCACAAGTCATTAAGACAATTAGGCTAACAAATGCGAAACCGCTTAAGTTTCAGGTAGGCGGCTATATCTTTCGAGGGTGTCACTAAATCCCAGGTACGTTTTAAATTTCAAGGACGAAATTCTTTTAGAGGGGAAGAATTGTCACATCCTCAATTTCAGTCCCTGGGAATTGTCTATGGTTTAAGTTTGATGGTTTTTCAATCGGAACTAAAATTTGTACTCTTGTTTTGGAAAATCATATTTCGGATCCTTGGTACCCCTTTGTTTTGTTATTTTTGGGGAGACTTTTGTGATTCGAATTTCTAAACACTTTCTTCTTGAACGTTGTTCCAAACATCATGAAGTTTTACATACTTTAATTTCAGAATTTTTGGAGTTGATATGAGTGGTACAATGGCTTGATTTTTGAACCGTGTGAAACTACCCATAATGAGTTTTTCGGTGATGTTCACACCGTCTTTATTTTCTACAAGCTTTTCTAGGCCGATTTTGGAGATGTTTCCTTCATGAAAGTTGTTGAGAACTTCCTTTTCTATAACGTGTATAAATTTGAGAATTTTCTGAGATGATTTGGAGTCTGGATAGAGCTTATTTTGAGAAACAAGAATTCTTTTCCAGCGAACTATTTTTTAGTCTATTTTTGAGTGACTGAAAATGGTATTTACAAAGAGAATTAGATTTCGTGTTCTGCATTAAAAATATTTATTAAGGGCTTGTTTATGACATATCCGAATTTGAGAATTTTCGGAGTTCATTTACTATATTTTCAAGTCCGATTTCGTGAACAGTGCAAAATTATCTGGTTTTGGTTAGATTTCAAAAATTTAGCATTTTCTACATGAGAATGTGAGAATTTCGACTGGGTGTCTTCTGGTAATTTAAAGTACACGTTCCAAGCTTTCAAATGAGATATTTTATGCTTTGATTGGAGGTCATCTCAGGGGAAAATGAAATTAACCAAGTCAAGGGTTAAATCTTCTTGTGGAAGTCACATTTATTGGTCAAAGCTTCTCCTTCAAGCTTCCATCATTAAGTTTCATTAATGCCATTAAATGTCCCTTGACTTAGAAGCCATACTTCATGATGACAAGCATTAATAACATTAGACTTTGAAGGCCCTATCATTATGAGGCACAATGCAAGGCCATTCGGCCAAGCCAAGGGAAGTCGAGAGAGGCCATTTGGCCAAGAGAGAAAAAAAGAAAGAGAGAGACAGAGAGAAGCCAAGGGATAAGATCCAATTTAACGCTCATAAATGGTCTTATCTTTTGTAACCTAAGCCATGACCTCATGCTTGGATGACATATGCCATGACTCAAGCAAGGCTATCATGACTTTTGACTATTGTGCATTAATGCACATTAATGTGGCTTCTTCTCCAAGTCTATTTGTCTATAAGAAGCAAGAAACCTCACGTGAAGTCCCCCCCCTCTCCTCCTCTCTCACGCCACCCTCCAATCTCACGCCAACATCTTCTTCTTCTTCCCTTGTTCTTGTTTTCTCACTTTGGCCGAGAAGCTCACGCCCGAACCAACCCCGAACCGGCCCGTGTTCCTACTCGTTCCCATCCAAGAGCCACGGTTTGGCCTTGGTAGGCCTCGTCTTGGTCGGCCAAGCAAGAAGGAAGTAAGGAGAAAGCCCAAAATTTCCCGAGCTCACCTGTCTCGAACCCCATTCTCTGGTTTTGTTTGCCGTTGTGTAAGTGAATTCCCTAATATCGGGAAAGGAAGTTACGATACGTTGTAACATGGGTTGGTTGGCCCGTTTCTTGGTTTCATGGTTGTTCGTTCTTTCGCATCTAATGATGTTCACGTGTGATACTCACATTTGATGTTTATTTTGTTGGTTTCGTAGCATGACTTTGCTATTTGAAATGCCATTGATGCCAATACGGTAAGAATTGACTTGTGTGAACGACGATTGTCTCGTCCTCACTTGATATTAGTGTTTTCACTTACTGAGTCTCCCCGACTCATCCCTCGTTGTCTCTCCTTTTTCAGGTCCGTAGCAATGGCATCTCCCCAGCCCGCGATAGCAATCCCGTGAAGCCGAGGCGAAGTGCTCACTATGCTAAATGTCGAGAGGATCGCGCCTACCGCCAAATCACGGACGCTTGTTCAATGAGGGCCTAACGGACTTGGTGCCTCAAAGCGGGCGGTCCCGAGATAAAGCCACGGGTGGGATGTGAGATGGCCAGCGGACGGGGACCGGGGTGAAGGTGAAGAAGCGAGGGGCGAGAAGCCATAGTGGGGATAGGAAAGCTCAAGCCACGTCGGCTGTAATTAGAAAAGCCTTTCGGAATAGGCTTGTAGAATATGTGTGATGACCAGGAGAATAGCTTGTTTAAATATGTTTGCATGTTTCTTAAACATAAAGTTGCTCATAATGCTTGTCTTATTTCCGTTGGTTGTTCTTTTGTTGTGATCGTCCGGGTATGCTTCGCTTGTGTTTAATAAGATAATAATGAGCGGGGCGTCACGTTTATATGACCCCGAGGTTCGGGGCGTTCTGAGATGGTGAGAGGGAAAAGGGGGAGAAAGCGTCTCGGTGGGGTGTTTGGCGCGAAGAGCAGCAGCTGCGGTCTACGGCTCCGGCATGTCTCCGACGGTTGGGAAGGCGAGGTTGTGATGGTTGACGAGCAGCTGGTATGGTCAGCTGGAATGGGAAGCAGCAAAAGCCAGAGGAAGCAGAAGCCGAAGAAGCGAGCAGCAGCAGCAACTAAACAGCAAAGAAAAGAAGAGAAGGAAGAAGAAGTCATTAGAAGGAAGCAGCAGCCACGTGAAGCATCATGGGCAGCAGCAGTAGAGGCATGGCAGTAGCAGCATGGTCAGTGGTCAGCAAAGCAGAAGCAGAAATCAAGTGAGAAAGTGGAGAAAGTCAGCAGAAAAAGGAGTCAACAACATGGGGTGTTCGACGGGGGAAGAGGAGGAAGTCAGCGGCGTGGGGCAGCGGCGACATGGGGGAGGAGAGAGAGAGAGAAGAGAGAGAAAGTCAAATGCACTGAAGTGCGATCCGACGATCCTCGTTCAAATCCGAAAACGATCCAACGGCTCACGAAAAGCCCTAATTATAAATTAAGAAAAAGGCTAAAAGATAATAACTAAAACACACTACGAGGGAGATTTACTAGTCCAAATCCGCACCTGGTCTAAATTTCACTTTTCACTTATCCCGGACAATATTGACGCTGGCCACAGTAATACCAACACCATCCAATTAAATTCATTACGAAACTTTGAGAAATTCGATACCAAAGTTCGAGTTCTAAACAAAAGGTTGAGTGTTCGAATCTCGGGCGCCGCAGAGTGACTTAACCGGTAGCACGTGTGTGGTGGCTAGCACGTGTCTCTATCAGGGTTTACTCCCTGGCTGTCGGCCATGCGGAGGTTCCCTAGATTATCAAAAAAAAAAAAAAGTTCGGATTCTAAATAATGGCCAAATTCGATTGAGTGCGATTATAGCAAAATCTCTAATTTAAAAAAATAACCCAAGAGTGATCAGTTCCAGACGAGATTTTATTATAAGCGCACTGAAGAATTATAAATTTTATAAATCCCAAAAATGGGTCGAAATTCAGAATGTTACAATTTAGTTAGAGTAATTGATCAAAGGATTTAATTGAACAAATTAATAAAGTTAGAAACTTGATTCCATAAAAGAAAACTTAAAGGATCAAATCTCCCCCCAATTTCTAGTTTTCTTCTTATTTGGCTGGTTTTTGTTTATTTTTTTATTTTTGGTTTTTACCCTCATACGGCATCCACTGTTGGCACCACATAAGCACCATGTGTCCTCAAGATAATGTTAAAAAATTGTTATGCCAGTATTTTCAACGGCTGGTATTAATGGAGCTAATGGAAATATTTGATTGCACTAAGTTGATAAATTTTAGAGCTTGAATGTAATATTTATAAGTTTTATGACTTGATTTCACTTTTGTAATTAATTTTAGAATTCTTGATGCACTTGTCCCATTTTGTGGCTCAATATGCTGATGAACATGAAGAGTATGTTTTTGTACACGTTGAAAATAGGTATCCATTGGAGCTTCACATGGTTCACTCAACTTTAGATGTAGAGGTTGCGAACAACACTGTTGTTGTTGGACTACTGTACGAGATAGGCCACCGAAATGCTTTTATTAACGAGGTATGCAAAAATTTCTTATACAGAATAACTAGAATCAGTGCGCACTACGTGTGTTGCATGGGATTTGTATACAAATTGGATTTTTTTAATTTTTTATGTGGTGAGTAGTTTTTTAATTTAAAAGTAGTGGGTATTTTTTTTTATGTTTTCCATGCATTTGCAGTTTGAGTCGTTGATGAGAAGAATAAACCAAAGTGGACGACAAAAATGAGTTTTTTTGTAGATAATGAAAGGTTAATATATTCTTACTTCAATCTTTTGGGAATCCCCACTTGAAGATAATCGTAGTGGCAATATAATAACGATCTTACTAATTACATTTCCGTGATGGTGCATTTAACAATTTTTACGTGCAATAATGTGACAAATTAACATTATTTCCTTACCAAAAATTATTTTCCTTACCAAAAAAACTTAACATTATTTTGTTGTTTTGTTAATACATTATTATCATAAAATGTGGGTGCATAGTAATTTATTATTAGTAAATTGTTAGTGACACATTACGTGATAATGTACAATTCACAATATAGCAAGTGATACATAATGACGCTTTTGTGACTCTATTAGATTACAGTTAGTAATACTTACATCAAATTTAGCTTTTATCACAACGAAACACAGGAATGACCCCTAAAGACCAACAAAACATGGATGGGAGCGTTCTTGTCACTTGTGCAAAGGTAGAATTTTCATAGCATAAAAAACTGTAGTTTCAAATTCTAAACCTCAGAACAAAAAAGAAGGCAATTTCGGGTGTCATATATGTCATTGTTAGACCGATTTATTTCAATCCATGGGTATATTTGAACGAATGTGGGGATGAGCATGATTTGCTAATGTACAAGTGTTGTGGCGTATAAGGTCCGAAACGTGTCGCGAAGAGATCGAAGTTGGGGAAGAGATAGAAGTAGGGGTGGTCGACCCAAGGGAGATCATCATGGGTGAACATAGTTACTACAGATACATGGGCTCCCTCACCACTCCTTGCACTGAAGGTGTCAGGTGGATCGTCAACAAACAGGCAAACCCTATGAGGTTTTCGATGTTCACCAGATCAGCAATGTTAAAAGAGTGTCAATTCTAATGTCATAAGTATTTTCTAGATTAACCGGTACTCGTCAATGTTCAGCTGGTCAGCAGTGTTAAAGAGGAACAAATCAAGTCGCTGAGATGTCTGGTCGGCGATGTAAGTGCCCCAAGTTTCTTGGACGCGTAGTTCCTTCGGAACCTTAGCGGTTACATACCCAATTAAGCACGGTTACGACATGGTGAGCGTAATTTTCTCATGTTCAAAAGATAATTACTAATGGCAAGGTGCCCGGAATAATGCTAGACCTATGCAAGCAGTGAATGGACGAGATATCCGGCTTTTTCACAAGTGCAAACGGGATGGAGTGAGAAGGATTGAATCGATGGCGTCTCTGCGTATCAATGCTGCTGCAAGTTTAACTCATCCTTTCGATAACGGTCTTCAGCTGATGAGTTGATGTCTGGTGTTAACCAGTTGAATAATGTTACGATAGGTTGCAAATATTGAAGTATAATACAACGATGTAGCACATGTAAACTGTCTCTGAGAACAGAGTGGGGTGCTTCACTTATGTATCGCGTGTTCTTGAACGTGTGACATTTCGGATTCTTTTGTTAACAAGTGATCAGGAAAATTATCAAAATAGTTCTCAATCTATTATAATTGTGCCTGGCCAATTTATTTGGGAGTGCCTGGCCAATTTATTAGTGACCAAATCATATACGTTATAACAAATTAATTATCAGAACCATCAACCACATGTTGTTGCAACTGCAAAATCTCCTGGACAAACCGAGCCAAGTTCAGACTCGAGCTCCCTCCTTCCTCCATTGCCTTCTTCGCCTTCTCCGCGAGCTCCTTGACCCTCCCCCTCCTCTGCCTCCCTTCATCCCCACGGCCCATCAACTCCTCCACGCCCTCCTCCACGTCCTCCTTCCTCACCCTCGCCACCACCGCTCCCCCTACGCCCCACCCCACTGGATCCCCCACCCCGAGGCCCACCCCGACCATTGCCACCTCCACCACCAGCCTCTCATTGCAGAAGTGGTCCCCGTACATGGGCCACGTCAGCAGCCGGGCCACTGCGCAGATGGCCTCCAGCATGGAGTTCCACCCAGTGTGGGTCAGGAACCCGCCGATTCATGGGTGCGACAGGATGAGCGCCTGCGGTGCCCAGCCCCTGTATAAGAAACCCCGTCCCTGGATTCGCTCCTCGTACTTTTCCTCCGAGATCCACCGCTCAAGATCTTAGAGCTGGCTTCCTCGGAGGACCCAAACGAATGGTACCTTTTCCCAACGCAAGCTCTTTCAGCTCTGGCGGGGTTAGGTTGCACAAGGTTCCTAGGCAAGCATAGACCACGGAGCTGGGCTCCTGCATGGATTCAATCCCATTTAATGATGCCATCCCCTACATTCTTCACTTAATTTATGAACTTTGACCTTATATTGATTTGAGACAATACTGGTCGTACAAAAATGAGCTAACATATATGTGCCCGATTTTTCCTATTTAAATCCCTTTTTCCTATTCTTAATTATTCATTTAACTTCTCATCTATGCATGATTTTTTTGTCGCGAAATACATCTTTTATTACACATGATAATCAATCATTTGGTGCATAGTAATTATGCAGTTTTGTTCGTATTCATATGCACGTTGAGTGAGATGAGCATAACTTGTCTTCATTTGCATAAAATTAGTTTCTAATCAAAAGTCGAAAGGATGGGGGAAACAGAAGAGAAAAAACTAGAAAGATAGAGATAGTTTTTTCTACTTTTTCTTTCCATCATTACCTTTGTGTCAAGCCATTGCAAGCACTTCTTTGAATCAACTGAAGCCTCGTTACCCCTCTGAGCCAGATCGAGATGGTCCTTATTACACAGAGAAACCGGTCCAATGCACCAAACCCTGTTATCTCCTCTCACCTTCTTATACTCTTCAGCATATGCTGGTTCAAGTTCCTCAAAGCTATTCATGACCACTCCATAAGAGGCCAACTCGGCCATCATACACTTCTCAAAGAACTCCTCCAATCCTAGATGAGCTGACACCATTGGGAACTGCCGTTCCGTGAACTCGAGCCGATCCGGCAAGCCCGAAAGAACAAACTTCCCACAAGAACTTTTAGTGATATTGACTCCATCACTATCATTCTTGAGACTTCTAAAGCAGTGCAAGCACAAGAGGCAAAGGCAACTTGTGGCGTAGAAAAGGACCCTCGGAACGTTAAACTTCCAAGTGATGTTGAGAGTGTAACACACGCACGTGTTGGATATTATGCAGCCTGGCCTAGGATCTAGGTCATGGATGAGCTGCTTGACTCGTAGTTGAAGCATTTCGATGGCATTGAACATCTTGTAAATCAAGTCTAGAGAAGGTAGTGTGTCGATAAGGTGGTGGTGATATTCTTCTAGTATTCACGCGACTTCATATGGCAACTCTAGTTCCCTAAGGTGAATTTGGAGGCCAGAGCTTATGGAGCGATCAAGGATGGGTTTGACACGAGCGGCAAATCCCGGAGTCATGACGAGGGTCACTTTGAGTCCTCTTTGGGTTAGTAAGCGCGCGACATCGATCATCGGGATCATGTTGTTAGCTGGCTATGAGGCGCGGCCGAGCGCCCTAGGATTGCCATAGCAAAAAATAGATGGTACGGTAAAAGGATAGGTGAGATTTATACATCTATTTTGGAATCCATCATTTCTGTATGCGGAAATGACGACGAACAGGCGCCGGAGCTCTTCTTCCCTATAACCCTCGGAGTCCCTAGCGCTATGAGACCACCTCAACCTTCACAAGTACCATATGCGAGGTTTGAGAGTGTTTGAGAGAGCGTTAGGATAAGGGAGGAACCTCCAGCTCTATTTATAGAGTTTTTAGTCGAGCCCTCTCATAACGGGCCAAACTCAACTCGACCCACACAAACCAGGCCCATATCATACTAATTAAGAATCCTTATGTCCAACCTTATTAGACCAAGCCCGTAAACGGTTAATTACAATCTCAGTTAATGTAGCTCGCATACACGAAAACTCTTACATTCTCCCACTTGAGTTGTATTAATTAAAATCGCATTGTATGTATGCACCTTTATATTGGCCTAGGGATTATTCTTAATAGTCAATTTGATCTTATAAAGTTTCAAACACCGAATCATGGTAGTAACTGCATGAACATCAAACGCAGAGCCTTTCATGGTTACAAGTGCCTTTGACTTTACTGATATGGATTTAATATGGTTATGTGGCAAACGGATAATATCTCATAAAGAGTTATACCTTATGTGTCATCCCCTTTATCAGTCAATATTTTCTTTCCTTAAGTGTCACAAAAACCTAATGTGTCATTAGAGAACATCTTTATGGTTTCAATGAACCTAACATATGTCTTATCCTTATTGTTAACGTTACTTTATGTGCAATAAGACATATTCTTAAAGCTAATAATTGAATGCCCATAGCCTTTACTTAAGGTTTACACAGTACCATAAGATTTTCACCTTATACGTGTATTCAACATGACAACAATACATTCAAAAACACCTTATTGAATGCAAATGAGTTGATATACATCCAAAATATTACTAAATGTAACAAAACACTGATGTAAACTTTATTAGAACAAAGACAAAAGCAGCTCCCACTAAACAACAGCATCCCATGATACTCCTAAGCTTATGTTAATGACACGTTGTTCGTATATACAGGGGCGAAGGCCTTTAGTTAGTGGATCTGCTGCCATATTATCTATGGAAATATGCTCTACTGTAAGTCACCATATCTAACTTTTTCCTTTATGGTTAAGTACTTGATTTCCATATGCTTAGATCCCTTGAAACCTCTGTTGTTGTTAATAAGTAACACTGCAGAGTTATTGTCATAATACAATTGTATGGGTCTATCCATAAAATAAAAAACGGTCAACTCCCTGATGAGGTTCCAGAGCCAAATTGCCTGAGTAGCAGCCGAAAAGCATGGTACAAACTCTGCTTGCATGGCAGAGGATGTCATTAATTTATGTTTCTTACTTTTCCATGATATTGCATCTCCTGTTAACTTAAAACGTAATCCGTTATCGACTTCTTTTCATTCTGACAGTCAGCAAAGTTTGAATCTGAATACCCTACCAGTTGTAGGTCCTGAACATGTCTATAGTTCAGCATATAGTTTTTTGTCCTCTTTAAGTACCTCAAACCCTTCTTGGCAACAACCCAGTGATTGTGTCCTGGATTTAACTTATATCTGCCTAGAAGTCTTGTTGCAAAAGCAATATTTGGTCTAATGCAAACTTAAGCATACATGATACTTCCAAGTTCACTAGTATAAGATATATTCTTCATTTGGGTTTTCTTAACATTTGTATGAGGACACTGTGACAGACTCAGCACCTTTACAATAGGAGCAATTTCTAGCTTGCAGTGCTGCATACTGAATCTTTTGAAAATACGATCAACATATGTCCTCTGAGACAAACCCAATACTCGGTGAGAACGATTCCTATGGATCTCAATGCCTAGGACTAAAGACAACTCATCAAGGTTCTTCGTGTCAAAATTCTTCGACAACATTCTCTTTGTCTCATGTAGTAATCCAATATCACTACTCGCAAGCAAGATATCGTTTACATAGAGTATGAGAAAAATAAATTTCCTCCTACTGACCTTACTGTATATACACCGATCCAAATTGTTTTCAATAAAACCGAGTAAATTGACAACACTATGAAACTTCAAGCACCATTGTTTAGAAGCTTGCTTGAGGCCATAAATAGACTTTTTCAGTCTATACACAAGCTCACCTGAATCGTCAGCTGTAAAACCTTCGGGTTGCATCATATAGACTTCTTTATTAAGGTCTCCATTTAGAAAAGTAGTCTTAACATTCATCTGGTATAACTCCATGTCAAAATAAGCTACTACTGCCATAAACACTCTGAAAAAATCTTTAGACGAGACTAGAGAAAAAGTTGCCTCATAGTCTACTCCTTCTTTCTAAGTAAAACCCTTGACTACCAGTCTGGCTTTGAACTTCTCAATCTTTCCTTTAGGGTCCCTTTTGATTTTGTACACCCATTTGCAGCCAACAGGCTTGTAACTTTTAGGCAATTCAACAAGCTCCCAAACATCATTATGTTTCATAGACTGTATCTCATCTTTCGTTGCATCCACCCACATATCTGATTGAAGACAAGAAATAGCATCTGAATGAGTTACTGGATCAACCACACAGCCTATATCGTAGTCATGCTCTTTCAAATAGACCATATAATCTGGTGGTATAATTGATCGTCTTTGCCTGGTAGATCTCCTTAGTGGAGCTATTACAACCGCATCCTACACCTGAGGGTTTTGAAGTACTTCATGAGGAACTGTTTCAATAACAGGATCCTAGACCACAACAAGCTTAGTCTGTGGTATAGGAGTCTCTATTATCATCTATATAGGTAAAGAGAAAGACACACTAGTACTTACCGTATCATTATCCTCAATATTCTGAAAGCAACTACCTTCTTTAGCCACATCAAATTCTAGAAATTTCGCTGTCTGTGATTCCATAATCCTTGTGCTTACATGGGGATTGTAAAGCCAATACCCCTTCGAATGATCTGGGTAAGATACGAAGTAACATCAAGTGGTTCTAGATTCCAACTTGCTCAATGCTGGATTGTATAACCTTACTTCTGCAGGACACCCCCAGACTTTAAGATGATTCAAGCTAGGTTTACGTCTAGTCCATAACTCAAAATAAGTCAATGGAACAGCCTTGGTAGGAATGCGGTTTAGAATGTAGAAAGCATTTTCAAAGCTTCACCCCACAGAAAATCGAGTAAGTTTGTTCTACTAATCATACTCCTCATCATGTCTATAAGGGTGCGATTTCGCCTTTCGGTCATACTATTCTATTCAGGACTCTCAAGCATAGTAAACTGAGCCACTATCCCAGAATCCTCTAAGTATTTGGCAAATAGCCCTTTAAGCTTTCTAGCATCGCCATGTCTGCCATAATACTCATCACCCCGATCAGATCTGACAACTTTTATGACTTTTCCCAACTTTTTCTCGACTTTAGTCCGAAAAATCTTGAACTTGTCAAGAGACTCAGACTTTTCTTTGATCAAGTACAAATAACCATATCAGGAATAGTCGTCAATAAAAGTGATGAAATAAAAATTTCTACACAATGTTGCCGTATAGGGTCCACTGATATATGTGTGAATGACCTATAATAGGTCAGAACTACATACTGCGATGTTCTTCTTTATCTTAGTCATTTTACCTTTGCAACAGTCTACGCAAATATCTAGGTTACCTTTAAGAGCAGGCAAGATATCAGACTTTATCAGCCTTTCCACTCTTTTTCTAGAAATGTGACTAAGTCGTTTATGCCACAATGCATAAGACTGTTCCTTAGGTAGAAGTCCTTTTAGAAATTACCTTTTCAGCTGTATAAGTGATGTATATATCATTGGGAGTTAAACATAATCTGTACAAATCATTTGATATATTGCAACACCCAACCTTATTTGAATTAAAGAACATAGAAACAACATTGTTCTTTATTTCAAAAGAGTAGACATACACATCCAAACAAGATATGGAAACTAAGTTCCATCTGAAGAAAGGTACATAAAAGGTGTTTCTTAACATCATATTAAAACAAGAATCCAGAATTAAAATGACATCTCCCATGAACTCAACGTCAACTTTCTTGTTTTTCCTATGATGAGCTTTGATTCATCATGATTTGGCTTCCTTCTATTTGTGAATCCCTGTATGATAAACACAGTATGATTAGTTACACCGCTATCTAGCCACCAAGAACTGGATGGGGCTTCTGATAGGTTGGATTCATAAACAAGTGCCAAAGAATCAATACCTGAATGCTTATGCTTGGACAACTAAGTTTTATATCTATTGCAATTTTTCTTCATGTGACCCTTCTTCCTACCAAAGTAGCAATGAATACCATTCTTTTTTCAAGAATGCTATCTTAGGACCCAGATGGTCAGAATGACTAGTGGTTTCAAGAGTTCCTTTATGAGTATGATTTTTGACCTTCTTACTTCTCTTGCTGCCCAGAACTAGAGGCATAAAAAGAAAGATTTCCTTTATCTTTCTTTAGTTTCTCTTCCTCTGCTACCACCCTAGCTATCAGGTCATTGACTAACCAAGTTTCATCTTGAGAATTATAATTGGTCTTTATAATTCCAAACTCAGTAGGAAGGGTGTTTAAGGCTTGATGCATAATATTAGCATCAGAAAGGACAATATTTTGAGCCTTCAGTTTTATCTGCAGATCCGCTATGCTAAGGATATAATCCCTAACCCTACGGGAACCATCATACCTCATATTACTAAGTACTTGGATATAAGTCCCACTCTCAGCATTAGACGAGACACGATTTCTTGCTTGTAAGGTTTTCATTATTTCTTTAGCAGTGCGGTCAACTGGCAAACCACTCTTCAAGTGGTCCTGAATGGATCGCTTCATGAATGACAAGCAAATCCGATTACTTTTTTCCCAAGCAGCACATTGTACATTTTCTATATCTGTACTATCAGCAGTGGCGTTTGCTGGCTTATCCTCAGGAAGAGCAATATGAATATTCTGCCAGCCCCATACCAAATAAAAAATCATCTTTCCATTTCTTAAATTTTGAACTAGTAAGAACCTCAATACTAATGGAGTTGCCGTTTAGAGAGTAGGTGACTGGGAAAACAGGTAATGTTTATAATTAGCATTATGTGAGTACTATCTTGAGAGTTATATACATCATTATATAATCACCTTTGGACAGAATACATGACATGCAGTTGTATACCCTCTATATGACAACGGCCATGAGAATATATTCCAATCTTTTATGATTTTACCACCTTCGGGTGTGTGAACCACTAGGATAAGTCATTCCTCAAGCATATGCTGTACATATATCCCTCCATGAACCAATACATAATCACTTCCTTTGGGAATATGGCAACACATTAGAACAGGAGATATCCCTAATAATATAAGACTGATATTTCTCAAACCCAATCGAGTATGCTATTTTGGCGATCACTACTCAATTGAATCCTTGAAACTCTCTCATACCAAGGATATAAGCTTTATGTGTCATATTCATCATATATATGTAATTTTAGACTTGAAGACATGGGCAATGTCACTAAAATTACACACCATGCTAATTACACTCTAATCATTGATATATGTTCAACCTTATACATACTATCAATGAATCATGCTCTACACATTCTTTATGTGGTCATATACATGTAAGCTTTAATCTGTATATCCGAAATCACAGAGAAATACAGGAAAATACGTAAATATACCCTAAAAATACACGTATATAGGGTTTCATATGTATTTTCATATCCTTAAAAGCATCAAACATATAAAATAAATATACCACAATGTATAGAATCTTAATTCAAGCACGCCGGTACCTTACACGTTCCAAACGGAGCCTGGACGTGCCCTTATACGCCTCTCGAATACACGACGCATGAAGCACATGCGCCGGTGCATGATCGGTCCTAAAGGAGCTGGTCCAACCGCCGACCGGTCTGATCGCAGACGGTTTGACTTTTTGACTAGTCCGGTCAATAGTCAACTTCGGGTTGGATCTCTAGGTTCAGGTCAAATCCTGGGTCGGATCCTAGAGTTGGGTCGGGTCACCCGGTTAAAGAGTCAAACCTAGGTCGATTCCGGAGTTCGGGTCGGGTCGAACGGATAAACTGATGGCGAGAAACCTAGTGCGTGCAGCACTGCGAGACCGGCTCTCCGCACTTGGCGGGCGTGTTATGGGGCTCACCGATGCCCTAGCCGTGGCAGCGTGTGCGGCCACATTCGGCGACCCTAGGAGGCTGGCGACCACTCAAAATTCTTATTTTGAGCTAATCTATCCATTTAAGTGGTTTATTCTAACTTTCATCGAACGAAAAATCTAAAAACACATACGAAACAGTACTGTTTAAACCTCGACTATGGCAGCTTTGATACCATATGTTAGCCGGCTGTGAGGCGCGGCCGAGTGCCCTAGGATTGCCATAGCAAAATATAGATGGTATGGTTAAAGGATGGGCAAGATTTATGCACATGTTTTGGAATCCATCACCTCTGTATGCAGAAATGACGACGATTAGGTGGCGAAGCTCTTCTCTCCTATAACCCCCGGAGTCCCTAGCGCTATGAGACCGCCTCAGCCCTCACAAGTACTATATACAAGGTTTGAGACTGTTTGAGAGAGCGTTGGGATAGGGGAGGGACCTCCAGCTCTATTTATAGAGTTTCCAATCGGGCTCTCTCATAACGGGCCGGGCTTAACTCGACCCACACAAGCCAAGCCCATATTAGACTGATTAAGAATCTTTATGTCCAACCTTATTAGACCAAACCCGTAAACGGTTAATTACAATCTTAATTAATGTAGCCCACATACAGAAAAACTCTTACACTTGTGGCCTTGAGCCATGAAGGGGAAGAGAAGGAAGTGTTGTTGTGTTTGAGAGGCCATGGGATGAAAGGATAGAGAGGCGTGGGAATGGTGGTTTGGCTTTTTTCACTTGTGTCTTTTCTGTTGTTGAAGATAGTGAAATCGTTCTTTTTTCCTTTGGTTTTTTCCTGTCTTGGGTTTCCACCTAATAATTACTTGACCAAGCCCACAAATTGGGGGGATTATTTGTCAATAACTAATAATATCTAATTGATATGTGGAATCCAATGTAGATTTCCTTTCACTGTATCCATCATTGAAATAAGACTGGGCAGTGACTTTCTTAGTGGAGAAACGAATCAAATGAAATCTTCGTGGCCACAAAACCCAAAAAAAAAAATAAATGAAATCTTTACCATCTCCTGACATACACTGCTACTATATGCTGCTTTACACTACACATAGCTGCGAAACTTACGCATGTAATTCTATTGTTTAGTGTAAATTTAGGACTTTCTTCCATGCTAGTAAATTTCAAATAGCATTGAAAGTGCCTAAATTCCTTGGATAGGAAACTTTAAGTTACACTTCTTAGAGATGCCTTAAGTTTAATTACTCATTATAGAAATTACCAACCTTAGTTGTAGTGACTTACCAACTATTCTCATAATAACTTTACCACCTAGTGGGAGAAGAACAGTAGAATTGCCAAAATTTGTGTACGACGATCACTTTAATACCAAAAGATTTCGCCAACTCACTTAAGTGCCAAATCAGAGGAAAAATGATCGCTTAAGTGCTAACGACGAGAAATTCCAGTCAAATTAATACTTGGCTTTTATAATTAAAATTTTAATCTGAGTTGAATTATTTTTAAAAAAATCAGTTTACGTGGCATTTTCATGCGCATATTTTGATTTTTTAAATATTTCTTCTGATTTTTTTTCCTTCTTTCTTTTTTTCTTTTCTTTCTTCTTAGGTAGAAAAGAAGGAAAAAAAGAAATAAAATCAGAAGAAATATTTAAAAATTAAAAAATATTAAAATATTATTAAATATTACTCCCTTCAGCATCGACGTGCCACGTAAAACTAAGAATTTAATAAAATATGGCCTCGTCAAATTTCTGGTGACCCAAAATCGGAATTTGGTACTTAAGTGATCATTTTTTTTTAAAGTGGTATTTAAGTGATTCGAAAAAAGTTTTGGCACTAAAGTGAGCGCCATACATAAGTTCCAACACTTCTAGTGCTCTTCCCCCCAACTAATTTTAGGTTACCAACTCTCAATTGAGTTATTTATTAGGTTTAAATTTATCTTAATTTTTTATAGCGTTAATATCACAAAAAACCCTAAACTGGCATGCTTATAACAAATTTACTCAAAACTAATTTTTTGACTACTAAAAACTCCAAATTAGTACATTTATGACAAATTTACTTTATGTTAAATTAGATTAATACCACGAAAAATCAAAGATTGGTAAACATGTGACAAATGAAGGGCTAAAACCCCAAACTAGTACACTCGTCAACTGCTACGTGCCATCTAACTCATTATTTTGACGGTAAAATTTAACGAAAACTAACGGAAGGTAAATTTGTCACAAATTTACCAGTTTGGGGTTTTTTGTGGTCAAAAAATTAATTTAGGCTAAATTCATCAACGGTGTACGAATTTGAGGTTTTTCGTGGTATTATCATTTTTCATAAATAGATTATTAAAATATGAAATATATTATGCATCGCACACTAAGATTTTAACTTTTTAGAGCAAATGATTGCAAAGTTAATTTCAAATTGGTATTGGAGTCAAAGATCTTGAGTTCAATTCCCCAAGCCTTTTTGACTAGTTTATGAATTTCATTTTCACTATATGAAATGACTTCAAAATTCTTTACCTCAAGATTTTAGAGGATTCAATTGAGGAGGGCAATGATAGTGGACATTGGCAATGGGGAGGAGATAATTTTGTGGGGGACTTTAGGGATGAAGAAGAGATGAAGATGAAGAGCTGCATGAGGAGGAGGAGAATATGGATTGAGTAATGTTAAGGATAACAACACATGACTCGTTCAAATTCGAAGTATTTTGAATTAGTCCATTATAATCTAATGTAGTTATTACTGTAACGGATTAATTAAATATTCTTATGTCTTGTAGTTATTACTATAGTTATTATTGCAATAAACTAATTCAAAATTTAAAATGTTTTGAATTGGTCCATTTATTTCTTATGTAATTCTGTAACAACTAGTAGATAAACTCTATAAATATAAATACTATCCTAGAGTTAAAGGATAAGCGAAACTCAAGCTTAAACTTGGAGTCTTCTTATATGATATCATACGACCAATAAGATCTTTGGAAAGACCTCTACTATTCCTTCTTTCTCTTCCATTTTTCGACCTCTCCTATTCAAATTGTCATCTCCCACCTCCACTCTGGTTGTGTAATACCACCTTAGCCTCAAACTTTCCAGTGATAACTTTCTATTGTGGAAAACTCAGTTGTTTCTATTGCTTCGTAGTGAGTCCTTTATGGGATATCTTGATGGCACCATTATCTGTCCCACTCCAACCATCACCCTCACGAGCTCCATTACTATTGCACCGAACCTTGCATATGATGAATGGATTCGGAAAGACCAATTTGTTTTTAATTGGATGATATCTTCTCTTTCACTAAATGTCCTACCATATGTGGTTGAATTAGCTACTGCTGTCGATGTTTGGAAGGCTCTACAAACTACCTTTGAATCTCTATCACATACAAGCATTCTTTAGCTTCCTATGCAACTCCAAAATACATCCAAAGGCGACAAGTTTGTCTCAACTTATCTCCGTGAGGTTAAGTACACTTTAGATCAATTAGCTATTGCCAATCGCCCTCTAGGGAATGAAGACTTAAGTGCCATTGTTTTCTGTAATCTTGGTTTGATTTTTCTGACATTATCTCTGTCTTGACGACAAAACCTGATCTGATAATCTTTTTTGAACTCTATCAGTTGTTCCTCAATCATGAGCTTCGAATGAAGTCTGCCACGATACCTAAAGAGGCAAATGTTACCACTTACACCCCTCTATCATCCACCCCACCACTCAACCACAAGCGATTTTCAATTTCCAACTATCTACCACCCAAAACCCTCAATACCGTTGGCAAGGCAACCGGTGCAATCATGGAAACCCAGGCAATCGATCTAACAACAGGAAAAACCGATGCCAAATTTGTTAGAAATATAATCATACGACTACAAGATGTTATTTCAGGTATTTGCAGTCCAATAACAATGCACCTCAGCCTACTACTAATATGGTTGGGGTTCTTCCTACCCCATCACAGCAAGACTAGTTTCCAAATATTGTAGCTACTCACCATGTGATGCCTAACATTACCAATTTGCAAATCTTTGCACCATATAACGGTAACGAATCTCTTCATGTAGGTAATAGAGCAGTTTCGGACATTGTTAATGTCAATTTTTGCACTCTTAAAACCCCTATTAACAAATCTTTTAATATCTCAAATATCCTTTATGTCCTTACTATTACACGTAATTTGCTCTCTGTGCACAATTTTACACGTGATAAACACTGCTTCTTTGAGTTTCATCCCTTTCACTTTGTTGTGAAGGATTTGCAAACCTGAATACCACCACTCCAAGGTTCGCTTGTAGATGGATTATGCCAATCGTCGGGTCTTTATACCACATCTCCATTCGCCAACACCATCTAACTTGATCTTCCGCCACTGCCACTACTTGGCACACCTGAATGGGTCATCCCCAACAAAGCAAAGTTCGCTCTTTGATTCATTCCAACAATTTATCATGTTTTACATTTGATTTCAATCAATGTGCTTCCTATTTGTTAGGCAAATGTCATAAAACACCCTTATCCCCCACTCATAGCATTAGTAAAGTAGCCCTCAATTTAATTTTTATTGATTATTTTGTTTTCGGTTATAAGTATTTTGTTCTATTTGTTGATGATCTTTCCAAATTTACCTGGTATTATCCTATTCAAAATCAATCTATGGTCCCTTCCATTTTAATAAAAATTGGGACCATGGCTGAGAAACAATTTGAAAAATGCATCAAAGCTGTACACTTTGATTGGGATGGGGAATACAAAACCTTGAATAATTTTTTTTCAAATGGTAAAATTCTCCATCGTGTAGTATGTCTAGACACTTAAGAGCATAACAGAGCAATTGAGCGAAAAATTTACCAAATTATTGATACCAACCTTACATTATTGGCCCATGCATATCTTCCCCTTATATATTGGCCTTATGCCTTTGAAACCACAATTTACCTTATTAACATATTATACACACCACTCTTAAATAATATCTCATCTTTTCAAACACTTTTCCATCAACCACCGGTTTCAAGTTTTTGAAAATATTTTGTTGTGTTGTTTTCCCTTTATTAAGGCCATACTATTCGCATAAGTTTTCGCTCCATTCTACTCAATGTGTTCTTGGGATATAGTTCATTGCATATTAGTTACTGCTATTTAGTATCACGACCTACCTCTCGAGGACCAAACTCGATGAGGCGAGTTTAGAGATAAGTGTTTATGATACGGTTTATATGGCACATCATAAAAAATGATTTTACTGAAGTATAAATCTTTTGATTATCCATATGACCCGTTGATCATTAACGTGGATTTTCCCTATATTCATATCTCGCGTGACAGCGAATGGATTTTATCTTTTTTAGGAGTCGCCACTAGCCTAGGTCGGGGGTCCGCTAGAATACCCAACCGAAACGTGGGAGTTTCGTTTCGGTTTCTACAAAAACTTGAGATCAAAGGTTCGGGGACTAGCTTACGTTAATATTTCTATTTAACGCCCTTTCGGTACCGCTAAACTTTACAATGTTGTTATCTAAGTTGTCATTCATTTTTTCTTTACCATTTTTATGTCAAAGTTTTAGTCCACTAGGTGATCATGCATCTTGTTTTTGTATTTTCATTTAATATTCTAAACTAATCCTATCTTAGTCTAGAAAAAGAAAGAAACAATCAATTGTATTAAAAGACATTTTGTAAAATAAACACTTGAAGTATTGGAAAAACGAGCTAATTCTAAGTGCTAGAAAGTGAAAACCGCCACAACTCGTCGGGTGTTTATTACAACACAAATTGAAAACCCAAAACATGATCAGAGATGAATGAATTGAATTGAAATTGAAACCGGATCGGACATCGGTCTATCGCCATTATCAAACGAATACAAATTAAGACCGGATTGGATATCAATCAATCATCTTGGTCTTTTACAACTTTGGATTATCTCCCCATGGACCGCCTCTCAGGTGTCAGCGTTTACATTCATAACAAACATTCATGACAAACAATGCACAAAGGAACAACCAAAGAAAAACAATGGTGCAAACAATTTACTAATCAAACATGGGCCTCGGGATCGGCCTTTGTTTTTCATGCATTTCGATTCACCACCCACCTAATCATCTAACATTGTTTGATTAATGGTTAATGATAATGGACTACCATTTGCATTCACAAAATGGCAACTCATATCAATTAACCCCTAAAGTCAGGTTCTAAATGACCATAACGGGCTACCTGCCGAACATGCATCGGGCCTAACATTCTTCTAACAAACACATGCATAACAATGGAATAAGCATGCATTTAGGCCCATGGGCCTTATTTCGAAACCAATTAAACAATGAGAAGTGGGCTTCATAAGGAAACCACTAATTCAGTTATTATCTAATTCGGATTGCTTCTGTTCAGATGTGATTAACTAACCTAATGATGTCCAAATGAAGTGATTCAGGTGTCATTAAAAAGCTTATGACATGAGGATCAAAAGTCAAGAAGACCATTTTTTCTAAATCCTCACCGATTTTCCCGAAAATGACAAATTTACCCTCGGTGACAGGCTGGACCCGGTTCTGTTATGGATTTCAAAATAATGGCGGGAAAAATAACAAACCTTATCGAAATCATGTGAAAAATTTTAAGCAGTTAGGATTCTCCGAGTGCAACAAATTTGATGTTTTGAGTTTTTGCTAAAAAGTCCTCTAAATTTTTATAAAATCCGGTTTTCATAAAGGACTCAACTACAAATCAAATTTTTACCCGAGAACACCTTTTATGAAATTTTAAGCAAATTGATCCTCTAAAAATCGCTATTAGGCCCTCAAAATTTTCAGTCAACATAATGAGACCTCAATGAACAACTTTGTAATTTTGATTTTTTGCAAAGGAGAACTC
This sequence comes from Syzygium grande, assembly GCA_024733475.1. NCBI lineage: Eukaryota > Viridiplantae > Streptophyta > Magnoliopsida > Myrtales > Myrtaceae > Syzygium > Syzygium grande. The sequence continues at coordinate 14,696,598 of JAMXDD010000004.1, read as the reverse complement.
TAATTTTATTAAATTTGGAGAAACATCTTTTGAATTTCAAAGGAATGAAAATCAGATCTGAACACAGATACTGATTCGATCATAAAAATTCCTTTTGAAAATTCAAATGAACTCCGATTTTGATGAAATTAGTATCAATGGAAAGATCTCGATCTCAGTGTCAACTTTTGTAAAGAAAATTTTTCACATTTTGAACACACAAATTTATGAAAACCAAAGAACACACGAAGGTCAGTCAGAAACCAGCCTATCACCAGATTCATGCACAGATGACATTGCAGATCATACCATGCTAACATCCTTGGAATTTTATGAAAATTTTATGATGAAAAGATTAAGATGTGCTTTATGACTTTCATGAAGAAAGTTTTTTCAAAAAACGATCATAAAAAATCAGAAAAATCATCAAACAACACAACTTCAATAAGGAATACATCAGAACAGACTTGGACATCACATTCCAAATTCTGATCCTAACTTTCGAAAGAGTTTTGACATAGCAAACTAAATCCGATTAAGGCATGCAATATATCAAATTGAAGCTTAAGACGTGTTTTACGATTCTCTAGTTCATCACTTCGCAAGATTTCGACACTAACGAGCTGAAATTGAAATCTCAAACATACAGGTTTCTCTGTACACGAATTTGTAGAACAACATCCAAGTTGATGAGGCGGGTTTAGAGATAAGTGTTTATGATACAGTTCATATGGCACATCATAAAAAATGATTTTACTGAAGTATAAATCTTTTGGTTATCCATATGACCCGTTGATCATGAACGTGGATTTTCCCTAAATCCATATCTCGTGTGACAGCGGATCGATTTTATATTTTTTTAGGAGTCGCCACTAGCCTAGGTCGGGGATCAGCTGGAATACCCGATCGAAACGCGGAAGTTTCGTTTCGGTTTCTACGAAAACCAAAGATCAAATGTTCGGGGACTAGCTTACGTTAATATTTCTATTAATGCCCTTTCGGTATTGCTAAACTTTACAAGGTTGTTATCTAAGTTATCATACATTTGTTCTTTACCATTTTTATGTCAAAGTTTTAGTCCACTAGGTGATCATGCATCTTGTTTTTGTATTTTCATTTAAGACTTTAAACTAATCTTATCTTAGTCTAGAAAAAGAAAGAAACAATCAATTGTATTGAAAGACATTTCGTAAAGTAAACACTTGAAGTATTGAAAAAACGAGCTAATTCTAAGTGCTAGAAAGTGAAAATCCGCAACTCGTCGGGTGTTTACTACAGCACAAATTGAAAACCTGAGACATGATCGGGGATGAATGAATTGAATTGAAATTGAAACCGGATCGGATATCGGTCTATTGCCATTATCAAATGAATACAAATTGAGACCGGATTGGACATCGGTCAATCGTCTTAGTCTTTTACAACTTCGGATTATCTCTCCATGGATCGCCTCTCGAGTGTTAGCGTTTACATTCATAACATACATTCATGACAAACAATGTACAAAGGAACAACCAAAGAAAAATAATGGTGCAAACAATTCACTAATCAAACACGGGCCTCGGGATCGGCCTTTGTTTTTCATGCATTTCGATTTACCACTCACCTAATCATCTAACATTGTTTGATTAATGGTTAATGATAATGGACTACCATTTGCATTCACAAAACGGCAACTCATATCAATTAACCCCTAAAGTCAGGTTCTAAATGACCATAACGGGCTACCCGCCGAACATGGACATCACATTCCAGATTCTGATTCTAACTTTCGAAAGAGTTTTGACATAGTAAAATAAATCCGATTGAGGCATGCAATATATCAAATCGAAGCTTAAGACGTTTTTTACGATTCTCTAGTTCATCACTTCACAAGATTTTGAAATTAACGAGCTGAAATCGGCATCTCAAACATACAGGTTTCTCTGTACACGAATTTGCAGAACAACATCCAAGTTTACTTACCTTGTTTAACGATGCTCTGACGCGAAATTGAGCGATCCAGCCTTCGTATTCAGATCAAGAATAGCACGGAGAAATCTCGGAAAGCTCGATAACCTATAAGAAGAGATTGCACAAACTATGGTGAGAAACGATTCGATCTCGTACTAGTGAACTAGTAACGGAAAATCAAATCAAAATAAACGATCCGGTGTTTGTTCAACGAGAAGCCGGCCACCACAGCCACATGAAGATGCTGAAGAACGTTACTAGAGGTTCGGGATCGCCGGAAGGAATGTCGATCGGTCGGTTCAGCCACTCGAACCGGTCGATTGAATCACCAGTAGCAACGTTGGTGATTCTGCCGTGGGAGAGATCTCGCCGGAATGTAGAGCTCTGGCCACCAGCGAGGTCGGTTGACCTTGCGATTGGCTTAGTGGCACCATGGGGGACGTCGGTGAGGCGATGATTCGCCAGAAAATGGCCGGCAAGGAGACGGGATGACCGGCGGCCGAGAGAGAGAGAGAGAGAGAGAGAGAGAGAGAGAGAGAGAATTCAGATATGAAAAATGAGTGTCCCCCCCCCCCAATTTTGGAGGGAAAAAAAACTATATACCCCCCTCAACTTTGAATCTTAGCCCTTAGATTAATCCAATAGCCCAAAATACATCCTTAATGATTAAAAATATTCTTTAAGGGCTAAGAATTGGTGACATGGCATCATGGATGGACATGATCAATTCTAAATGAATAGCCATGATCTATTTGCTTATCCTCTAATTAATTTGCTTAATCCTTAAAGAAGGGCATTTGGTAATTTCACATAGGAGCATTTTTGTAATTTTCAATTAAGGGCATTTTTGTCATTTTTGGGCTCAAAAGGATATGGCCAACCTTGGCTAGTCGAAAGGGATTGTCGATCGCCGGATTTTCGACCGAAAAATGGCCAGTCCGATCGAACCGATTCAATTTGAATCAAACCGGGTTGATCCAGTTTGTCCCGAGTTTGGCCAGGTTGAACCAATTCAATCATTGATTTCATTTGTTCCAATTTTGTATAATTTGATCTCTATCATGGTTAATTGACCCCATTAATATTGAATTCGATCAAATTGGATTGAACCGATTTGAAATTCATGCACAAATTGATCCAATTTAAATTGTTTAGCTGAATTGTTTTTGAATTTGGGTAATTGCATGGCCAAGCTAGACTAACAAATTTAATTGAAGTCCAATTAGCCAAATTGAATCTCAATTCATCAAATTGAATAATAGCCTAGAGTGGGTCAAGTTGAATTGCACTAATTGGATCAATTACTCTTAGACTTCTCAATTATTGGATCACTAAATTAATCAAATTGACTCAAATTCATGTGAATCTTCCAAAATTGATTTTTAATTTGGATTTAATATAAGAAATTACGCTCATTCGTGCCTCAATTGCGTAAATCATGAAGAATCGATCCAAATCACTGATTAGGGCCAAAATTGGGGGTTTTTGTGTTTGGCTTGGAATCACAAAATTGGTTCCAAAATTGAATATAAGATGACCTCTAGATCAAATGTCATGAAGAAAACTAACCTAAAAAATGACTAAAAATGAAGTAATTTTATTTTTGGCCGATTTGAACCAAATTCCGCAAATTGGGAAAAAGTTGATTCTAAACCAATTTTTGTAAATTTTCAAATGCCAAAGGTAAATTGAATGTAAAATAAGATAATTTTTGAATTTTTATATTTTTCAATTTTTTTGGTCAAAGGTTTGACCAAGAGTCAAAACCTAGTTGACTTTCACTAGGAGCTTGATTTTATGATCAAACCGTTGAATTTTTTTGGAATTTCCAGTTCTAAAGTGAAATTAAACTTGAAAGGAATCTTTTTATACAAAAAGCCCCGATTTGACCAAAGGTTGACTTTTGGTCAAATGATTGATCAAAAATTCAACTTGAAAGTCAATCGTTTGACTTTTCGGGTTTTTGCATGAAATGAATAGGAAATTGTCTACAAAAGCTAGGCCAACAGACAGAATTAAAAAACGACACTTTTTGTTCAAGAAACGGGTTCCGTCGCAATCGAAAACCGTAATCTCGAATTTTCTACTTTTAATGACGCGTCGGCTAAAATTAGGTGTCAACATTTAGATTATAAAACTAGATGCATGTATATTGCAAGACATGCTCATTTTATTGAAAATATTTTTCCATTTGCCATACTTGGTTCACATCTTTCTAAAATACCCTCACTATCATATCATTGGTTGACGATCTCTACAACTAATATATCCGTCCATCCGAACCATGGTATTAATGATAATATCCTACCTTCTACCCCACCCTCTAACACCTCATTGTCGCACCGCGTTTTTTTTTTTTCTTTTGGCTTTTGGGATTTATGTGCTAATAAGGTATTTCTGTGTAAAGGTCTCTCCCAGACCATACCTCATGAGACAGTGGATGGTAATTTCCTATTTAATCTAAGTTTATGATTTTAGAGTCGCCATTAGTCATTATTGGTAGGTAGACTAGAAACCTAATCGGGGTATGGAAGAAACAATCAGGTATTAAATGGACAATCAATATCAATCAGATCAATCAATCCTAAATGGTCTCTAAAAATGAAAATCAATCAAAATATCCAAACCTTAATGAAGCTCTAGAAGCTTATTCATTTCACGATTTACATTTTTTTAGGGTTTTAGAGTTTTTTAGGGGTTATAATCCCTAAATTTGGGATTTTCTAAAAATGCCACTTTGACACTTCAAAAAATTCAAATTTCACTTTTTATGGTTGGCCACAGTGTTTTTGGACCATTCTATGAATTTTAAACATTTTTGAAATTTTTTTTCGAAAATTTCATTAATTGAGAATTGATTTTTATGATTTTCTCAAAATTTTTATGAATTTTCCAATTTTTCAATTTTTTATTTATTTTCTAAAATTTTCACATTTTTTATTTGTATTTTTTGAGTTTTTTAATTTTTTATGAATTTTCTATTTTTTTTTCCTGTGAATTTTCTATTTTTGAAATTTTTCAAATTTCAAAAGTTTTTTTTATTTTTCTGATTTTTTTTCACAATTTTTTCATTTTTTAATTATTTTTTATGTTTTATGAATTTTTTGAATTTTTTAGATTTTTTTAGATTATTTATTATTTATTATATTTTTAAAATTTCCCATCGAGAAATGAACCAGACCAGCCCTGTTCAACTCGGTTCAGCTTGGCCGAACAGGGCATCGCCGGCGTCAGTTGTCGGTTGTCTTCTCCGACGAGACTAGAGCCAAAAACACGGCACCGTTTTGATCTTTTTCATTTAGGCATTTTCTCTAACGGTTGGTGGGCACTGTTCTATATTCAATATTTTTGAGGTCACCGGTTTAGGCCCATCACCGATGACCTTCCGGCAACTACCTCACCATTCCGATTGATCCAATACAAAGTCCACATTACCCATTACCAATTTAGCCCAACCGAAGTGCTGCCGGACCTTCGCCAGCCAACGAAAAACCGATTAGAAAAACCTAACCTAACACCAACCTAAAATAACATTTTCGGATTTGAAATCACTATCCTATATGTCCTAGCCATCTAATTCGGTTCTAACGATCAACAAAACATCAAACAACGGCCTGTAATCACTGACTTGGATGTTTTAAGACCAAAATGAGGCTCCGACAGGGGTCCTCGAGCTCCGGCGAGATGGTTTTGACAATGGCCGACACGATTCATGCTCGTTTAACACCCAAAATGCAATCATGTAACAGAAAACATGATCAGGAACTCTTTACAAACATTAACAAACTCATATTCACAGAGAAATCACATGATCATCAAAGTTTCAGTTCAAAGTTATTTTTTGGAAATTTTGAAAAAAAATAACTATGAACCAACTTTACCTTCTTTGTTCAATGATCAGGAGGAATTGCCGAACTGATCCATGCACCTAGAGTTGTTCCTGGACACTTGATCTTCACCTTGGTGGTCTTGGCCTTGCCGGAAGAGCTCTGAGCACGCCGATCAAACTTGATATTCAGAGCTTCCTGACCAATTCTTCACTGATCAACAGAGGAGGAGGTCCTCCTTAAATGATTGATTGGCCGGTGCCGATCCGCTCACCGGTGCTGGACACTCGATCAGGGGACCTCAAACTCCCTACTCTCTTTCCAGATTTTCTTTGTTTTTCCTTTCTTTCTCTCTCCTCTCTCTCTCTGGCATTTCACCGAGCACCTTCCCTATCAATGTTCATTTTTTTCTTTGTTTTTGTTGATCAAAATTCCCCCCCAAAAATTGTTAAAACCAACTTCTAATTGGTTATAACCGATCTCCGACGACAGCTAGAGATTCTCTAGTTGTCGTTCAGGTCAAACATGTCTCCATTTGACCAGAGAAGATTGGCGAAGTAGAGTCCTTGAAATGTTTTTTCTGGGTTTAATGTGACTCGGGTGAGTTGGACAAAGAAGATGACCGACTCGGGATAGGTCGGGTTGACCCGATCGACCCGATAGACCTGGATTGGTCTAAATTTTCCAATTAAGCTCAATTTTGACCCAATCTTCAAAATTAAACCCAAAAATTGAATTCCCTATTATATTTTGAACCCAAATATGTGATTTTCTCTAATTTTTGTTATAATTGTGTCAACGATTTTCACAGTATTCAGGTTAATAGGTTTTTATTCAATTTGATGTCCTAATGATCTGATTAGGAAAAATTGATGCCAAAATTGAATTACTCACATCTCATTAACCCTAGAAATGATGGTCTCATGGTTCGTCAATTTCATATTGGGCACGATTTCGAATTTGGGTTCAAAATTCTTAATTTTTAATTAAATTTTGGGGTTTTCTGATTTCTTTGACAAATTGTGCAATTGGACCAACCATTATGTAATTCAAGGTCCCAGAATCATTTGTTGTGAAGACACTATTGCTTAAAAATGATTAGAAAAAATTTAATTGCATTTTTTGTTCAATTTGAGTTTAATTTTGTCCAATTTTGGGAAAAACATATACCCAATTGAGATTTTTCAAAATTGATGATTTATTAATGAAATTAGATTTAAAATAAGACTAATGACTATTTTTATGGAATTTTCTTATTCCATTTGCTATTTTTCTTGATTTTCTCATTTATTTTGACTAAAAGAAATTAAGGAAAAATGCAAGAAAATGCTAAAAAATTATTTTTTTTGGTTTAGAAATAGGTTTCTAGACTTGGCCAAGATTCCTAATCCTAATTTTGAGATTTTTGAAAATATAAAAAAAATGAACTAAAAATCAGGTGTCAATAGCTATCCCTCTTTGAGATTGAGCTCGTTAGAGGTTGATCTCAAAGACAAGGTGACACCTGAATTTTTAGTCGACTTCCTGAACAAGATAAGATGAAAATTTCATAACAACTGATTAGGGATCTTGCTTTTAAAATTCATGATCTAATCCAAAGGTTTTCTTTTCAAGATGTATTTTGAAAGGTTTTTAATGATTGAGAGAGATAAACTTACCTATTCGTGAGCGTCTCTTTATTGCTTATCCAAGGGCATGAATTGATGGTAGTGATGATTATGATGGTTATTTTGATTTCGTGGTTTAAGGACGAACCCACGAACCATGAACACCTTAGGCTCCTCGCTTAAGGATTCGGAAATTTGCCTAGTGGTTCTTCACCAGTAGGACTTGAATTTGTCTAGGGGCTCCTCACTTGTAGGACTTTGGATTTGCCTAGTGGTTTCTCACCAATAGGACTTGAATTTGCCCAGAGGCTCCTTGTCTGTAGGACTTTGAATTTGCCTAGAAGGTCTTTGCCTGTAGGACTTTGAATTCGTCTAGTGGTTCCTCACTTGTAGGACTTTAGATTTGCCTAGGGGCTTCTTACCTGTAAGACTTTGAATTTGCCTAGTGGTTCCTTACTAGTAGGACTTGAATTTGCTTAAGGGCTCCTCACCTATAGAACTTGAATTTGCCTAGTGGTTCCTCACCAGTAGGATTTTAATTTGCCTAGGGGCTCCTTGCCTATAGGACTTGAATTTGCCTAAGGGCTCCTTGCCTATAAGACTTGAATTTGCCTAGTAGTTCCTCACCGATAGGACTTGAATTTGACTAAGGGCTCCTTGCCTGTAAGTCTTTGAATTTGCGTAGGAGCTCCTCGCCTATAAGACTTAAATTTACCTACCTAGGGGTCCTTGCCTGTAGGACTTGAATTTACCTAGGGACTCCTCACATGTAGGATTTGAATTTACTTAAGAGCTCCTCGCTTGTAGGACTTGAATTTGCCTAGAGACTCATTGCCTGTAGAACTTGAATTTCCTTAAGGGCTCCTCGCCTGTAAGACTTGAATTTGTCTAGTGGTTCATCACCGGTAGGACTTTGTGAAGACTTCAAACAATGAATGCCTTGACCGTGAGTTATGTGATTTTGATGTTTCACTAACCTTTGTATGGTTTTTTTGTTGACCAAAAACTATTTTGGAAAATAGTTTTGAAATTAATCAAAACTGTTTGAAATATAATTTTTTCTTAGCTTATCACAAACTGTTTGAAAAATTGATCTTGAGTTGACAAAAAACTTTTGAAAAGTAGTTCTGAAATATGCGTTCTTTGCATTAACGCATTTCAAACAATCAAATTTCCTTTTCAAGGAATTATTTGAACAGAATACTTGCAATCTTTCAATAAATGTTTGAAATGTTTGAAAGACTTTCAAGAAATCTATAAACTTGGCCTTTTCTTTATTTGATTAAAAGGGAACTTATTTGATATCCCTCAATTTTGTCTTTTTTAACCAATCCTTAGGTGTTCGAAGATGTTCACAATGTATACAATCTAATTGATCTGATAAGATCTTTCAAAAGGTTGTAATGTTAGTTTGGTCAATGGCTATTCAAAGAATAGGCATTCTGAGGCCAATAAAAAGGATTTCATCATATATGACTTCGGGTCTTCAAGTTCAGAACCTCGAGAACAAGACAAGATGTTATTACATACACTTCTTTGAGTGATGACTTCTTGTCATAAAATCATGTTTCTACTCTCAATATCCCAATCTGAGGAGTCTTTGGGGAGAGGTTGTATTGTTGATATTGGGTAAGCTCAAAAGGCTCGTTTGTTTGAATTTAGGATTTTTATGAAATTGATGATCTTTTTGGCATCACCACCTTTTTCTTTTTTTGCTCATTAGGGGTCTTTCTTTTATGAACATTAGAGTCCCCTAAACATTCATTACAATTTCTTCTCTTTTGCTTATTCTCACTTGTTGTGATCTATGATTTCTCTTAGTCTTGACTTTGCTTTGTCATGACTTTTTTTTATCATTTTGAGCTTTCTTTTAAACTCTCTTTTTCTTTCTCATTTTCCTTAGGCATTTGGCCCTGCTTTTACCAGGCACACTGCTTTTTCATACCCTAGATTACTTTGCCTTTGATCTTTTTGAATTCTAAGGACTTTGTGTCATCCTCTTTTGTTTCTTATCTATTAAAGTAGATCATATGCTCATGCTCCAGTGTGAAGAGATGATCACCAATTTAGGGTTCCGAAATGAATATTCAGGCTCAATTGGGCTTTGCCAAAGATAATATGTTTGGGTATAAGACATGAATTGCTCTTCTTCCTCTTGGGATGTCTTGAGATTCCATATGACTTTATCTGAAGTTATCGTAGAAAGATTGATGCGAGAGTATGCAATAGAATCTTTCTTGATCCTATTCTCCATAGCTGTCAATTCACAAACCTTCTGATTTGCCCCAATGTAGAGTGGTTCTTAACAGGGTTGTTTTTGAAAAAAACTTCTCCACTGTTTCGGCTCAAATTTGTTTTGCAAGTGATAAGCATATGTTTGGGACAATGAAATAACTGCCTTTCATCATTTCAATTCATGTAATCATTGCGAACATCCCCTATTTCCTTTAGATGAGTTTTTCTCACTCACTTCTCTATTTTGACTTTGAGTTAGGTATGGCTTACCTTTGATCATTTGAAGGTCTTTCCATTCGATTTGATCCAAACTTTTTCTTTGAAATTTTTCAAAGCCTTTTGTCAAATTATCTCTTTTAGGGAATTTTGATGCTTAGTGCATTCTCAAAAAAAGCGTATTTCAAACTTTTGATTTGAAATATTTCTGAGATATTTTCTTTTCAAAACAATGTGTTTTGTTTTGTTCAATTTTAGTGTCATTCCACTTGGGGAATAAAAAGTTCGATTTTCTATTAGAAAGACAACTTTACATGCACTCACGACTTAGGGATACCTGTCTTATCATCTTACCAAGATCCCTCTTGTTTGCATTTTTTTTCTTTAATTCCACTAGGGATTTTTCTTTTGTTGCTCCCTTTTCTTTGTCTACTTAGGAATGATAAAAAGAAAAGCACATTTAGGGAATGTCAATGGAAGATTGAATTGGAAATAATACTTCCCTCTACTATTTGATAACTCCATTGAGGATTCTGAAATTATTAACTGGTTCGGATTCTTTTTGTTTTCTTTTGCAAAATAGATAAACATGTTTATAAAATGCATGATATGCATGATATTGCACATGTTCTAAAGTAACCCAAATCTCTTCTTGAATATTTGTCTTCATTTCATAGGTAGAAAATTTTGACAGTATCTGCATTTACAAGATAGGCCAGTTCTGTTCCTGCCATATCTACAAGAATCATTGTTCCTCTAGGAAGAATTTTCTTGACAATGTATGTACCTCATAATTTGGAGTGAATTTGCCATGAGGATTTGAATTGTTGAAGATACTTTCTTCACTACTAAAACCTCTGTTTTGAAATGCCTTGGTTTCACTTTTCGATTGAAGGATTTAGCCACTCATTTTTGCTAGGCTTGTCCGTGGCCTATAGCTCTTAATGTCTTTTCATCGATCATGTTGAGTTGTTCATATCTTTGTTGAATTCATGCAGCTTCTGAAAGCTACAATAGGGATAGTATCCTTAATGAAGGGATTTCTGTTTCAATAGGTAGCACTGCTTCTATTCCATAAATCAAGGAAAATGGGGTTGCTTTAGTTGATGTTCGAATTGAAGTTCGGTATGCCATCAAAGCATACGATTACCTTTCGTGCCAATCACGATAATTTTTTGCTATCTTGGCCAGTATCTTCTTGATATTCTTATTTTCCGCTTTAACTGATCTATTCATTTGTGGACAATATGAAGATGAGTTCATATGTTGGATGTGAAAGTGTTTGAGTAAATCATCTACAATCTTGTTGTTTAAATTTGAACTATTGTCCGTAATTATTGCTTTTGGAACTCCATACCTAGCAATGATGTCCCACCTGATGAATCTTGCAATATTCTTGGCAGTAACATTCGTGTAGAAGTTTGCTTCAATCCATTTAGTAAAATAGTCAATAGCAATTAGGATAAATCGGTGCCTATTTGAGGCATTAGGGTTGATTGGACCAATCATATTAATGCCCCACATTGAAAATAGCCATGGCTCGGACATTTGATGTAGCTCATTTGGCGGTGCATTGATTTTGTCTCCATAAACTTGACATTGATGACAACATCTCACGTGTTGGATACAATCTGATTTCATTGTTATCTAATAATATCCTAATCTTATAATCTTTCGGGCAATAAGATGTCCATTCATATGCAATCCACATTCACCCTCATGAACTTCTTTCATGATCCGTTCAGCTTTTGTAGCATCCACGCATCTTAGTAAAGTTGAATCAAATGATCTTTTGTAGAGGGTTTGACCACTAAGAAAGAATTTATTGGCTATCTTTCTTATAAATTTTCTGTCACTTGATTGGCTTCATTCATGAAATTCTCCCGATTGAAGATATCTTTTGATGTCATGATACTATAGTTTGTTATCAAATTCTGCTTGAACCATCATGCAATGAGCTAGTTATTCGAGAATATTGATTCTCAACGGCTTTATATCCATACCATCTTCAGCATGTAGTAAGGATGACAAAGTTGCAAGAGCATTTGCAAAATAATTCTAAACTCTTGAGAGATAATCGAATGTTACTTTTTCAAAGTTTTCTATCATCTCTTCTAAGTATCTGTGATAAGGAATTAGCTTGGTATCTCAAGTTTGCCATTCACCAGTTGTTTGTAATATGATGAGCATAAAATATCCATATACTTGCAACCTTTTACCTTTATTGAAAAAGCTAATCATAAGCTGAGAATGTATGCTTCGTATTCAGTAACGTTATTGGTGCATGGAAATATTAATTTTGCAGATACCGGATAGTATTGGCCTTCTGGGGAGATCAGTACTGTCACAGTTCCCAATCCAGATAAGTTGGTTGCACTATCAAAATGCATGATCCATTTATCATCGACCAATGTTAATATATGATTATTAAGTTGTTGTTCAGGACTGGCAATATTCTGCTAATTTTCTGCCAACATGTCTGCTATTACTTGTCCTTTGACTGACTTTTAAGATGAATTTCTGATGTCAAATTCATATAACAAGACTTACCACTTTGCCAATTTCCCGACCAAAGAGGATTTTTCAAGAAGGTACTTGATCAGATCATTCTTATTCACTAGCAAAATTTGATGATGGAGGGTGTATTACGTTAATCTATGTAATACCCAAATCAATGCAACGCACGTATTCTCGACTTCTGGGTAATTCATTTATGATGCTGTGAACTTCTTGCTCAAATAATAAATGCCTTGTTCTTTACCATCATCTAATCTTCTTTGTACAAGCACCGCTCCTAACGACTCATAATGAATCAACAAATATAAGATCAGCGGAATTCCAAGGATTGGTGGTACTAGCATTGGTGGGCATACCAGATATTCTTCGATCTTGTCAAAGGCTTGTTGACATTCCACATCCCACTTTACTTTGGCATTTTTCTTCAACAGTTTGAAGAATGGTTTAGTAGCATGAGAAAGCTGATAGATGAAACGGGCAATGTAATTTAATCGCCCCAACAGGCTTCTCATTTCTTTTACCGTAGAAGGAGTTTTTAAGTTATATATTGCCTTGATCTTGGAGAGATCTACTGCAATGCCTTTGCTACTGACCACAAACCCTAGTAGCTTGCCCGGATTTTGCCCCAAATATACATTTGTTGGGATTCAGCCGCAACTTATACTTTCTAAGTCTTTCGAACAATTTACAAATCACCTCAACATGATCTTCTCCTTGTTTGGATTTTGCAATTATGTCATCCACATGTACCTCGATTTCTTTATGCATCATATATGAAACAAAGTTACCATTGCCCGTTGATATATGACACTAGTATTTTTCAAATCGAAAGGCATCACCTTGTAACAAAATGTGCCCCATGGTGTTATGAAAAACGCCTTCACCTATCCTCTTTCTTCATGAGGATTTGATTATATCCTGAAAAACCATCCATGAATGAAGATGTTTCGAACCTAGCAGTGCTATCCACTAACACATCGATATGTAGAAGCGGGAAATCATCCTTAGAGCTTGCTTTATTTAGGTCGCGATAATCAACGCACACCCGTACTCGATCATCTTTCTTCATTACGGGTACTATGTTGGCAACCCATTATGGATATGATACTACTTCAATGAAACTAACCTTGAGCAATTTCATCATTTCTTTATCTATTTTCTTTACCAAGTCCGACTTCGTTCGCTTCAATTTTTGCTTCCTTGGTGGGATATTTGGATCAATTGGCAAAGCATGTTCAACTATGCTTGGATCAAGGCCTGGCATGTCAGCATAAGACCAAGCGAAAATATCTTGATATTCTCTGAGCAAATCTGTGATCCTTTCTGCTTCTGTTGATGGAAGACTTTCTCCAATTTTAACTTCTTTAGGATTCTCTTTATCACCCAGATTAACAGTGATTGTTTTCTCTAATGTGAGTGGTTTTGATTCTTCATGACGAATTCATTCCTTTCTAACCCATTCCTCATCCTCATTATCCACTTCAATATCGTAAGTGATCTCTTCAGAAAGATTTGGGCCATATATGAACCTATTATGGATATGCGAATGCTCATGTCTGACATGTAACAAACATGATTAGTAATTGCATACGAATTAAGTAACGCACATAGTTCTATGAAAAACCCTTTTGGAAAATCATTTTGAAACTAATTTTGAAAGAATAAAAAGACAGAGCTAGTCCTCATATCATCAGACTTCCTTGCTCTTAAAATCATTTTTGCAATGAGGAGCAACATAGAAACCCAAAGCCTCAAGCCTCACGAATGAGGATAATGTTCATCATAAATTTGGTTTTGTTTCTACATGTCCTTAACAAAACATTTGACCACTTTTATTGAATTGAAAAACGTGATTACATCTATATCAAAAGGAATGCAAATTGCAACTGAACTGAAATTGCAAATAAAATCATAAGAAATTTCAAATGGCAATCAACAAAATGCAATGGAAAAAACTAGTAACAAACATTCAAGAGAATCTTCCTACTCTAGTGCGTAGGTATCTTTTACCTCAGTTATGATAACGTTGATGGCATTCTCTTCGAATAAACTTGGCAGAACAGATTCTTCCTCTGTATGTGAGTCTTCTCCTTGAAGTAGCTTGGAAGGTCTTGGAAAATTTTCCTTGATGTGGATATAATGATAGGGAAGCTCTTTAGCTTTACCCTTCCATATGTATGGATTAATGATGCAATCACCTCAGTTTCTACAGCCTTCAAGGTTCTTTCAACCTCGGCCTTGGCCTCCATAGTGATCTTTGGAGTTATCTGGAATATAACCTACTCCATATTTCATTTTTGTAACAAGAGAAGTGATGGGTTCTTTGATCCCTTAGGATTTCGATCCAAGACCATTACCGGGAGTGAATCCATACTGGCATAACGCCCTTCCAGACATAATGGATGGTGTTGAGAACTTCGGGGATTTTATGATGCAACCGATAGGAATTTGTACCATTGAGATCATTTCAAATGAATGATAGCTTGGTTCTTCTTTCACTTCAAGTTCGACATACGGTATTGCACTCTCTTTGTAAGTGGTGAAATCTGTATGCCCATGTACGATGATCATCTTGCCATTAATGACGAACCTGACTTTCTGATGGAGACTTGAAGGAATGGTATTAGCCATATGAATCCAAGGTCTTCCGAGTAACAGATTGAAAGTCATCGGAATATCCACTACTTGGAAGTCAATCAGAAAAGGCACAGGGCCTAAATTCACCTCGAGTTCCATATCACCAATAACGTCTTTCTTCATTCCATCAAACGAACGCACAGTTATCTTAGAATGTTTAATGAGCTCTTCGCTAATCCCCAAGCGATGTAGTGTGCTTAGTGGACATTAATTAAGTGCATAACCATTATCGATCAGCACCCATGACACCTCCTTGCCTTGGCATTTGACGGCGATATACAGGGCTTTATTATGAGAACGCCCGTCAATTGGGAAATCTTCATCGGAGAAGGCAATTTGGTCTTTCAGAAGAATAATGCCAACAAAGTCTTCCAATTGTACTTCATTAATTGTCTCTGGGACGTGTACTTCATTGAGAAGCTTTATAAGCATCATTTTGTGGCTTTCTGAAGTTTTGAAGAGATCCAATAAAGAAATCTGTGCGGGCATCTTTCTTAGCTATTCAATTACTTCAAATTCGCTTGTCTTCATGACAAAAATCAACTGTTTGTGTTACATCCCGATTTTTGTGCTTGGGAAACCGTAGGTAAATTGTAATATCCTTAATTTCAGTCCCTGGAAAATGTCTATAGTTTAAGTTTGATGGTTTTCCAATCAGAACTAAATTGTTTTCCCTTGTTTTGGAAAACCTAGTTTTCGGATCATTTGTACCCTTTCGTTTTGTTATTTTTGGGGAGACTTTTGTGATCCGAATTTCCAAGCACTTTCTTCTGGAAAGTTGTTCTAAATATTTTGAAGTTTTACATGATTTAATTTCATAATCTTTGGAGTTGAAATGAGTGGTACGATGGCCTGATTTTTGGACTGTGTGAAAATGCCTGGAATGGATATTTCGGTGATATTTACACCGTCTTGATTTTCTTCGAGCTTTTCTGGGCCTAGTTTGGAAAAGTTTCCTTCACTAAAGTTGTTGAGAACTTCCTTTTCTATAATGTGTGTAAATTTGGAAATTTTCTGAGATGATTTGAATTCTGGACAGAGCTTTTTTTGAGAAGAAAATATTCTGTTCCAGCGAACTATTTTTAGTCTGTGTTTGAGTGACTGAAGATGGTGTTTACAGAAAGAATTAGATTTTGTGT
This sequence comes from Syzygium grande, assembly GCA_024733475.1. Lineage (NCBI taxonomy): Eukaryota > Viridiplantae > Streptophyta > Magnoliopsida > Myrtales > Myrtaceae > Syzygium > Syzygium grande. Next base: position 14,680,488 of record JAMXDD010000004.1, on the reverse strand, counting down.
TCTTCATGAAAAATGTTTGTTAAGGTCGTTTTTATGACATATCTGAATTTGAGAATTTTTGGAGTTCATTTACTATGATTTCAAGTCCGATTTCGTGAACAGTGCAAAACTGTCCGGTTTTGCTAGATTTCAAAGATTTAGCATTTTCTATATGAAAACGTTGGAATTTGGACTTGGTGTCTTCTGGTGCTTTAAAGTACGTGTTCTGAGCTTTCAAATGAGATATTTTATGCTTTGATCGGAGGTTGGACCAAGGGAAAACGAAATGGAAAAGTAAAGCTTAAAAATGAAGGAAGCTTATTCAAGAAGCCTAATTAATGGCTTGCATTTATTAAAGTTGGACTTTGGTGGCCCTTCATCATGGTTTTTGGCTTATGTTCTTAATGGTCATGTGAGGTAAGCAATGACCTCATGCTCAAATGACCTAAGCCATGACTTAAGCCTCATCATGATTGTGTGCATTAATAGTCTTGAGTGAGGAGCAAGTTTGGGGTTTGTTAAATTGAAAGAGGCCATTCGGCCAAGAGAGAAAGAGAGGGAGTAGCCGTGAGGGAGAGAGAGAGAGAGAGAGAGAGAGAGAGAGAGAGAGAGAGAGGAGAACCAATGAGGAAGAGATAATGTTAGCATCTTCATCATTTTAGTCCATTAATAGCCATTAATGGCATTAAATACTAGCCATCATGACTTTTGACTATTATACTTGGCTTCTTTTCCAAGCTTATTTGTCTATAAGAAAGCTAGAAGCCTCACGTGAAGCTTGCCCACCCTCTCCTCCTCTCTCATGCCATCCCCCAATCTCACGCCAACATCTTCTTCTTCTTCCCTTGCTCTTATTTTCTCACTTTGGCCGAGAAACTCACGCCCGAATCAACCCCAAACCGGCCCGTGTTCCTACTCATTCCCATCCAAGAGCCATGATTTGGCCTTGGTAGGACTCGTCTTGGTTGACCAAGCAAGAAGGAAGCAAGGAGAAGGCTCGCAATTTCGAGCTCACCCGCCTCGACCCCGTTCTCTGGTTTTGTTTGACGTTGTGTAAGTAAACTTCCTAATATCGGGAAAGGAAGTTGTGATGCGTTGTGACACGGTTTGTTTGGACCGTTTCTCGGTCATTTGGTTGATTGTGGTTGGTTCATTTCTTGATTTAATCATGTTTCGTGTTTGAAGTTTGTTTTGGCGGTAGAATCGAGACTTGAAAGGCAAGGTGCACATGTTATAGCCATGCTTGATGTTCTCTTGTATGAACTTTGCTATTAATCTGCCATTGATGCGGGTGCGGTAAGGGCCGACTTGTGCTAACGGCGATCCCCTCGTCCTCGCTTGATATTAGTAGGTTTACTTACTGAGTCTCCTCGACTCATCCCCCATTTTTTTCACCCTCAGGTCCATAGGATGGTCGAATGGACGGCAGCGACAGGAGGAGTTCGAGCCATGTTAGAGTTCGAAGAAAGCGAGGAAGCGAGAAGCAGTAGTGGGCATAGGACAACCCAAGTCGAGTGTTGCTATTCCTAGTGCGTGTAAAAAAATGTGTTAATTACCATGGCCTGAAGGGCTTGTTAAAACATATTTGCATGCACTGTAATAATAAGGTTTGCTCATGATACTTGTCTTAATCCCGCTGTTGTATTTATTGTGATTGTCCCGAGAATGCTTCCGCTTGTATGTAATAAAAGATAATAATGAACGGAACGTCACATGAATGACCCCGAGGTGGGGGCGTTGCAGTTTGACATCTTCTTCGGTTACTCCTTTCTTTTCGTGCTCACCTTCCTTTGGGACATTGCATCTCCTTGATCGGGTTATGGTGTCGACTTCTTTGGGGGAATATTCTCAAGGCATACACTTAGTATCAAATTTTTCTTTTGGAGGGAGAGTGATAATCACAGCCTGTGTTTCTTCTTCTTTGATCCTTAGCTAATCAATAAGAAGTTGGATAGTGATTGGTTTGACACGACCTTCCTCTTCCTTATATTTATCTATCTCATCAAGCTTGATTAGAAATGGTGTAATCATAGATGCCATGCTCCTATTGGCTTTGTCAGCATCCATTCTATCCCATCCATTAGGTGTGATCGTTTTGTTCTTGAATGCCTATGAAGGAGGTGTATATTTGACACGGTAATTATACCGGCTACTATCTTGTCCCAAAAAATCGACAACTTCACCTTTTCTTCGTGCTTTTCAAATAAATCGCCTATCACCTCGATGAGTTTTTTTCTTCTTTTTCTCTTCGCGATCTTCATTTTCCTCGAGATTTAGTTAGCTGATCGGGACCTCATCTATGCCACCCCATTCGTCCGGTACAATATCTTCATTTTTTAACGCCCATGGTGGTGGAGTATATTTGACACGGTAATTGTATTTACCACTGTCTTGACCGAGTAAGTCTACGGTTTCGCCTTCAATGGATAATTTCTGGGTGAAACGCCTTTCATTTTGTCGGACTTTTTCTTTCTCTTTTTTATCATCATCTATTTTATCTTGGAGTATTTCTTTCTTAGACATGGCTTTTTCCTCAAGGCTAGTTTCATCATCCATACCACCCCAACCATCAGGTACAATTACTTTATCTTTGAATGCCCATGGTGGTAGGGGATATTTCACTTGGAAGTTATATTTTCGAGAGTCTTCTCCCAAGTTGTCTACAATCTCGCTTTTTAGGAGTGTTTCTTGACTAAAGCGGGCATCTCCTAAACGATAAGCTTTAATCTTGAATTTATATTCATTTTCATTGTCAGACTTGATCATTGTTTCTTCATCCTTGATCATGTTTACTGTATTATGCTCAGGAAGAGGATTCTGATGTACATTTGACTCGGGCTCTTGAAAGTTCAATATCTTCTTGTCAATGAGCTATTGGACCTTGTACTTTAGAGTGGGATAATTATCTATGTCATGTCCCCTTTCTCTCGTGTGATAGGTGCAAGTTTTTGATTCATCGTACCAAGAAAATCTCGCAGGATTGTCTCTCGGTACTTCCTTAGCCATCAAATGCCTTTCTAGAAGCATTGGTAGTAACTTTGACAAGGGTTAGGGCAACGGTGTGTATTGCCTCATGGGTCTTTTATTTAGCTCGAACTGCCTTGGGTTTTTCCAAGAGATATTTAGTTGCCTTGGAAAAGATGCTTGATGAGTATTTGGGCTAGACACCATAGCCACTTCTCGGATGAGCTATTTGTCTTTTTTCACAGGGTAAGGCCTTTGTATCGCTGTTTCTTGAGCCTTCTTCTCTTTTAACTCCCATTCAATTCTCTCACCAACCTTTACCAACATGGTGAATGTTTGATAGCCTGATATATGAAGCTTGTCATAATACTCAGTTGGCAATGATTTTAGAAAGAGCTCAATGAGCTCGTCTTCACTTATGGCGGGCTTTACTTGTGAAGTAATAGCTTTCCATCTCTGAGCATAGGCTAGAACCCTTCATTCTTCCGTTTCTTAGTTCTGACGAGATCCCCTCTAATTGGGAGTACTTCAACATTAAACTTGTACTGGCGAAGAAATTCTCCTGCCAAATGATCCCATTCAGTGAAGTCTTCTATGTCGAGGGTTATGTACCACGTCGGGGCCGCTCTGCTCAAACTATCTTGAAATGTGCTAATAAGAAGTGATGTGTTGTTTGAATATCTCGCCATCTTACGGAAATAATACTTCAAATGGCTCTTGGGACAGCTAGTACCTTCATACTTGCTCACGAACTCTAGCTTTTTGGAACAACCACCTTTGCGTACAGCAAGAACTTGTCAAACCTTTGAAACTCATAGCCTTGACTTGCTAAACATTCTTCAATTTTGGCCAATCTCTTAGCCTCCTCTTCATCCTTTATTTTGGATGTCTTCTTGATTTGATCATCCTCTTCCAAATTTACCACCTCAGGCATAGTCTTTGGAGGATTTTCTTGAACCGGTTCGTTGTTTCTGATTGGGTCTTCAATTGGTGTTTCTATTGCGTTTGAAGTTCCCACATTTGAAGTAGCAGGATATTGTCCACAGGATGTAAGAATAAACGCCTTCATTTCTACCATCATTGCGACCATTTGGGTCATTTGATTCTCAACTTCAGCTAGTCGAGCACGGGTTTCTTCTTCTGCCATTCTAACTTGTAATTAAGTCCGAGGTCTTTTACCTTACGTTGTTAAACAACCTGTTTTATAAAAAGACCCGATATTAGCATAGCAAAATGATCACGAAACCCTACATTCTTTTAATTGTATGGTTTCATGAGATTGTCAATGATAAGAAATTCCATACAAGTCTTAGCCTTGTATAAAATTCTTCATCAATATCTTTCTTAAGGAATCATACAATTCAAAGAATTACAATCCATAGTAATTCCTTTATGTTTTGAAATCGTGTTATGAAATTATCTATGTATGTTTAGAAAATGATCAATCCATCATTGCATATAAAATTTGAAATTGTTTGACATCATGATTTTAAACTCAAATGGGAATCTAAATCATCCAATTCTAGGCTTCTTGCTAGCTAAGACAGCTTCCGCCTTTTGCTATTCTTCATATTCCTTGGCTCGAGACTCCCATTCTTCCACATCGATCACGACCTCTTCAGGGACGTTGGGTTTCGCTCCAAGCATGCTTGGAACAATGTATTTTGGGACATACTCATCTACAAGATCTAGTACCACGCTCAACGGGACATATGGCTCGACATCAATTGGACGCTTATTTTCTATCCATTTGATGTATCCTTTAGAGGCCATGCGAACCTTCATGTCTTCTTCCAAGCTTTTTGGCCACTCGATTATTGTTCGAGTGGGTTATCTAAAGATAGGATGATCTTGTGAATTTTGACTTAAAGGATATTTTTCTCCTCTTCGGGTATAATTTCACTTGGGATGTCAAAGGCGAACTCTTTGGGATTTCATACCGGTGGTACTTGCTAAAGTATCCTAAATCTTAGAGGGCAATAAGCTGCTCCTCCACTCAAACCAAGCAATGGTACCGTATTTCCCTCTCGACTCGTGATCTTCGCCTTATTAATCTTTGGCGAATTGATCCGTCATTGGATTTGATCAGGAGTTAGGGTTCTCATGAAATTGGCTTAATCTAAGAAAGATTATTTGGGTAATTTGCTTTGGAAACGAATATATCGTTTAATTGGATTTATCGCCGAACAAATTTCGTGAATGTTCATGAAGTGACACCATGGTCGAATGTGTAAGATGAACCATAATGACAAAAGACCAGTAGAAGTTTGAAAGATATCCCTCCCACAATTTTGGTATGTGTTTGAGAAAATAATGATTTGGGTAAGAAGCATATTAGAGAAATCACACTTAAGACATGTCTTGTGATCACAGCGACTAAAGGGTCTAATCCCGTTCTAGACACGGGGAATAGAATAAAGCCAAAGAAAGTTAGAATGAATACTCGGGCCGAAGTGTTTCACATTTCCCTAGAAAGTTTTGAAAAGTTGTCTACTAGGAAAGATAATGAAAATCTACCCGTGTTTAATTTGACTAACTTTTCAATTTTGGAAATTTTGAGGTTAAGGAATTCGGCTAAAAGACTCACGGGATTAAGTCCAATGGGTGGCTCTACGACCTTAGGTTTAGAATTAATTCCAATGGCGGCTTGATATTTTTCTAATGTTGATACCAATTCGTGTTCTCCAAGTTGGAATGTGGCGGTGGAAACTTCCCAAAAATGCGCCAAAGCTTGGATTAAGCTGACTTGATGTTCCACATGCATAAGTTCGATAAGGTATCCTAGCCTTTCTTGGACATAAGTTTGGTTGTCCGTCAACATGCCTTTCCACCGAGCAACGAGTTCCTTCCGAGAAATGGGAATTACTTGGATGTTTAGTTTTCCCATTTAGCCTAATAATGTAAAAAGATTTGTTATTAATTACCATGGATTACGAATCAATTTTAATGCCTCCATTTCAATCATAAGTCCTTTTGAGATAAAACAGAGGTAAAGTATACTTGCATGCCTTAAAAGTAATGCAAATGTCATTTTGAGTCCGTTTAAACCTTAAAAGAACATATAGTTGAGATTATGGACAAATTCAATGTGTGATGTAAATGCCCATTCTGTTATGCTCTATTTATATCATAAAGTTCTAAACTATGGTTTACAACTTCAAATACATTGAAATGAACAAATAAGCACTTGAATTACATGGAAAATCCGCCAAGGACCCATACATTTCATCTAAAAATGAAAGAATGGTCAAATGGAGTATGACGCCCTAATCATGCATTCTAAAATGAAAGGGTATTTAGACAAAGTATTGAATGTCATTTAGGCATTTTTTGAAAATCTGCCAACTAACATGCATAATTATAAAAGAATAGAATGGAATGATACTTGCTTACCATGATATATTTGTTTAGTTTTAAGTATACCAATCACAAAGACAAGCGAATGTAACCAGTGAAGTTTTGACACCTAAAAGAGTAAGATATACTAAAGGCTCAAGGTCATCACCTTAATAGACAAGGGATTTCATTCCAATGAGCAATTGGCCCAAAGTAATGAAATATTATTCCACCTCGGTGATTGATATTGTATTTAAATGATCCCATGATTAATCAGTTCATAGTTTTGCCTAAACATATACCTCATAAGGGTAGTCCTAAATGTAGCCGGAGTTAGGCCACGGGTGGTGTGTGCAAATGGTATAGTGTTAAAGCAATTTAAAGACATGCATAGCAAATAATAACCAAATAGCACTTCTAAAATTCATTCAAACCACATTCAATCCCAACACCGTCCTGCAAAACAAGGATTAGCAAAGACTACACCCCTTATACCACCCGCCTGTAAAACCATTTAACACTATCGTTAGCGGGACGTACCTAGGATCCTTGCAAGCACAAAATATAAGCATATCGTTCTATCTAGGCCTAAGTCAACTTAGAAAAGGTAATTCCCTAGTAGAGTCGCTAAGCCTATCGCGCAGCACTTTTTTTTTTAGGGCTTTCGGGATTTGCGTACTAAGGAGGTATTTCCGTGTAAGGGTCTCTCCCGGACCATATCTCACATAATAGTGGCTGGTAATTTCCTATTTAATCTAAGTTTGTGATTTTGGAGTCGCCACTAGTCATTATTGGTAGGTAGACTAGAAACCTAATCGGGATATGGGAGAAATACCATGATTCTATGAACCAGAGATTTTGAGTACGGAGACTTGGTTACGTTATTGATCCCAAATTGAGATCCCTAACACCCTTTCAATACCTAAAAACGACACGATGTCTAACGTGTCATGAAAATTTCCGAGGCTTACCCACTAATTCTACCATTCTAATCGCAGGAAGAAACAATCAGGTCTTAAATATACAATCAATGTCAATCAGATCAATCAATCATAAATGGTCTCTAAAAATGAAAATCAATCAAAATATCCAAACCCTAATGAAGCTCTAAAAGCTTATTCATTTCACGATTTACATTTTTTTAGGGTTTTAGGGTTTTTAAGGGTTTATAACCCCTGAATTTGGGATTTTCTAAAAATGCCACTTGGACACTTCAAAAAATTCAAATCTCACTTTTTATGATTGGCCACAGTGTTTTTGGATCATTCTGTGAATTTTAAAAAAATTTGAATTTTTTTTCGAAAATTTCATTAACTGAAAATTGATTTTTATGATTTTCTGAAAATTTTTATGAATTTTTGCAAATTTGCAATTTTTCGAAAATTTTAGCTAGTTGCCAAGGCCCGATGACTGGCTAAAGGAGAAAGAATAGGAAGAAAAATAAAAGAAATATAATAAAAAGGAAAATAAAATAAAATTTGAAAAATATTAAAATATTATTAAAAATTCTTTCACACTATTAGTCTACGTAGGCCAAATTTGGCGTTCGTATTAATCTTATCTAGCCAAAATTATTTGAATAATTTCTCAATTGGTAAGAAGTGAAAATGTTTAGGACTCAATTGGTAAAATTGAAAGGTTTATGATTGAATTGGCAAAACTAAAATAGATTTATGACTTTTTGGACAATTTTCCTCTAGCTAGCGTTAGTCCGCTTACAAGTTAGTGAGTTAAAGATGAAGTAAGAATTTGCCATTATGAGTGTAATTGAAATCAGCAACCTACCATTGACTTACCAGCAGAGGCCCTTCTTTACTATAGTAAGATACCAACAATTTGATAATCAACGAATGCCAAATTCAATAGCAAGTTTTCAAGTTATTTAGAAATTTACCCTTAGAAATACAATCTATTGAAGTTAATGGAAATTTACCATTTGAAGTACGATCTTACCACTCCCTTTCATGGGAATATGATTTTCAGATTTTTGTGCTATAAAATTTTACAGTGGTTAAAAGTACACACACCAAATTCTCGGGTACTGTTCACATCAGAATGCTCTCGCTGGGGATCCTTGCGGGTACTGTTCACCGGTCGGACTTTCGTTGATTCCGGCCATCTCCGGTGGGGGTGGACCTGGAAATTGGTGACAAGGGACGTTGAACCCTCCTCTCCCTACTCTCCATTGGAATCTCCCTATCTTGAAGTGCTGAAGGCGAATCATCAGATCTGATCGTCCTCTTTTACGTCTCCAGTTGCCCTCGTCGAGTTTACTCACCTGATCGACTCTGGGGGTTTCTGACTGGTCTCCCCTGTCTTGGTCGGGTTCTATAGCATTTGCCTCTCCCTCAGTAATCTCCTTGCACAAAACTTCTGCTGGATTAGGATTGGTGTTTGTTGCTGGGGAGGTTTTTCCTTGACCTGGTGTGAACATTTTCTACTGCACTTATTCTGGTGGTTTGTTTGGTTGCTGCTGGGGGAAGGCCTGGTTTAGGCACTCACTTTGTTGAATTCCTGTTGGTTGGAAGTGGCGTCTACGGGTTTGAGGGTGCATTTATCTTGGGGGCCCCTTGATGCGTTGTCCTGTTCTGGTTTAAGGAGTTGTTGTGTTGATCGGTAGGTGTTTGTATTAATGCCCAGATGGAGACTTCTCGTCAAACGGCTGAGCTCACACCTTCTTTGGACACTGATCCTTCCCCTGGTACTCAGGCATATCAGGCGGTAAATGAAACTGATGTGAACATTGCAGCTGCTGTAATCACAGGACCCTCTAAGACTGCTGAACCTAGAGGCAAATCTGTAGCTTTCACTAGTAAAAGCCCCCTCCTGGAACCAGAATCCTTCAGAAAGGCCATGTTAGGCGTAGCCGCAGCAGGGGCCGATCAAGAAGTCGACACCCCCCTCAATAGGCTCATATCGCCAGTCCCCCAGGCGGTACTGATCTTAGATCAAATGCAGCAGGCCATCGTCCTAACCCTGCTCAAACATCCAGAACTTGGGCCAATGTAGCCAAGGTCTTAACCAAAGGCTACAACCTTACATATGTCCCACCCTTGGTGGAAAATGGTGAGATCATTGTTGACATTTCCCCTGATGTAGCTGCTGATGTGAGTCCACGATGGCCAGAATGTATCGTCGGTCATTACATAGGGAAGAAAGTGCCTTTCAAGCTGACTGAGGAAGCTGTTAAAAAGTCCTGGGGAGACCAAGTTGCTGACGTCAAGCTTCATGAAAATGGCTTTTATTTCTTCCGTGTTCCTAATGCCGATTTCCATGGGGAAGATTATAGACATGGGTCCTATCTCTATCTTCAGTTGCACCTTATTGCTTCAACAATGGCATCCGAAAATAATTCTTAAGAAGGGTAAGATGGATACTATCCCGGTCTGGGTCCGATTAAGGGATATTCCCTTTTCCCTTTGGTCTCCGGCGGGAATAGGGCGCATTGCTAGTGCAATCAGTAAACCGCTATATGTAGATGCTCAAACTGAACAGTTCTCCCGAATCTCTTATGCACGTGTTTGCGTAGAGATTAAAGCCAATACTCCTCGTTTGGACATTGTTAAATTCAGGTGGGATGGCGAATTAAACTCGATAAATGTTGAATATGAGTGGAAACCACTTGTTTGCTCCTCCTGTGGTATTTTTGGCCACAAATCAGGAACCAAAGGATTTGATTGTGCTCCTCAACAACCTGAAACTAGAGTTGAGCCCACCCCTAGGGTCCAAGCTACTGATGAATGGACTCTGGTCAGTAGGAAAAAAGGTAATGCTCCTCTTACTTTGCCCCTGTCCAGCGGCAAACTCCCCCAAACATTCAACTGGAACGCAACCTGGGTGTTGAGGCTTCTCCACCTCCTGCTGCCGAGTCTGGTACTGTACTAGCCCCAATACAAATTGCTGCTGAGTCTGTTGCTGAACCAGCTCCAATAGGTACTGACTTGATCAGATCCAAGGAAAATGAAGTGGGACCCAGACCTTCTCTTGTTCCGTGTCAAGTAAACTTGCTGGCTCAGCAGACTCTCGACTCCTCCCCTGGACCGTGTCCAGCTAGCGCTCTTGACCAGCAAACACCCGTCTCCTCTTCGAACTCCCTTTCTACTAATGAAGATTCTTCTGGTTCCCATACTCCAGGGGATAGACCCAAGGCTGCTGATGGAATAAGGGAGATTGATTCAGAGTATGGTTCCCCCCCCAACACTCGGTCTCGGGCCATGGCCTCCTGTGCCAATGAAGCTATCACCAATGCCTCGCCTGGTGAAGTACCTAAATCTTTAAGCCCCACTAAAACTGCTGGTCCATCTTCCTCGAAACAGAAACCTAAGAGGAGGAGACCAAGGACTGCTCAAAGGTAATCTTTCCATCTTAACCTATGTTTTTTGGTATATGGAACATCCGGGGCCTAGTTAATCCCCTCAGACAAGCTGAGATCCGATCTTTTATTAGGACAAATAGGCTCTCTTGTATTGGTATCGTTGAGACTAAAGTCAAAGCCCTCCTTTTTGCTGAGATCTCTAGAGGCTTAAAAATAATCAAGCGGTGGACATCCAATTACGGTTTCTCCCCTTGGCAGAATCTGGTTTGGTTGGGACCCGAGCAGAGATAGACATGATCCAACTTCACTCTTCTGGTCAATTAATCCACATGCAGGTTTCTATATTGAATATGGGCAAATCCTGTCTTCTCACTATTGTTTATGGGGAACACACTTATGTTCATTCGTCGAACTCTATGGTCCGACCTCATTCGGCTATCTTCTTGTGACTTACCATGGATTGTCGCGGGAGACTTCAATGCCATTAAAAACCCGGAGGACAGTGGGAAGCACAACCCCTTGGATTCCATCTTTTGATGAGTTCGGTGATTGCCTCAACCAAGTTGGTCTTGAGGACCTTCGATACACGGGATGCGGTACACTTGGACTTATTCCTCTGGTTTAAACAGAAACTCCGGAAGATTGACCGTGTCCTCATTAACAACTATTGGACACAACATTTCTCCTTCGGAAAGCGTCCTTCCTTGTCCCGGGTATTTCCGATCATTCTCCCATGGTCATCAAAATCCTGTCGCCTCAATTTTCCAGAAACCTTTTGAGTTCTTCAACTCGGACGGGCGTCCCATCCTAAGTTCTTGGAATTAGTTACTCAAGTTTGGGATACGCGATTGGGTGGTTCGCCTATGTACATAGTCCGTTCCAAATTGAGATTACTTAAAGGCGCAGATTAAAACAGCTAAACAAAAGTTCCTTCTCGGCTATATCCGCAAGGACGTAAGCGGGCGAGATGAACTATATGCTGTTCGAGACAGCCCTGAATTTATCTCCTTTTGACCAGCACTTGCTTGATAGGGAAGCTCGGCACCTTCGCTCCTTCTCCTCTCTTAGACTACAAGAGGAATCTTTCTTTTTCGCCGAAATCCGAGAATCCGATGGCTTAAAGAAGGGGACCTCAACACTAATTTCTTCCACCACCTTGTCAATCATAGGCATCTCTGAGAATCGCATTCTCTCGGTCTCCACGGTGATGGTTTGACGTTAATCGAACCTTCCGAGGTTCGTAACCACATTGTCAACCATTTTCGGGGGCTACTTAATGGCCACTCTACTTTTTCCCAACAACCCGTTAGTGAGATAGGTGATTTCATCGGCCGGTACTTGATGAAGATCGAGACACTATCTAGTCCAACCGGTTTTCGATGGAGAAATCCAGGCTACTCTATTCTCATTTGGCAAAAGGTAAAGCCCCTGGATTGGATGGTTATAATGTTGACTTTTTCAAATCCTCTTGGGCGATTATTGGACCTTCCATCCTCAAGGCGGTGAGACACTTTTTTTTGTTGGAAACATGCTTAAGGAGTTAAATGGTACCATCCTAACTCTTGTCTCGAAGGTCCCCAATGCCTCATCCATGTCGGACTTTTCGACCGATTGCATGTTGTAACACTCTTTACAAATGCATCTCCAAGATTTTGGCAAGGCGTATTGCTCATATTCTACGGATTTGATCAGCCCGTCCCAAACGGCTTTTTGTCAAAGGTCGCGAGAATTAGTGACAATATCATGCTTGCTCAAGAACTATTCGTGGATTTCCACCATGAAACTTACCGTCGAAATGTGCCATCAAAGTGGACTTCCAAAAGGCCTATGATACGGTTGTTGGAAATTCATCGAGAAGACACTTAGGGCTTTCAAGTTTCCGGACTTTTCATCAAACTGGTTATGACTGTGTAACTACTCCCAAATTCTCCGTCTCTGTTAAGGGGAATTACATGGTTATTTCCTAGTAGCCGAGGCATATGGCAAGGGGATCCACTTTCGCCGTATCTCTTCATCCCGACTATGGAAATCCTTTACGGCATTCTTCATCAAAAACAAATTCTCCGAATTTCGTTGGTTTTGGCGTTGTAAGAAGACCCCATATCTCACTTATTCTTTGCGGATGATGTTCTTCTTTTTACGAAGCCCCACGAGGTCCATTTGAACTAATCAAGGATGCTCTTAATCTTTTCTCCGGTTGGTCCGGCCTCCGACCTAACAGCAACAAGAGTAGCCTATACATCTCGGGAGGAAATTCTGATTTACGTGGCCAACTTCTCCAATGCCTTGGCTGCCAATGGGGCTCGCTTCCCTTTCGGTACCTAGGGGTGCCCGTTATCTCTTCCAGGCTTCGTAAAGAGGATTGTAGGATCCTAATTGACTCAATCACGGCTAGGGCCCGTTCTTGGACACAACATTTTTATCCTTTGCGGGGAGGCTGCAACTCATTAAATCTATCTTGCACTCCTTACACGTGTCTTTGGGCTTCTATTTTCGCCTTCCCAAAATCTGTTCTTGACAGCATTGAGACCATTTTGAGACAGTTTTCTGGAAGGGACCCGATCTCGGTATTGGGGAGCAAAAGTAGATTGGAATTCTGTGTGTCTTCAAAAGAAGAGGGAGGCCTCGGTATCTGACGTCTTGTTGATTATAATAGAGCTTTGACTCTAAAACACATATGGATTCTCTTCTACGATAAAGAATCTATGTGGTGCAAATGGATTCATTCAACATTTTTAAAATCCAACTTTTGGGTGGCTTCAAAGCCTACATTTTGTTCTGGACACGGAAGAAAATTCTGGATTTGCGCTCTTGCCCCAAAGCCTATTTCGATGGAAGATCGGCAATGGCCACTCCACCTCACTATGGTTTGATTGGTGGCACAATAGAGGCCCTCTATACCTTATCTTTAGTAATGCTGACATTTACCAATCGCGGATCCCCAAAGATGCTTGATTCGAAAGTTCTATGATGGCACACGGCAATCATCATCCGTACTAGACACGATACTAAGTTGGACGGAGCCTCCTCCTATCTTTGTGGATGATATTTCGGATAAACTGATTTGGACTCCACATCCTTGGAATCCTTCTCGGTTACATCGGCTTGGAATCATTTTAGAAGAAGAGGCCACCCGGTCCCCGACACTCCTTCATCCGGGACCATCATATTGCACCCCGACATGCTTTCCTCTTGTGGCTAGTCTCTCTCAATCGGCTGCCTACCCAGGTTTTCCTCCTCCAATACCATAGAATTGACAATTGCTATGTGTGCATTTTGTGGAACCAGACGGATTCATCAATCATCTTTATTTTGAGTGCCCCTCTATGAATAGGTTGGCCTCCTTTTGGGCTTCAACTGCAATCTCCCCTGGCGCAACCGTCCATGGCATGATCATATCTCTTGGGCTATGAAAGTCTGCGGTGGTCCTTCCTTTGCACATAGCCTCTCCCGGTTTTCCTTTGGAGCTCTAGTTCATATAATCTGGACTTCAAGAAACCATGCTATCTTCAGGCAGAAGAATATCTACCTCCCGGGTATGCGTCAGCACCTTATCAAGGTTGTCAAAGATAAAGTATGCTCCATGGGTCGTGTACAGGATACTCCTAGGAACCGTCTTTTCCAAAGGAAGTGGGGACTCCCTCCTTCAATCTTTGATGCCGACTGGTCCTCCTTGTAATTTGGTCCTGTAGTTCCTCCGGGTTACTTAGCTTTTTGGTTTTGTATAGTTTCTTTGGACCTTTCTTGACCCCATGTTCCTCTTGGGTCGGGGTTTGGTTTGAGCGTTAGTTTGTATTTGGTGTGTTGAAAAGTTATATTTATTCTTACCTTACCAAAAAAAAAAAAATTTACAGTGGTACCTACCCAGTAGTTAGTAAATCCAACAAATTCGAATTTCTATTAACACAAGGGAATGGTTTCTTTATGAGTTTAGACTTAGCACATATTTCACATTTGTCTAATTCTCCATTAAAATTAATCAAGTCAACTTTTTCATATTTATTAAATAGCGAAAATTTATATGTGCTAATCTACTATGCCATAAAGAAGCAGACTCAATAGTATAAGTAGAAGATACGAAAATATTATTGATACTTAGTTGATACATGCTGTCATTGGCATAGCCCTTCCCCACAATCATCCCATTCTTCGACAGGATAACCTTGTCGGATTCAAACAAAATTCGAAAACCCCTCTTACAAAGTAAATCAATTGAAACTAGGTTTTTCCTAATTTTGGGTACATAAAAAACATTAAGAAGAGTAATCTTCTTTCTAGAAGTAAGGTCAAGTTCCACGGTACCTTTGCCAGCAACCTTTGCAAGAGCATTATTTGCCATCAGAACCTCTTGAATATTTGCGTCGACAGTCTCTTCAAATTGCTTGAACATGTATTTGTCCTTGCACACATGGACTGTCGCTTGAAAATCTAACCACCAACTGGATTGGACAGTAGTAAAATTGATCTCAGAAACCATAGCCATCGAACCATTGATTTCATCAATGTTCATATTTGAAAACATGGTTGAAATCATGGCCACATAGTTATCTTCAACCAAATTTGCATTTGCCTTCACCGTTGGAATGTTCCTCTCCTTTAATATGCTCTTGCAGACAGTCCTTGGCATAGTGTCCCTGTTTGCCACAAACAAAACAACAACCCTTCTTCTTCTTGTGTGTCTTCTTAAATGTATGCCCATTCTTTACTTTAAAGTTCTGGCCGATTTTTCTTTTTCTCTCCACAGCATTTACCTTGGAATCATACAAAATAGAATTATCACGTATACGTGACTCTTCCTCAATACGAAGATGCTTCTGTATTTGCTCCAATGTGAAGTCCTCCGACTTATGCATTAGCCTTTTTCTGTAGTCTTTCCAAGTTGAAGGCAATTTTGCAATAATTGCTCCAACTTGAAAGGTTTCTAGAATTTCAATTTTAAGGGCACGAATTTTGTTGACGAGCACTTGTAATTCGTGGACTTGTTCCAACAAAGGCTTAGTATCAATAAACTTGAAATCAAAATACTTTGCGATCAAATACTTATTGGTACCTTGCTCCTCCACTTTGTACTTGAATTCCAGTGCATTCCAAATTTCTCTGGCCGACTTCATCTCAATAAATAAGTCATACAATCTATCAGACAGTGTATTCAGAATGTGTCCACGACATAGCAATTCGTCCTCCCTCTTTTCCTTGTTAATCCTTTCAATAGCTTCCACACTTGGCTATCCTCCCTCAGTAGTAGGCTTCGGATTTTCAATAGGCGCCAATTTTGGATCCAGAATATAGGATATCTTCAGGGCAGTGAGTAGAAACATCATCTTGTCCCTCCAGCGAGCATAGTGGTTCCCATCGAACCGATCCATTTTGACCATGTCTTGGTTCATGATTTTGATTGTCTCCAACTCCATTGTTGAACAGAAATAAATCCTTAAGATTGTTGTAAAAATAAATGACTTCAAATCAAAAGAGCAATCAAGTCGGACTTTGAGGCGTGATATCACTTTCCTTAAGGATTTATTTGTCCCACAATGTTGCTAATGGTTACAGGCAAAAATCCTTTAGAATACAACAAAGTCTCAAAATGAGAATACTAGACAGCAATTCTAGTATATTTCCAGGGTCTCTCTGGAAATTAATTGAAAATGATGACTGTAGTTTTCAAAAGAAGACTTGAAAAATTGATTTCCTTTTTTTTTCTTTCTTGCCAAAACTGACATATATAGAAATCAGTCTTAAAGAACATAGGCAACTCTTCACGAAACGTTGCAAAGCTAACAAAGATATTCCTTCGGAAGAAGTTGCAAACTGAACAAATGCAATCCTTCGGGAAAGATTGAAAACTGAACAAGTATAATCTCCAAAAGTTGTCTTGAAAAGATAAATGTAAAATTCGGAATAAAATAAACTAAAAATATATATAAATAAAATTTTCGAATTTTCATAATTTCAAAAATTATTTAATAAACAAAAGGCAACCTTTCAACTAATAAAGATTAATGAGATAAACTTACGAAATAAAATAAAAAATAAAGGGATTAATGCTAATTAAACCGCGCTAAGTGCGCCTAATAATCGCGCAATTATTCACGCACCCGCACGCAGGTATTGTGTGAACTAGCACACACTCCATTGTCTTCACTCTAAGGAGCAAGAAGATATTCACAGTTATAAAGTGGCCCACTTTCTCAAAACTTTCCTATGTGTGACAAAGGAAAGAGTATTATTTTGTTTGTTTTACAAATAAACATCCAACAGGTACAACATCGGTCAAGAACAGAGGCCACGACATTCGGGTGAGATCGCAAGTCTCCAGCCATCCCTGCAGAGGATTTTATTGATGAGTGTGCTAAAAATGTTTCAAAAGTGCAAAAAACGGTGATTTATATATTGGGTGTTTCTTGAAAACTCTTAACTCTTCGATCATAGTATATGAATACTTGTTTAATGCGACTTGCTTTTGATCTTTTGTGATGTTGAGTAAGGCTGAGCGTGCGCCGGTCCCGGCAGGCCTTTCCCTGTTAATCGGCGCGCCCTGAAGCTTGGGGCTTGGTATTTGGCCGGGACCGTAGGAGTGCCTGAAGTCCCGGCACAAAAGGATCGGACTAAGCCCAAAATACGATACATTGTCGGAGGCCGTATATCAATTGTTAATGGAGCCACACGCATTGTTGGTCTTTCCCCTATAGGACTCTCTTGAGAACACATCTTTTCCAAAAACAGGTCCAAACTTCAATGAGTATGTGTGTGAACAAACAAGATCAATCCTCTTATGAGTCGACAATTCCACCACTTGTTTCATCACTTTTAGCAAAAAAATTCCACCATTTTTTCATCACCTTAGGCTAGTGCACAGCATCATATTCACTTGGAGTTAACATCCTTCTGACTGATTTAATAAAGAATTAAGTGTAAAAGAAGTATAATCGAAACGGTTTATCCTAAAAAAAAGCTGATTAGTGAAAGAATCGCAAACTTTGTTTGTTGAGTGCAGCTTCGCTGGGACAAGGAAAGTGCAGGATCAATCAAGATAAATGGTACTGACTACATCTTGCAACAATGTTATTGGCACTCACCTTCTGAGCATACCATCAACGGCATAAGGTCATCTCTCTCTCTTTCTCTCAACTTCAGATGAGAATATTGTATTTTCCTTTTACCCTGATTCAACAACACTTTTCCCAAATCATTGCTGTCTTCATGGAAAGTATTGAGGTCGTAAACTCACGAACGAATACTTGCTACATGTGAAGAGTACCGCTACCTGATAGCAGCCTAAGCAAAATTTTTTGGCTCAAATATGGATACAAATGAATAAACATGTTTGTGGGCGTGTTGCTAAGGTACGCATTGGAGCTTCACATGGTTCACACAAGCTCACAACCAAATACTACGAATAACACTGCTGTTGTTGGACTATTTTACAAGACAGGCGACCGAGATTCTTTTCTTGATGAGGTATGCAGATGGACATCTCTCGAATCTACATTCATACTTTGAGCTTTTCGGAAAATGTCCTTCAAATATATTGTGTAAACCGATTTTAGTAGTGTACGCAAAATGGCTCATTCAAAATGCAAACAACATAGATCAACAAATTAAGGTCCAAGAAACAACAAATTCAAACTAGAAACCTCAGAAACACATCTTCTCTGGGCAATTAGGATATGATTTTATGTTACTGAGCAAGAAAACATGAAGAAAAGACAGATGTGTGCTTGGTAGCTCATGTAAATAGAAAGAAGCGGTTGTTTCAAACCAAATGCCAGAAAAACAACCTTTTCGAGTGTCGAATCCAAGTTGCTCTAAAATCGACTAGTTCCAATGAAAATGTATGTGTCTAAATGGTATGAGCATAAGTTGAAATTCGCAGTTGCTGGTTCGTATAATGTCCAACATCACTGGTGGTGATAAACACGAAGAGAGAGAAGTTGGAGTGATTGATCCAAGAGAGATCAAGATGGTTGGGAGTAGTTACTTCAAATACTTGGGCTCTCTCACCGTTCCTCCTTGCTCCGAAGATATGGATCATCAACAAAGAGGTAGATCCAACAAAACCTTTCTCTTCTGTAGAAAAAAACCACTGTTCTGACTGATGGATGAGAGACAGATATTTGTGAACTCGCGATTACATAATTTTTCAGTAAGTATGCGTTCAGTTTACTTCGTATATAGATAGAAGACCTAATGAACATTATGTTAAATCTGCTCTCGGTACGTAAATTTACTTGCTCGGTCTATTTAGCCAAGTCTTTTTTGAGTTGACCATTGGGGTGTTCAATGATCAACCAGATCAGCAATGTTTCGATGAATCAAGTCAAGTTACTGAGAGAGGCCGTTGATGATGTGAGTGTGCCCAAATTAGTTCTCAGCCTCATTAGTTCTATCCAATCCTTGCCGTTCACACTCTAATAATTTTCAATTGCAGGATGCCGAGAAGAATGCTTGACCTATTCAAGTGCTGAATGGACGGAAAATTCATCTCGATTGACCGCACCGAGCAAAAACGTCAATTTGAATTGATTTTTTCACAGTTTTTGTAGCCGCAAAGTAGTAATTCGTGATTCTGACTTTGCCTTGTCTGTATCATGACTTATGTAAGGAGTGCTTTAAAAAATTTCCATAGCACAAGTTCAAATTAGACCGATAGATGTGGACGCCATATTTGTTATAGAAATGTATTTTAAAACACTTGCCTCCATTGCTTTTCCATATCCCAGGAAGCTCTCTCTTGTTCCTTTTATTAATGGATTCGCTTTACTAACTTGGTAACAAGAAGTTAAACACACGCACATTAGTTTGGACTGAACCAATTGTAAAGTTGGATTTGGCTCCTTTCCCTTGTGACAAAAAATAAAGTTTCCCAATAAGGTCAAAATTATGATAGTTCTTGAAAAAACTAAAGCAATTAAAATATCATATGATATAAGGTCAGCCTGAGTTGTTGATTGAAGAAATAGAAATGGTCATTGGCTCGGTCATGTGAATGTAGCAAATCAATGGTGAACTTCAGAAACATATCGAGTCATCTCGGAGATAATACCTAGAGCAGGAGATTCAATTAAGCGAGATTCAAAAACGTAAGATTTATCTCGGCATGACCTGAATAAGTCTCACTGACCAGTTTCGAGCAATTCTTCGCATTGGCGTCTTGATTTGCCAATTGAACAAATCAATGTCTGACCTTTTGCTTCTAAATCTCAGCGGAGTTGGTTTAACAACTCAAATGACACCAGACACCAGCTTATCTTGTTTGGTCGTACTCCGATTTGATGGTGCATAGGTGGATAATTGATTGTCCTAGAATTTCTCTGGTTGGTGAGTAGATCTTTCTCCAACCAGAACGACAAGAAAACTTGCTGATCATTCATTGATTTTGTACCAATTTGGCTGCTTAGTTGAAGTTGGATGATTAAACTACAAATGTTGAGTTGAATTTTTTCCTCTTTTCATTGTTTTCTTCTTCTTTTTCTCCCTTCTTTTATCTCTAATCCTAGAGGCAATGCACGCCTACGAGCGTGCGAAGTGGAATTGGGTAACTACTGAAATAAATTGGATTAAGTGGGTGGTTACTCAATACAATTTATTAACAATTCCTTCTTTTTTTGGCGAGATGACAACTTTTAGTAGGTTAATTAACAGTTTATAATTAATCGGAGCATAATTTTATCGTATTTTCTCAACATGTTATTCCCTATTTCCTCCAACTTTTAGTTTATTATTTTCGTAAAGTGTAAGCAAGATCTTTAGATTATAAGTGTAACTGTAAAATGGTAAAAGTCAATATTGCCCCTCAATTACTTCTCTAACTTGGAGTTAACTAAAGATGTGAGGATATTATTGTAAATTCGAGATGGAAAGAAAAAATCGAGAGTTTGCTTTATATTATAACGTAGATATTTTACGCAAACTGATATTCGATATATTTAGAATAATTCACTTGTGCAAGCTCAGGGTACTCCGCTAGTTATGTACGGAACCCAAATGGAGACGGAACTTTTTTTAAAAGCATGGCATAACTACCATGAGACATTTAGTCAACTTTTCATACGTGCCTTCGATTGTTTAATTTTATTTGTCAACTTATTGAATGATTCTATGGTTTTGATCCACTTACTATGAGATTGAATGTAGAATCAGTACTATTTACTTTTTTCATGGTAGGAGTAGAACAACAAGAAATTCCCTTTTTATCCTTTTAGTTCTTATCTTTCTTTAATATATGGATATGATATAAATATAAGTATGATTAACATTTGATCGTGCGTCTAATAAATTAACATTTATCCATATTTTGACCAATTTTTCTTGTCCCAGTTTATCAAGATCGATTAGATAATTAGATTAAATTTCAATTTTCAACTTTGAATATAGTTTCGCTCAAAGTCTTCGATAAAAAAAATAGGCAATTAATCGTGTGTTCATAAGCCGTCATTAATTTTAAATGTTTTTTTAATTAAAAATATGAGACCACACATTAAAATTAACGTCCTTCTCTAGGCAAAGTGATATTAGGATGCAAGATAAGATGATAACTTATTAATGTAGTGGATTAATTGTATTGATACTAATGAAAGAGATGATAGAAATAGAAGTAGTTTTTTTTGGTTGCTGATAAAAAAAGAAACAATAAATTGAAGAGAGAGAGAGGGTATTTCGGTTTGTTAACTAAAAAAATGAGTGTGTTAACCAAGAAGAGGATGAAAGTAGCACCACCCTTTTTTAATCACGAAAGCGGAACGTGATATGCACCTTCTCCTAGCCAATGAACGAAAGACAACATAATTTTGTTGTTAATTTGGGAAATGGATTGAAATAAAATGACATCCTAACATTGGGTATTATCATAATTACAAAAATTTAGAAATAGTAATGAAGGATTTTATGAAAAGTTGAGAGATTTGATTGAACAAATTTGAAAGTGTAGGGACTAGATTGAACATTTAGTATGACTAACAAACACCCTACCAACAAAGCAACTTCTTCTCGGGACCTTTCCTTTTCTTTGCTAGCTTTCATGCCTGGGCATTATGGTTCATCATCCAAGTGAGTGAAAAATTCATTTCGCTTCTACAATAAATTTATATTTTGCAATTGTTCTTTTCATCAATTTGTCTAAACAAATTTGTTAGAACAAGTGTCACACTTCACTTATTAGAAATTAATTCGAGTATTGAGCATTGTCATCGAAGAGAGAGTTTGAGAGTTTACTTCACTTTGTTTCATGTGCATTCAAGCGAAACTGAGTACTAAGTTTCCACCCCTTTACACTACCACAACATTGATGTGTCTCATGGCCAGCATCGAGTATACGGCTATTGGTGTCGCTTTTGAACACCGTGTTACCACATGGAACTGGTGATGGTGAACAAGCTTAGAATGAGGATATTCAATAAAGTTTGGGAGGACCTTGAAGGTTGAACAGCTTGGTAGAGCCATTATCGTCAATATGCTTGGAAGGACTAGAAGATAGAAGATTTGATTGTTATCAAGAGCAATGAATCATTATAAGAAGCAGCAAATTGTTGGTAGAAGCAGCTATTGATGTTAGATGAGGTGAAGACTACGATCGTACCGGATGACCTGTGTGAGTACATCGAAACTTGTGAGGAATTGACAATAAGAGAGCAAGTCAAACACGATGACGATTTCATGAAAACTTGGAGGCACTGTGACATCCTTATCCTACCTTAGGGTTATTAATGTGACATTATGGGCTTTTCGCCATTCCGTTTTTTCATCTGATTATTAAGTGCATGCAAAAACGTGTATAAACAAATTCCCATAATAACTACTAGAAATTAGGGAAAGCATAACAGGCAAGATACATTATTGTCATTTTACTTAAACATATTTTACAAGCCCTTTTTCGATGGCCATTCCATGTACAAATCACACAAGCGAAGGCCGAGGTTAATCCCAACTCTTCTATATCATCCTCCATCTTACGTACCTGAAAAGGAAAACAATGAGAGATGAGTCGAGGAGACTCAATGAGTAAATTCATTAATACTCATGCAGGATGATGCCTCGCTATTATACTAACGCATACAAATATTTTCCTCGCTTTATGTCGATGGCAAATCAATAGTAAAGACTTTGACCTTGCCCTTGCTATGTTTACACGGAAACTCACATTTATCCGATCACATAAATTCGGCTTATCAATAAACACACATAGCAGCACACATATAAGATTCATTTATCGTTACCCTAGCTCAACCAGGGTATCCCGACTCAACCAAGGCATCCAGTTTCATGCAAGGCATCTTGGCTCAATCAAGGCATCCCGGCTCAACCGAGGCATCCTGGGGCTAGCTCACCCGAGGCATCCGGGCTCAAACCAAGGCATCCTAGCTCAACTAGGACATCCCGGTGCTAGTTTATCGAGGCATTGCCGCCAATGCTATGTGATGACAGCCTTCTTCTTTTATATAGTGATCACACATCATGGGTCACACAAGCCAATTTATTATCTTGATTTCATTAGCCTATGTAATCAAGCCCAAAGGTAGGCCATGCTTGTGTAATCATAATCTCTAGAACATTCGCCTAACATGTGGGTCACAGTCGAGAGCACGTGGTTTGATCCGCCATGTCGAGTGCCAGCTCGAAGCCGAACTTGGCCTGGATCTACACATCCTAATGTAAACCCGCACCAAGACGAACTCGTCCCATGATGCCACAACATGAGTAGGAGACCATACGACACCCCGTTTCGTGACTCGTACATGCCTTGACTTACGATTATGAAGCAAAATAAGAAGCATTCATGCAAATATCGAGCATCACAAACACGGTCACTTCTCGAGATAAATTCGTAACACCATGTCCTATCCTCTTATAAATCAACAAGCATGGATGAGAACATCAAGCATGATAACAAGCGATGCGTGCAATATCAAGACAAACAACAACACGCAAGTCTTAATAAAGGCTCGGGTGAGAACTCAAGCCAACAACGCATCATAACTTCTTATCCTGAGATTAGGGAATCTACTTACATGCTGCGTTGCAACCACGTAACATACCGCCCTATCCAAGTGTTAGGGAATTCACTCACCTATAAGCTCAAGAAATCATCTACGGCAGTCGACGGCGGCCAACGGCAAGAGAGAGAGAGATGATTAGTGTGATGGTGAGGGAGAGAGAGATGTAAGAGTGAGAGATGAGAGGAAGAAGAGGTGATGTGTGGAAACTAAGGGGGGAAACCAAGCCTATTTATAGGCAAATCACTAACTTTTTCACAAAGTTTAAGAGTCAAAGCTTGCTCCCCAAATTCTTGACTCTCTAGACTCTTCCAATTCAAAACTCATTCCCCAGGTTCTTGACTTTCTAGACTCTTCCAAGTGACTTGCTCCCCAAGTTCTTGACCATCATGAAACTTCTTCTACAAGCCGTTAATTGAGGCCACACATCTCTCATTTAAAAGTTTAGAATGTGCAGATTTTATTTCTAGAAGACATCAAATCAAAATTCTAATGTTTTCATATAGAAATTGATGAATCTTTGAAATCTAGCAAAACCAAGCAGTTTTGCACTGTTTACGAAATCATACTTGAAAACATAGTAAATAGATTCAAAAAATTCTCAAATTTGGATATATTATAAACAAAGCCTCAACAAACATTTTCCATGAAGAACACGAAATCTGAATTGTCACAGCCCGCAACCTACGGCGCGCCAAATCCCTGCCGCAGTCGATTACAAGTGCGACTTCTCAGGACGCGTCACCGACCCAAAGCCCAAAACAGAGAACAAGCACATACGGAAGCAACACAACACCCATACAATAAAACACATGACCAAATCCCGCAACACAAACAATAATTACAACTTGCATAGGCTACGAAGATATACAATATCCATTACAGCATAAGCACTTAAATAAAAAAGGGTCAACAGCCACTAGCAACGAAAGGGTAAGTGGCTCGGGATCAGACTCCCACTCTATCGGCTCTTCCTCCTTAGGGTCGGAATCCATCTCAAGGTCGGAGGTCTGAAAAGTTGGATTTAAACAATAGTGAGAATAAATCTCAGCGAGTAGGCCCTCTAAACCTAAACTATACTAACATGCACCTCTTGACGAGCACCAAACCAACAACACATGGTCTAAACCATAAATGACTTAGGCCTTCAGGCCCAAATCCAAAACTTACTTGACCTTGCAGGTTAGACAATTGATATATAATCACAATCATGCCACAGAATTCAATCACAGCACATATATGCATATCACTTCGTCACGACGCATGTCATGCATATGCTCATGCTCGCACTCATGCTCATGCCTCATCGATGCATCGTCGCACACTTGCATGCTAGCACTCTTGCCATTTATCAATTTCTCCTCCGACCCGCGTTAAACGCATCAGGTCCGACCCGCGTAAAATGCATCAGGTCTATTACTTCGAGATCGATATCTGGCCCGCGTCAAACGCATCAGGCTCATGACACATAACCCGCGTAAAACGCATCAAGTTGATCATCTTCCGATAAACCGGACATCGTCCCGCGTAACACGCCTCAGGACGGGTTCACTATCCCGCATAAAACGCATCAGGGCTTATTGTGATCACACATTCACAGCCACCAATTTTTATCCGAACCCCGCGTAAAATGCATCAGGGCATTTTAGGTGATCACAATGCATATGTCATTGTGCACACTCGTATATGCACATGCCGTGCCAATGCTTGAGATGCACACTCATAGCTATAACGTTCATACTTGGGCATTCGAGAAATTCACAGTGAGCATTCAATTGCACAACACCACGTGCTCAATTCACAACGCAATATACTCAATTTACATCACACATATTCAATTTAATGAATCAATATGCCCAATCAATCAATTAATTCAAATCAGCCATGGTACATCATTGGCACACGAAAATCACGCAATTAAGCCATTAAACTTGCATAAGTCTAAGGTCCACCAAGCCTAACCTTTTTCGGCCACATAAGTACTCAATCCTGGCATCATGTAACCACTACCAAGCCATAAACAATCAGCCACTTAATGGACAAATCAAGCACACACGACCATTCACAATTAATCCTAAATTTCGCCGAACAAGGCCCGATAAATTCCACTATGGCCAGCCACTAATCAGTCTCCTTTAGGTCTCTAAAAATTCTCCAAATTATCACATTAGGCTCCCAAATCCACCACATAAATAGCCACTACACGGCCCGATTGTTGCGCCCATTACATTCCGCATTTAGACCGCGATTAATCCACCTAATGATCCGATCAAACCTACCTTAATCGATCACCAACCAGATCACCTTAGACCACTAAATCACTTCCAAATCATTACATTGGAGCATGAAAGTCACCATGGAAACAGTCACCACTCGGTCCACAAATTTCACCCACTAAATTCACATTTTTGCCCAAATCAAGGCGCCTATGCTCAATTCACATAATAACCCAAATCAAGACCACAATGATCAGCTACTAAGAACAAGGGAAAACCGAATACACAGATTCGGAGCAATTATAAGCCAGTGCACAGTTCTGGAATCCATTTTTAAATAAATAGCAATTCAACTCTAAAAATTATAAAATTTGGATATGTTGTACAAAACATCTCAATGAACATTTTCCGTGAAGAACTCAAAACCCAATTCTAACCGTAAATACCTCGTTTTGACACTCAAAGTCGAACAAAATCCGGTTCGCTCGGACAGCCCCTCAGGCCATCAAAATACAATTTATTCAGTACCCAAATCATTTTGAAAAACCTTGAAATCTTTATATGTTATACCCACAAATATCCTCAACAATTTTTGTGAAGGAAGTATTTTGAAAATAGGCCTGGAAAAATTTATAAAAATTCGAACAGACTCGAAGGTCGGATGAACAGTAAATCGAGCAGTTTTATTTTGATCCAAAGATGGACTTCCGAATGGCATTAAATGATTTCCAAAAATTCCAAAATTAAAATATGTTATACTTAAAGATGTTGAGAACAACTTTCATGAAGAACATTTATTCAAATTCGGCCCACACAAGTCGCACCAAAAATTAAAAAAAAAAAATTTGGCGACGCAACAGTAACTGTACCGGAAATCAACAAATATGCATCACCAAACAAACTAAGCTCAACAAACCACTAATCTAATTATCCACAGCCTTTAAATCATCCCTAAATCATCACCTTAGGCCATTAAAATCACCACAACTTCAGCCCCAAATCAGCCCATACTAATTAACCCCTAAAATACCCTAATAACCCATAAACCCATCTAGAAGTGTAAATTAGCCTAATTAGGGTTTAGGGTTGTACTCACCTAAATTCCCAAGCTCTCAAGGTGGCTGGACAGGAGGGAAAACAGGCTGGACTGAGCTGGTTCCAGCTGGGCCGATGGCGGCGACGGTGGCGGCACTCCGACGTGGCTTTCACAGCCAAGGGGAAAGAGAGAATGGGGAGAGGGAGCTGCCAAGAGAGAGGGAGTGTGGCTAGTGGTGATGGTGAGAAATAAGGGGAGAGAGAGAGAGATATATATCTATAAGAAGAATGGGTGAATGGGGTGGTTGAACTACTACACCCAAAAATGTCCATCTTGCCCTCAACTCAAGGGTTAGGATTAATCAAGCCCAAAATATCTAGGGGCAATATGGTCCTTGATTTTTTAGCATTATTGGGGAGTAATAGATCCAATTTAAAACTCCAAATTCGGAATCCAAGCTTAGGGCACATGACAAAAATGGTAATTTTCCGGTCCAAGGTCAAATTTCCAATTTTCGGCTCTATTGATCCCAAATATAATTGGCCACATAAAAATGACGTCGTCCTTGCAAAAATAGTCGCGTACGCCAACGAAATTCGACACCAAAGTCCGGACTCAATTCCACGATCGATTTCGCTCAATTTGCGATTTTAGCATCTCTCACTAACGGGCGGCTGTTTAGGGGTTACGCGTATCGACCTAAGGTTACTCGAGTCGTGACGGTCTCGATTTCCCAGAGAACACGAGGATTATCACTAGTTCCGGGGTCGCGATCATTCGAATTAATTTCAGAATCGTTCGCCATGCGCACTCTCGGTCATATGGAATCACCCGCGATCCAATCGTGCGTCACTGGCCAAACTAAATCTGTCACTCTCCTCGGATCGACCCACATTGGCAAAAAATATTTCCTCGTCATTTCTCGGAATCGGATTCAATTTACGGTTGAGTTCTTGGGTCTATATACCTATTTTTTCTAATTAGCCATTCCCTATTGGTCAGTATCCCGAAAATGATCAGTTATATGTGAGACTTACTAAAATGAAATGAGAAATAATATTCGCTTCGTCGGATCCCTGAAATGGGTTGAAATTCAGGATGTTACACGAATCTTACTGTAACTGCAACTTTTAGTAGCTCAAAGATAGACTAAATCAGTTTGCCGGAATAGAATCTTTGTTTCTTAAAGTAAGCTCTTTCCAGAATTCAAATTATTTCCAAAAATTCCAAAATTATATATGTTATATATAAAGAAGTTGTCAACGACTTTGTAAAGGAAGTTTGTTCAGATTCGGCCCATAAAATTTTGTAGAAAATTGAGAAAGTGTGAACAAAACAGAAATACCCATTCTTAGCAGTTTTACACGATCCGAAATTAGGCTATCGTACTACTCATATCAGGTCCAAAAATTATGAAATTAAAGTATGTAAAACTTTAATATGTTTGGAGAAACTTTTTATAAGGAAGTGTTTGAAAATTCGGATCACAAAAATCTCCACAAATAACAAAACAAAGGGGTACGGAGGATCCGAATCTGAGTTTTCCATAACAAGAGTAAAATTGGCTCCGATTGGAAAACTACCAAACTTAAATCATAGCCATTTCTTTGGGATTGAAATTGAGAATATTATAGATACTATGGTCAATATTTCATCAACTAGAAGTCTTTGGAATCTGTCATACTCAAAAGGATTATTTGATGATCAATCGTAAGTCACTCCATACGGTTTGACCATGGACAACATCGACTGACTAATGAAAATGAGAATGTCCTGATTATGGGTAATGGATCGTCTTGATAATGAGTCCTAGAAGATGCTGGTCACTTGCTCATTTGATTGGACATTGATCACAACAAAAATAACTATCGACAAGGCTTGGAATTCGTATTAGGAGCATTAGAGTTGAATTAGAGCAGTTCAGATAATTATGAGCAAAATACAGACCGTCTATTTTGAGAAAACTGTGACTGCTAAAGAGACATTTTGACATTGGTCAGAGACAGAGAGACATTCTGCCATTAATAACGGTAAAACCAACGGCTACTTAATGGATTTAAGTTGGAAGTGATCATATAAGGTTGGATGGTTATATGTTTAGTCCAAGGGGGAAGTAGTGGGGTTTGTGAAAACGAACAAAATTAGTCTAGTACTTTTTAGTGTTCTTATTTGGTATGTTTTTGGTGGCAGTGATGTGTTTTGTTGATTATTCTTTGTGTAGTGTTCTTATTGGTATAATCGTGATAAGAGCAAGTGTACAAGAGGGATAGCAGTACTTGCGTCTTGATAGTCTGATCTATTGGTTGATAGGAGCAGTATGTGTTGATTATAACTTGTCTTGAAACTTAATAGTGGATTCCAGCCTTGTTGTGACTATTAGCTGTAGGGAGTAGATGTAGGCTTGCAGATATAATCAAACCACTATAAAACTATATGTATCATCTTCTATCTTCATTATCAACATTACCTATTCATTATTATCAATATATATTTATCAATTGCACTGCATTTGATTACGGTATTTTGTTCTTGCTACTGTTGAAATTTAACTTGTTATATTCACAAAAGTTTCCTAGTTTTAAAACAACCTATCTACCCTCCCTCTAGGTTTGTATTGTTAGCCCAAACATATGATAGATTTGGAATAAAACTCAAGCAAATGAAGACCATTTTTTTATCTTCTAGAAAAGCCGTTTTGGAATAGATAGACTACCTAAACAATCATTTTATTCTTTCTCTGACCAAAAATAAAAAGAATGGAAAAGAAATAGAGATTTGGTTTGGGTAAGTTTGCACAATTGGGTGCATCATTATCAACCAAACCAGAAGAGAAAATGAGTTATTAGAGGAGGTAAGAACTAGGGGTGACCATTGGACTATTCGGTCCGCTCCTGATTCCAAGGCCACGGCCGTTTCAATCAATCTTACTCCCAGATTGAAGCTAGTTCTAAACTGGATTTGAAGCCTCTTTTAAATAAAATTACTTTTGTGCCCATCGACAATTGACCCCTGGTTTTCAATATGAATGAACAACATAATCGCTTGACCAATAAATTTATGGGCAACGCTATTTCCACCCCTATTTTGGTTAAGACACTCCTTTTTTTCTAGTTAACTTATCGAAATACCCTCCTTCTCTCTTCAATTTTTTGTTTCTTTTTTAATCAGGCTAACTCACAAGACTGCCTTTATTTCTATCGTCTCTCTCATCAGTTTCACATTACTAATGCTCCATTACACCCACCAAAATATTATTTTCCCATGTATCTTGTTATCACTTTGCCTAGGGAATATTGTCAATTTTAATTTACAGTCTCATATTTTCAATCACAAGAAAGTTCTCTTTATGATAGCTTATGAACACAAAATTAGTTACTTATTTTTTTAATCAAATATTGTGAGCGAAACTATATTTCAAAGTTGAAAAATTTTAATTTTCCAGTTGATCTTGATAAAAATGGAAAAGAAAAATTGATCAAAATAAGGAAAAAAAGGTTTATTTGTTAAAAGTATGATCAAATGTCAAACATATTAGGATCTAGATATCTAAATATTAACAAGAGATAAGCACCAAAGGGAAAAAAAAAAAGGAAACTTCTTGTTGTTCTACTCCTACTATGAAGAAAGTCATTTTTATCGATTGTAAGTGGATCAAAACTTTAAGATGTGCTTAAAACATTCCTTTGAAAAAATCCGATGTGAGTTTGAAAGTGAAGAAGGTATAAATAAAATTTTCAACCCTCATCTTGCAATTCATATTAAAGCGTGAAAAGCTCAAAAGAAAGCACAAATCATCAATGCTTAACTTTAAAAACCTACAAAATTGTTTCGGAAAAATAACCACAAGGTCAAAATCGGCTTGATAATTAGATAGAATATTAATTTTCAACTTTGAAATAAAGTTTCCCTTAAATTATTTGATAAAAAATAGTCAATTAATTATGTGTTCATAAACCATCATAACTAGAAATTTGTAACCTTTCATGTAACTTTTGCGATTAAAAATATGAAACCCAAAACAAAAATTAATGACCTTCTATAGGAAAAGTGATAACACGATGTAGGATAAGATAATATGTTGTTGGGTATAATTTGACATTTATTTTGTGAAACTGATAAGATATAAGAGATAATGAAAATAAACGAAGTTTTGTTGGTTAGTTTAATTAAAAAAAACGCTACAAAAAAACATGGTTTTTGCGACGAAAAATCCGCAAAAATCTGTCGCAAATCGAATTTGCGACGAAATTTGCAACGGAAAAAATTCCATCGCTAACAGAGCGTCGCAAAATTTTGCGATGAAAAGTTTCAATATTCATCGCAAAATTGCGACGGGAAAAACGGTTGTCGCAAAATTCGTCGCAAATTTGCCACAAAAATATCCGTCGCAAAATCCGTCGCAAAATTCATCACAAAATTCATCACAAAAGGTGTCGCAAAATTCGTCGCAAATTTACGACGAACATAATTAGTCGCAAATTTGCTACAAAAAATATTCGTCGCAAATTAGCGACGAACAAAATCTGTCGCAAAATCCGTTTCAAATTAGCGACAAACAAAATCCGTCGCAAAATTCGTCGAAAAAAAGCTGTCGCAAAATTCGTCACAAATTAGCGACGAACAAAATCCATCGAAAAAAATCCGTCACAAAATTCGTCGCAAATAAGCCGTCGGAAATTTCATCGCAAATAATCTGTCGGAAATTTCATCGCAAAATGCCTCGCAAATTTTGTCGCAAAATTCGTCTCTAAATATTCGTCGCAAAATCCATTATAAATTTGGCACGAACTTTATTCGTCGCAAATTTTACACCATTTTGGCCACCAAATCTTGTCCATATCAATAGGTACTCATTAATGAATATCATATCATACATTCAAAACAATCATCTATCTCGAGAGAATCATAGATTCCGCTTCATGAACAGAAAACGAACAAATCAGACACAATATCAGATAATTGAAAAATATAACTGAAGGGAAGATGCTAGTTTGCAAAAAATAAGAATATACGCAAAGTTGCGAAGTTTGACATGATCCAGCAAGATATCCAATCTTATAATACATTGAAAACATTAATAGAAGGCGAGACAACCATAGATTCTGCTAAAAAAACGAAAAATGGACAAACCAGACACATGATTGGGCAGCTTTGGTACTCGGCAGGACACCAAAATCAATTACTTTTGTCGACACCTGCTAAAATGTTGATACATTAATAAAGATATTTAATTAGTCCAGAATATAAAAGAAGTGTTCATGCATGGATGTGGAACTAGTTATAAAAAAAATAAGTAAGAGGGTTAACCAAAAAACGTTTCAAGATGAACATCAATGTTCTTACGTATAAATATGAGTGAACTTATGTCATAAAAGATTATGAAGCAAGCTTACCATAGATTTTGAGAATTTTACTTAGAAAGGACCGATAAAATCATCATCAGCAGCAGCAGCAATCTCAGCATCATTGTGTCGCTCATCATTGTGGCCATCACCTATTGGATTGGCGGGAGGTACAGGAGGAACCTCATTGCGATTGAGGTTGAGGTGTTGCATAACGAGTTGCATTTGTTCTCTCAAGTCATGTATTTCTTCATCCTTTTGCACAAGTATATTTTTCAATTGCTACACTTCTTGGGTCAATTGCTCGTCATGTCCTGACCTCCTTCAATCAGTCGCATTGGATGATGAAGTTCCAGCATAATTCGGCATGAACATCCTTGAGAAGGATCCCATCCCGAATATTTTTCCTTTTTTCACCCCACTCATTGCCTCTACCCATAATGCCATATTGTCAACCGATGGCTCAGACGCAACACAACCATCACTACTATTGGCATGGCCCATTAAAAGTTCATCATATTTTTCCTACATTAACAATATAGATAAAAATAAAATAATTTTGTATATATATCTACCATAAATATTAAAAGCATTAACGATTTTCATTCTAGTTTCCATAAAGTCCAAAGTATAACCTTACATACCTTAATAGCTTTTGCTCAATCACTAGTCCATGTCTTATCTTTCTTTTGAAATGTGCGTTCAAATGTAGCTGCAAATGTCAGTTCCGTCCCCAGTTGTTGTGCCTACAAAATGTAGATATGAGTAATTGAATTAAATTAACTGATAATTTATTTAACAAACTTACAAGTCGTTTGCGATGCTCCGCAATATTAATAGAGCCCCCAGCATATGTGGCAGATCCATCACTAGAACTAGAAGATTGATTCTTCGTATTCTGCTCACTGATTTGCTGACTCTTTTTAGTTGCTCAAATTCTGTTAATTTCTATCCAATTGTCAGCTGTAATAAAAGCCGGCTTCGCTTTCTTGACCTTCGCTCTATTCATCACATTTCGCATAAGATCACTAACTTTCTTCTGAAAAATTCTTCTCACTTCATTCTCTTCCTCTTCATCCCACCTGAACTTCCGCTGCAATCAATACAAAAAAACTAAAAGTGATTATGATGGTCACATATCTAACCGAACTTAGTTGGTCAGAAAATGAAACATCTAAAACTTACCTTGAACTCATTCCATCACAAATCTTTCACTTCTTGTGGGGCACTTCTGTAATTAATAAACTGCCCCATCCAAAAGTTTTTGACTATTTTATTCAGTTCCCTCACAACTACAGGAGCATCAATGAATCTACAAACATACATATATTGTGCAACATCAACAATTCAGTTGACATGCATATCTAAACACATAAATATTACATATAAAAAAAATTTGAAGTACTTACTATCACATCCTCAATTTCAGTCCCTGGGGAATGGCTATGGTGGTTTTCCAATCAGAACTAAATTGTTTTCATTTGTTTTGGAAAAACCAGTTTTGGATCCTTTGTATCCCTTCGTTTTGTTATTTTTGGGGAGACTTTTGTGATTCGAATTTCCAAACACTTTCTTCTGAAAAGTTGTTCCAAACATCTTGAAGTTTTATGTGAATTAATTTCAGAATTTTTGGAATTGATATGAGTGTTACGATGGCCTAATTTTCGGACCGTGTGAAATTGCTCAGAATGAGTATTTCAGTGATGTTCACACCGTCTTTATTTTCTACAAGCTTTTCTGAGCCGATTTTGGAAAAGTTTCCTTTATGAAAGTTGTTGAGAACATCCTTTTATATAACATGTACAAATTTAGGAATTTTCTGAGATGATTTGGATTCTGGACAGAGCTTATTTTGAGAAGTAAATATTCTGTTCCAGCGAACTATTTTTAGTCTGTTTTTGAGTGACTGAAAACGGTGTTTACAGAGAGAATTAGATTTTGTATTCTTCATGAAAAATGTTTATTAAGGGCTTGTTTATGACATATCCAAATTTGAGAATTTTCGGAGTTCATTTACTATATTTTCAAGTCCGATTTCGTGAACAGTGCAAAACTGTTCGGTTTTGTTAAATTTCAAAGATTTATCAATTGTTATATGAAAAACGTTGGAATCTCGACTTGTTGTCTTTTGTTGATATTTAAGGACATTCTCGTGCCGAATCTTGGGTTGAATGAGATTTTTAGACGTATTTTGTTATAGAAAACCCTCGGGAAAAGTTTGAGATTTATTATAATGCGGGGTTCGTTTTGGACGTTATGTGCGTATTTTCGCGAGATCCGTTTGGTCCGAACAAATTGGGATCGAATTCAGCCAATTAGAGAGAGCCCTAGAAGGTTTGACCTAGTCAAACCTTATCCTTATCATCATTTCCTTCATTAATTGCTTGGGCCTTCATTTTCCACAAGTCATTATGGCCATTTTCATCATTATCTTGACTTTTTGGACTTGGATCATTAATGAAGGGATGAGGTATGCGCTTACCTCATCGTTCTGATGACACGTGCGCATACCTCATACCCCCTATGACATATGCGCACGCATCATCCAAACTCCCTCTATAAATAAAACCCTTTTGAGAGTTTTAGTACACTTTGTTTTCACTTACATAGATTGACCAAGAGAGAGAGAGAGAGAGAGAGAGAGAGAGAGAAAGTGACGAAATTTAGAGAGAGAGAGGAGAAATCGAGAGCCAAGAGAGAAAGAAAATCCGAGAGAGAGAAAGAAAGGCCATTACCGAGAGTTGTTCGAAACCGAGACCGTCACCTTTTCGTCCATTCTCTTCTCTTTAGTTCTTGTTTTATCAAAGTGTAAGTGAGATTTTACTACCGGGAAATGACGTTGAAATACGTTGTATCACGAGCTTTCCCCGTTCTCAGTTCTTGGTGTCCCGATGTTGTGTTATCTATAATAAGTTTGCCTTGTTTCGTGTTTTTGCATGTTATCTAACACGAATTAGAAATCGAGGCGCGACACATGAGGTAAACCGTGACTTAGTCCTGCCTAGAATCCTTGTTTTAGGCTTGCTATGTCCGTCGTTGTTTGATCGACCCACGGAGGCGGGTGCGAGCAGAAATGTTTCGTATAATGACGATTGATATGTCATCGCCTGTTAGTAAAATTTTACTTACTGAGTCTTCCCGACTCATCCCCCGTTGTTTTTCCCTTTTTCAGGTCCGTGGGGATGGCATCTCTCCCAGCCCGCGTTGGCAATCCCATGAAGCCGAAAGCTGAAATGCTCACCGTGATAAATATCAAAAAGACCGCGCCTACTGTCAAATCACAATGCTTGTGACAATTTGATGAGGGCCTAACGGACTTGGTGCCTTATTCGAGCGTAAGTTCAATGGTGCTTTGGCGGTTAGGGTGGGCCGGCTCCGGATAGAGCCACGGGTGGGATGTGAGATGGCCAGGCGGACGGGACCGGGGTGAAGAGGAAGAAGCGAGAAGCGAGAAGCCATAGTGGGTATAGGATAACCCAAGTCAAGATTTGCTATTTATAGTCGGCTATAAAATATGTGTTGTTTGCCATGGCCGAAGGCTTTCAAGGGCTTGTAAAACATGTTTGCGTGAATTATAAACATAAACTTGCTCATAATGCTTGTCTTATTTCCATTGGTTGTTCTTTTTGTTGTGATCGTCCCGAGTATGCTTCCTCTTGTGTAATAAAAAGAATAATGAACGGGACGTCACATGAATGACCCCGAGGTCGGGGCATTACAGTTTAATTTGGTATCAGAGCAGGTTCCCCTCCAGTAAGTGCAAGTTTGGTGTTGAGCCAAGAAGAGGCTGTGGAATCCTGAAAGGACCCAATCCGATGAGGGCGGGGAGTGATCGCCAGGGTAGAACTTGATCAAAGGGCGGCTCTTGGCTATGAAGTGGACGCCGGGGCATGAGGCCTGATCAAGGTGCGGCTTCTAGCAAGAGTGGTCGCCGGGGTTGAAGACCTGAACAAAGTGCGGCTCCTGGTAAGCTTCTAGGATGATGGGTAAGAAAGGAAGAAACCGAACTATGCACTGAATGGGGGAGAACGATTCTGAAATCCAAGCAGAAATAAAGACCTTGAGTGATAAGGTACGCTGAAGTTGGGGTAGTTAGCTAGGAAACACCTCTGCGCATGTGAATGATTGATTGTGATTGAATAGGTTGTCTATTACTATTTATTTGTGACTGCTGACCTATTCTTGTGTTGTAGAAAGACCTCTTAGAATACCAACATGAGTGCTTGGAACCCGACTGCGACCTCGACCTCGAAGGGGAAGTCAAATCAAGACCCCGAATAGACGGAATTTCGCAGGCTCTAGCAACCGTGGGAGAACTGTTAGGGAAAGCAGCCCAACAACGAATGCCTAATGCTGAGAATGTAGCAGCAAATGGAAATGGAAATGGTGGCCGACGATGCACGGATTAGTCGAGCACCTCAAGCTCCAACCCCAAGTTTATCGGAATCGAGACCCCAAGAAGCGAATCCTAGATCAATGAACTCCGTAAGGCATTTGAGCTCGCGATATTCGACAAAGATAAAGTCACTTTAGCAGCCTATCAACTACAAGGTAATGCAAGCTATTGGTGGAAAGCAACCAAGGAAACCGTGTTTCCGTAAAATGCTGCTGTTAACCGAATGCTTTCATTGAAGCATTCAACGGAAAGTATTTTTCCGAATGTGCTCGTGATCGAAAGATGAAGGATTGCAACTTCAGCAGAATAACATGACGGTGGAACCAAAGATGAAGCAAGGTTCGCTCAATCGCCGAGGTACGCCCCTTAAATTTATTGAAGATCTAGTGGAAAGGGCAAAAAGATTTCGAGACGGTTTGAACCCAGACATTCGGAAACAATTGGTGCCGCTGAACCTCAAGGATTACAACGATCTGTATGAACGAGCCCAGCTGGTAGAGAAAGAGTCTTTGGAATGAGCTGCCACGGCGACTAACCAAGGAAAGCCCTGTCATCTGGCTTCTCAAACCAACCAGCATCATGACAAAAGACCGATATCGAGAGAAAACCATTTCTCCACTCCCAACAAGAAGATAAAAAATCAGAAGCCAATTTCCACTGCAGGCGATGCTTGCCATACTTGCGGAAGGTTTCATGGAGATGCTCCGTGTCCAAAACTAACGGGGGCATGCTTTGGCTGTGGTCAACAAGGCCACCGCATAAAGGATTGCCCACAACGACAGCAAGTCAAGCAGCCACAACAACCATAGGTGATGCAACATAACAGTAGTCCGCTACATGATAATCGTCCTCCAGCTCAAGGAAGGATTTATGCCATTACTCAAGAAGAAGTAGAAAACTCTAATGTTATTATTTAAGACTTGAGACTGGAACTATACTTGTACTGTTTTAGCATAATATTTATGTACGCCGTTTTAATGTACCGAAAGATCCAAGTAAGCAAGCCTAAGAAATATTTAAGGATAATAAATCAGAGTGGCACAGCAGAATCGTGGGAAAGCCAAAGTTTGAAGGCATTCACCAAAAAAAAATTTCAAGCGCTAACAGGACTACCTTCAGAAAGGAAGGTAAAATCCAACCAGTAATGTGAGCTTATCAAGAAGGCATTAAGATGGCACCATTCGAGGTATTATACGGTCGAGCTTGCAGAACTCCGGTCTATTGGAACGAGGTCGGGAAAAGAAGGTCAAGGGTCCAGAGCTAGTCCCACTCACCATAGATGCTACCCAGATAAGTAGAGAAAAACTTAGGACGGCACCAGTCAGTAAGAGAATTAGGCTGACAAGTGCCAGAAATCGCTTAAGTTTCAGGTAAGCGGCTATATCTTTCTGAGGATGTCACTAAGTCCCAGGTACGTTTTAAATTTCGAGGACGAAATTCTTTTAGAGGGGAAGAATTGTCACATCCTTAATTTTAGTCCCTGCGAAATGGCTATGGTGGTTTTCCAATCAGAACTAAATTGTTTTCATTTGTTTTGGAAAACCAGTTTTGGATCCTTTGTATCCCTTCGTTTTGTTATTTTTGGGGAGACTTTTGTGATCCGAATTTCCAAACGCTTTCTTCTGAAAAGTTGTTCCAAACATCTTGAAGTTTTATATGAATTAATTTCAGAATTTTTGGAATTGATATGAGTGTTACGATGGCCTAATTTTCGGACCGTGTGAAATTGCTCAGAATGAGTATTTCAGTGATGTTCACACCGTCTTTATTTTCTACAAGCTTTTCTGAGCCGATTTTGGAAAAGTTTCCTTCATGAAAGTTGTTGAGAACGTCCTTTTCTATAATATGTACAAATTTGGGAATTTTCTGAGATGATTTGAATTTTGGACAGAGCTTATTTTGAGAAGTAAATATTCTGTTCCAGCGAACTATTTTTAGTCTATTTTTGAGTGACTGAAAATGGTGTTTATAGAGAGAATTAGATTTTGTGTTCTTTATGAAAAATGTTTACTAAGGGCTTTTTTATGACATATCCAAGTTTGAGAATTTTCGGAGTTCATTTACTATATTTTCAAGTCCGATTTCGTGAACAGTGCAAAACTATCCGGTTTTGTTAAATTTCAAAGATTTATCAATTGTTATATGAAAAACGTTGGAATCTCGACTTGTTGTCTTTTGTTGATATTTAAGGACATTCTCGTGCGAATCTTGGGTTGAATGAGAATTTTTAGACGTATTTTGTTATAGAAAACCCTCGGGAAAAGTTTGAGATTTATTATAATGCGGGGTTCGTTTTGGACGTTATGTGCGTATTTTCACGAGATCCGTTGGTCCGAACAAATTGGGATCGAATTCAGCCAATTAGAGAGAGCATCCTTCATTAATTGCTTGGGCCTTCATTTTCCACAAGTCATTATGGCCATTTTCATCATTATCTTGACTTTTTGGACTTGGATCATTAATGAAGGGATGAGGTATGCGCTTACCTCATCGTTCTGATGACACGTGCGCATACCTCATACCCCTTATGACATATGCGCACGCATTATCCAAACTCCCTCTATAAATAGAACCCTTTTGAGAGTTGTAGCACACTTTGTTTTCACTTACATAGATTGAGAGAGAGAGAGAGAGAGAGAGAGAGAGAGAGAAAGTGCTGAAATTTAGAGAGAGAGAGGAGAAACCGAGAGCCAAGAGAGAAAGAAAATCCGAGAGAGAGAAAGAAAGGCCATTACCGAGAGTTGTTCGAAACCGAGACCGTCACCTTTCCGTCCGTTCTCTTCTCTTTATTCTTGTTTTATCAAAGAGTAAGTGAGATTTTACTACCGGGAAATGACGTTGAAATACGTTGTATCAAGAGCTTTCCCCGTTCTCGGTTCTTGGTGTCCCGATGTTGTGTTATCTATAACAAGTTTGCCTTGTTTCGTGTTTTTGCATGTTATCTAACACGAATTAGAAACCGAAGCGCGACACATGAGGTAAACCGTGACTTAGTCATGTCTGGAATCCTTGTTTTAGGCTTGCTATGTCCATCGTTGTTTGATCGGCCACGGAGGCCGGTGCGATAAGAAATGTTTCGTGTAATGACGATTGATATGTCATCGCTTGTTAGTAAAATTTTACTTACTGAGTCTCCCCGACTCATCCCCCGTTGTTTTTCTCTTTTTCAAGTCCGTAGAGATGGCATCTCTCCCAGCCCACGTTGGCAATCCCATGAAGCCGAGAGCTGAAATGCTCACCGTGATAAATATCAGAAAGACCACGCCTACTGTCAAATCACGATGCTTGTGACGATTCGATGAAGGCCTAACGGACTTGGTGCCTCATTCGAGCGTAAGTTCAACGGTACTTTGGCGGTTAGGGCGAGCCAGCTCCGGGATAGAGCCACGGGTGGGATGTGAGATGGCCAGGCTGACGGGACCGGGGTGAAGGGGAAGAAGCGAGAAGCGAGAAGCGAGAAGCCATAGTGGATACAGGATAACCCAAGTCAAGATTTGCTATTTATAGTCGGCTATAAAATATGTGTTGTTTGCCATGGCCCGAAGGGCTTGTAAAACATGTTTGCGTGAATTGTAAACATAAACTTGCTCATAATGCTTGTCTTATTTCCGTTGGTTGTTTTTTTGTTGTGATCGTCCTGAATATGCTTTCGCTTGTGTAATAAAAAGAATAATGAATAGGACGTCACATGAATGACCCTAAGGTCGGGGCGTTACACTTACGAATCTCCAAATGGGGATATCATGAATCGGTTGTCTTCTTCACTTGTATGTCCGTCATTAATCGGTTGTTGCGCTGAACAATAAGGTAGAACGGAAGGAGATGGAACTGGAGGAGATTCAGTTTTCATGTGGCCAAGTCCCTTAACATGTTCTTGAGTGTGAAAAGAAGGACCAACATTTCCATATTGTCCATCAGCATATTGTGGTTGAGGGTTAGATGAAAAGACAGGGAAGAGGAAAGGGATGGGGACGAGGACGAGGAAGAGGTTGGTCTTCTATGCATGTGACCTCCATGTTTATACTGTCAAGTAGGAAGGTTAGGCAAATATGAAACAAAATATGAACACGTTTTACGGACACATAATGCCGTACATGACGAAACTTACCATTTTGTTTTAGAAGCAGAAAATGTGTCCTCGAAATTAGCCAATGCCGAGTGTTTATGACATGCAATTTCCTACGAACAAATATTCTATGAATCGCACTCATTTTGATATCAATCATCAATATATGAGCACGATATGCCATGCTAAGCCGACAATAGCCATAATTAACCACATGATCGACTTTCAAATAACACGATAACAATCATCAAGTACAAGATCAACGATGAAACATCAATTTCAGTCCTCTGATCTTAGTTTTCGGCCACGCGATCATCAATCAACCGACACGATCGAGCCATAGTTAACCAATCACATTTAAGCAAAGCAACCACACAATTAACCTAATTAACCATACGATGGGCATTAAATACCTAAGGGTACGAATGTTAACCATTCTACTCCAGAAAGCAAAATGTTACCAAAAATTAATTATTCGCATTCTTCCTAAAAATTGACTTGTAAAGGAGAAATTTGTTTGATTTGTTAAAATTTTTTGCCCAATAAATTTCAACATTCTCACATACAAAAATTTAAATTTCACTGAAAGTGGATGGCCACCGGTATTCTACGTCATTCTATAAAGTTTATTAATAAAAATAATTTTGTTATTTTTTAAAATTTTTTGGGCACCTACAAAAATTTAATTTCACTAAAAGTGGATGGCCACGGATATTCTAAGACATTCTGTAAAGTTTTGAAATTTTGAAATTTTTTAAATTTAAAATTTTATTTTTTAAAATTTGTTGCGTGAACTAAAAAAATTGTAATTTCACGAAAAGTGAGTGACCACAGGTTTTCTAAGATATTCTGTAAAGTTTTAAAATTTTGAAATTTTTATTGTTTTAAAATTTTTTTGGGGGAACTAAAAAATTTATAATTTCACTAAAAGTGAGTGGCCACAGGTATTCTATGTCATTCTGTAAAGTTTTGAAATTTTTTAATTGTTTAATTTTATTTTTTTATAAGTTTTTGGGGGAACTAAAAAAATTGTAATTTCACTAAAAGTGAGTGGCCACAGTTATTATAAGGCATTTTGTAAAGTTTTGAAATTTTTTAATTTTTAAATATGTAAATTTTATTTTTTTAAAATTTTTTGGGGGAACTAAAAAAATCTTATTTCCACTAAAAGTGAGTGGCCACTGGTATTCTATGTCATTCCGTAAAGTTTCAATTTTTTTTAATTTTTAAACTTTTAAAAAAAATTTTTAAGTTTTTGGGGGAACTAAAAAAATTGTAATTTCACTAAAAGTGAGTGACCACAGGTATTCTAAGGCATTCTGTAAAGTTTTGAAATTTTAAAATTTTTATATTTTATTTTTTAAAAATTTTCTTAAATTGTATATGAATTATTGTGGAATTGTTCAATTTTCATGCATTTTCTTAGAAAAGCAGCGTAATCAACTACCGATCGTCAATGAGCGCTTAATCGGCGACACAATGGACAAATTAACCAATCGAATATCGATTAAAATCACCTGCAATACTGAAATCGTCTCCTAACTTAGCCAACCAATCAGACATTAAATAAACCCTAAACAAGTCCGATTAATACTCATTATAATAGATAGGGTTTAGGAAGTTGCTTACTTGGTTTAAGAACAAGAACGCAAATTAGCGAATATTCAAATATCCTATTCCGTCGCAAATTTGTGACGGACCAAAAAATCCATCGCAAAATTTCCACCAACAAAAAATTTGAGACGGAATGAAAAAATCCATCGTAAATTTAAGTTTAGGCGGGAATTTGCGACAGACAAGGATATTCCGTCACAAATTTAAGTTTTAGCGGGATTAATTTTTCGTCAATCTCAAATTTCCGACGGAAGAAAAACGTCCATCGCAATTTTGCGATGAACCAAAAATAATTTGCGACGGAAAATATTTTTTCATCACAAATTTTCAGATCGAAAATTTATCCGACCTAATTATCCGTCGCAAATTTGCGACGGAAGAGAGTTATGTCCGTCGCAAATTTGCGACGGATATGTGTAGGCCGTCACAAATTTGCGACAGACCATTCTTTTCCGTCGCAAATTTGCGACGAAAGGGAATTTCCGTTGCAAATTTAAGTTTAAGCGAGAATAATTTTTCGTTAATCTCAAATTTCCGACGGAACAAAAATGTCCGTCGCAATTTTACGACGAAACAAAAATATTCGTCGCAAATTATCAGATAGAAAATTTGTCAAACCAAATTTACGACAGACTAATTATCCGTCGCAAATTTGCGACGGAAAAGAGTTATGTCCGTCGCAAATTTACAATGGATGTTTGTAGTCTGTCGCAAATTTGCGATGGAATAAAAAATTCCATCGCAAATTTAAGTTTAAGCGGGAATAATTTTTCGTCAATCTCAAATTTCCGATGGAACAAAAATGTCCATCGCAATTTTGCGCCGAACCAAAAATATCCCTCGCAAAGTGGCAACAGAAAATATATTTTCGTCGCAAATTTGTGACGAAAAATATTTTTT
Organism: Syzygium grande; assembly: GCA_024733475.1. NCBI lineage: Eukaryota > Viridiplantae > Streptophyta > Magnoliopsida > Myrtales > Myrtaceae > Syzygium > Syzygium grande. The sequence goes on along the minus strand of JAMXDD010000004.1, from coordinate 14,637,335 downwards.
GTCACAAATTTTCAGACCAAAAATTTGTCAGACCAAATATGCGACGGACTACAAATATTCATCACAAATTTCCAAGGGACGACAAACGTTCGTCGAATTTCCATCGACAAAAAAATTGCAATGGAAAAAAACATAGTCCGACGCAAATTTTCGACCGAAAAAAATAGTTCGTCACAAAATTCAAACGGGAAAAATTCTCTCGCAAATTTGCAACGGACATATAATCCGTTGCAAATTTGCGACGGAGTTTTAGACTGTGGTCAATTTGGAATGTATTTTCTTTCGGTCCAAAAATTGGCATCTGATTTACTTGGGATTGCAATAATAAATGACATTTTTTAATCCATCGGAAAATTGCGACGGATTCAGAAAATTGCCGTGAATATCGCTTCTGTCGCTAATTCTTAAAACAGTAGTCACGAATAAGTTGTTGTGTAAAAGTGAGTGGCGTGAATTTAAATTAGCAATGATCCAAATGCAATAGAAAATAGAATATCGCAAATTTCATCGCGCAAATAATATTTGATTTGTCGTCATTTAGCGACAAATTTTCTGATGATCAATGAAATTAATAAGAATAATCGACAATAACAATAAAAATCATAACATAAACAATAACAAAAATTAACAAGAACAATAATAATAATGATGACAACCAAACTAACACTTGTCAAAAAGATGTTAATCTTCATTTTCGTCTTCGTCTTCGTCTTCGTCTTTGTCTTCGTCTTCGTCCTCGTCCTCGTCTTCATCATCTATCTCAAAATCCGATTCTTCACATTCTTATACATTTAATTTGCAAATTTCAGTTGGATCCACATCTATCATTGCTCCACATGGATCTCGTAAAGTCAGAATGTTATATTTCTCAATTTCCACCGTGTTACACACTTCCTCTTGTTGGTATGCTCTATTCTTCCAATATTCCTCAATTTTTCGGCGTGCTTTGATTTTACATACAGCCCACCAATCAATTTTGTCACGTTTCAAACTTGAATATGATGCATAACATACTTGAATTGCTTATTGTACAAAGACAAAAGGTTCATATTTCATATACCTTTTCTTGTGATTTATTTCAACCAAATTAACTTCGTATGCACCTTCATTCTTTTGACCGAGTCGAACCACGTGCACTTAAATAACACAACCCGCATCATTAATTGTCCAAGGTACTCTATCTCTATGATTTCATCTAACAAGCCATAAAAATGATCTTCTGAACTACCACCACTGGATGAATGAACTGACACACCACTATTCATTGTGGCTTTTCCCATTCCATATTCTTGAGTGTGAAAATTATATCCATTTATGAAATATGCTGACCAACTTCAAAATCTTAACTGTGGACCCCATGACAAATGATATAGCAATCCTTGCTCCTTTGAGTTCATCATGATTATGATGAACCTAAGTTATACATGCAAACACAATAATATATATTTGCATAAATGATGTAAAAAATTGCAATTTAACTTAGTTGTGGTCGATAGGCAGCTTACATATGTCTTGAACCATGCTGCAAATTATTCGTCGCACAAACGGTCAAACTCATTTGGTTTTAGTCCAGACATTGCAGTTTGGAAAATCCTAATAATAAAAATCATTGACATATTAGCAAATATTTGCCACACAAGAGATATATTTACAAATTTACACTTACTTGAAGTATGGTCGACTTCTGGGCAGTTCAATAAAATATAGGTATGAGCTGCATGAAATTCTTTGCCGGTTAAGTAACGAAATTGACATGCGCCGCTTGGTCGACCCAGATAATTGAAAATAGAGAATGCTTTGCAATTGGGATCAATTGGGCTATCATCATTTCTGCCTGCTCTCCGCCTCTTGCACTGCACATGCAGCTCAAAATAGTATGATGCAAATGTTGTCATTTCTTCCACAATATATGCATTACAAATTGAAGCTTCAACACGTGCCTTATTCTTCACTTTTTTCTTCAAATGATATAAGAATCTAGTTCCAATATAAAGAAGCTTATCGGAACATAATATATAATAAAATAATTTGAACTTTAATTTAAAAAAAATATTTACCTCTCAAATGGATACATCCATCGAAATTGGACGGGACCTGCAACTTTGGCCTCATAAGGCAAGTGAACTAAGATATGCTCCATCGAATCAAAAAACGATGGAGGAAATATCCTTTCTAAGTTGCAAAGAATTATTTGAATATCTCTCTTTAGTTTCTCCATGTGCGATGCGTGTAACACTGTCGAGCAAATATCATGGAGGAAATTGCTTAACTCTGTAATGGCGCCCCATACGAAGTTCGGTAGAACTTCCTTGAAACCTATTAGAATTAGTCTTTCCATCAATATGTGACAATCATGACTCTTCAAACCTGTCAACTTGCATTCATTCAAATCAACATATCTCTCGAGGTTCGAAGCATATCCATTAGGAAACCGCACTGATTTCAATCATTGACAAAAAAACTCGCCTCTACTCCTTATTCAATGTATAAACTGCTTTTGGTTTTGGTCCCCTGCTGCTTGCATCAACATTTAGTGTTGGCCGATCACAAATATCTCTCATATCTTTTCTTGCGTTCAAGTTGTCTTTTGTTTTTCTGGCGACATCAATCACGGTATGTATTACATTGTCGAAAACAATTTTTTCAATGTGCATGACGTCAAGATTATGATGAATAAGATAGGCTTTCTAATATGGTAGATCCCAAAATATACTGCGTTTTATCCACTTATATGTACTTTCGTACGCATAAGTCGTGCCGTACAGGTTCTCAACAACAGTTGGAAAGTCCTGCACACGCTCCCAAATTTGATCGTCGGTCAACTTCAAAGGTGGATGTGTTCTTCAGTCATATTCCTGATGAACTCTTTTTTATTCCTTCTAAAAGGATGATTTAGCGGTAAAAATCGTCTGTGACAGTCAAAATAGCTGGATTTTTTTTCATGCTTTAATCTAAATAACTTTGATCTCTCCAAACATATCGGACATCCTAAGATCCCAGCTGTACTCCATCCAAATAACATTCCGTAAGCTGGAAAGTCATTTATCGTTCAAAGAAGGGCAGCCTTAATTACAAATGTTTGATTGGTTGAAACATCATATGTAAGGACACCTTCCTCCCATAATCGTTATAACTCTTCAATCAATGGTTGCATATAAACATCTATTAACTTTTTCGGATTTTGCGGGCTTGTCACGATCAATGTCAAAAACATATAAGGTGTCTTCATGCACATACCAGGTGAAAGATTGTATGGCGTTAATATAACAGGTCAACATGAATAACTTTTTCCTGTTTTTCCAAATGGGGCAAATCCATCAGCATAGAGACCTAACTTGATGTTTCGAGGCTCCATCGCAAACTCAGGGTATGTTCTATCAAAATGTTTTCATACCTCTACATCTTAAGGATGACACATTAGACCCTCTTCTGTTTCATGATTTGCATGCCAAGTCATGTGTTCAGCTGTGGATTTAGATACATAAAGCCATTGCAATCTGGGGATTAAGGCAGATAAAATATTTGCTTGCATGGTCTACGCTTCTGATTATGATCCGGCCTGCTGTTAATCTTGTACCTAGGTTGGCTACAGAATTTGCATGATTTTCCATTTTCATCATCTCTCCAATATAGCATACAACCCCTACTACATACATCAATCCTTACAACCGGAAGACCTAAGTTATCCACTAGCTTTTTCATATCATAAAAATCACTTGGCATGATGTTATCACGAGGCATTGCTTCTCTCATTATTTCGACAAAAGAGTTGAAGCAATTCACAGATACATTATGCTCTGTCTTGATATTTAACAGTCTTGCTGTCACGAATAACTTAGTGCGGTTCTCACAACTTGCCCATAAAGGTTCATCTGCTGCTTTCAACACATTCCAGAACTGATTAGACGGAAAATTTTCATTATAGACATTCTAATCAAAACCCGTTACTCCTATTTCTTCTAATTGTGATGCATGACTAGTACCCACTTGTTCACATGTAGGATTAAAGCTAGCACTTATATGATTCGATTCTGAAAAAATATTCTGACTAGCTGCATCAATCACCATCCTCTCGTATGGGTTCAATTGATCATAATAGCCACATTCTTCCCTAACTAAAAATTGAGCGCTACTTCGATATCCTTCATCAGATATAAATGGTTCACCATGGGAAGTCCAATTATAATAGTTCGGAGTAAACCCAAATCTACAAAAATGTTCTCTGACTTTATCACACGTAAGAAATTTACCATTATCGTACTTTTTACATGGACACATTAACTTATTTCCATCCATGAACTTATATTTACTACTAGCAAAGTCTAAAAATAGTTCCAACCCAGTACGAAACTCATTTGTCAATCCTCGACGTCCTGCTAAGTTCTTATTATACATCTAAGCCCTTTCTCTTTGCATTGTGTCTGTATTAAAATAAGAAATTCTCGTAAAATATTTAAAATAGATTATCTACTTTCTTAATTAAAACCATAAAATTATGACAATTATAATTTTGTTATTCACGCAACACTAACTTGCGACGGAAATTTCAAAAATTGAAAAAATTACCATGTAAAGAAGACTTACCAAAATATGTGATTGAAATCTTGGTAGCAGAAAGTGGTCAATTTGATAAGAATTGCAACGTTCACTTGGATTGCGAGACCTTCAATTGGACACGTACCTAAAAAAAATAATCACTTAAGAATCATTTTTTTATAATTTTTAATTTTTTCCAAATTTTTACAATTTTTTTTCTCTTTTTTCCCCATTATGTTTCTCCGATTGCCTATCCGGCGACCGGCGAGTTCGACCTCACCGTAGCCCGGATTTGGGCGGTGGCGAGGTCGATCTTACGACGGAAAATTAATTCATCCATCGCAAATTTGCGACGGAAAATTAATTCATCCATCGCAAATTTGCGACGGAAAAATAATTTCGTCGCAAATTTACGATGGAGAACTGATTCCGACGCAAGCCCAGCCTCCTCTCATGGCCGGTAAGGCGGTTCGGCCTCCTCCTAAGGCCGGCGATGTATCGCCGGTTGTTGGACCGGCGATGAAGTTACGAAAAAGAAAACAAAAAAAAAGTCTATAAATAAGAAATTCCAATCCAACGATAAATAGTCACGAAGTTAGCTACGATACTTACCGGTAAAAAAGCTTCACCGAGATTGGTCTGTGCGCGTATGAATTTGAGACATATGAAAGATGGAGAAAAGTGAGTTAGAGAGAGAGAAAAATTTACGAGTTGGGTGGAACATTACGGAAGTCACAAGGTCTTATAAATTATAAATTTGCGACGAATTACTTTTTGTCGCAAAATCTGTCGCACATTATCGATGAATTTTTTCTAATTTGTCGCAAAATTCGTCGCAAATTTCCGACGGAAAACTTGTCGTCGCAAAGTAACGACAGATTTTGCGACGGATTTAATTTCCATCGCCAATTAGCGACGCACAAGATTCTGTCACAAATTTCCGTCGCAAATTTCCAACAAATTTTTTGACATCGTAAATTTGCAACGGATTTTGCGACGGAAAAAATTTGTCGCAAATTTGCGATGGAAATTTGCGACGAATTGTTTTACGTCGCAAATCTGTGATGGAAATTTGCGACGATTAATTTCCGTCGCACATTTGCGACGAATTTTGCAACGTATAACTATATTCGTCGCTATTTTGCGACGGAAATTAATTTCGTCCCAAATTCCGTCGCAAATTTGCGATCGAAATTCATCGTCGCAAATTTGCGATGGACAAATGAAATCCGTCGCAAAGTTTGTTGCAAATTTGCGACGATTAATTTCCGTCGCAAATTTTCGTGGCAAAATTTATTTTTTTTGTAGTGAAAAGAAGAAATTAATAAATTGAAGAGAGAGAAGGGTATTTTGATCAGCTGGTTGAAAATGGTTGTGTCTAAATCAAAATGGAGGTGGAAATAGCGCCGCCTTTTATATACTATATAAATAGAAGAACCATAAGCTATGCTTATTTGGGAATGAGAGAGATGTGAAGAAGGGACATTGACTGAAAAAAAAAAAAAGACTCAATCGATCCTGGGGTCAATAGTTTTGGTTTCAAATTACAAAAACTGGGAACGGACTCTAATAGGATAAGTTTTAGGTTCGTAATCTAGGACATTGAATTAAAAAAAAAAACCTTGGTCGGTTCTAGGGTCAATTAGGTTTGGTCCCAAATTCTAGAAATTGGAAACCACCTCTAACAGGATAAGTTTCAAGTCTGTAGTCACGGACATTGATTGAAAAAAAAAATCCTCAATTGGTTCTAGTGTCAATGCATTTGATTCCAAATTTAAGAAATTGGGAACCAACTCTGATAGGATAAGTTTTAGGTTCGTAATCTGGAATCTACTCACTTTAGAACTGATCACTCTTACCTCTTGAGAACCATTAACTTGCCCCTAAAAATTAATAGTGAATGTTAGACACATCCCTTGAGCTTATCGGGTGAATACAAGGAAAAATTAACACATGCACTCGGTGCATGCAAGTCCAATTAATAAGAACCATCGTATGAGGTGGGCTTCTAGAGGAATTCATATGATCTACCGGTGTACGTGCGTGAGCTCAGCTAACCAACACGAAGAAAACAAGTTGGATTTTCTCGTCAACTAAGCTGAACGAGAAAAAGTCACACGAACGAGTAAAAATTGCAAGAGAAACTTTCGTCTGGACGACATCATTTGTTTGCGATGATTAGTTAGTTATATATCATTCCGTACGTGGCCGGCAATTAAAGACAAGAAAAAGTAAAAGACAGGTCGCAAAGTCGAGTTTCTCCTCTTTGAATACCAAATACGTAATACCCTACGTTTAGCTCCCTCCCAATCGAAACAAAAAGAGAGAAAGAAAGAGAGAAAAGAAAGCACACCATAAGACACTATATCAGTGAACCACTAATGGTCGGGATCCATTTGATATAAAGACTCCGTTTGCTCTACGAAAAATTAATGAGTTGAAATATATTTTCCTAAAAATAATTGCTTATATTTCTTGAAATAATTAGTTAATGAAAATATTTACATCATCGATAACAATTTATGTCTAAATATTTTTGTAACCGATGAAATATTTTTTTGTTCATTTATTTTTGAAAGGCATTGTTTATTTTGCAGAAAATGAATGTTTTGGAAAAAAATTTCTTAAAATGATATCTTGTATCACTTGAAAAGATTAGTGATGAAAATGCTTTCATTATCCATAACAATTTATATCTTATTGAAATTATTTTTCAAATTATTTATTTTTTACAAAACAAACCGAGTCAAGTGTTCTTTTCGATTCATGTGTACCATCAAATGAGGTGCGAAGGATCCATTGATGTAAGCGTGTACGTGAGTGGGCTCGGCTGATCAACATGAAGAAGACAACTTAGAATTTTCTCGTTAACTAAGCTGAACGAGAGAGTCACACGAACAAATATAGTTTGCTTGACAAACTTTCGTCTGTACTACATCAATCATTTGCGATGCTCAGTTTGTTTTATTCCGAATGTGGTTGGTAACTGAAGAAAATAAAAAGTGAAAGAGCGGTCGCAGAGTCAAGTTTCTCCTCCTCTGTGTATGACAAAAGGCAAGAAGAAAGAAAGAGAAAAGAACACTCCCGTGTGACACAACCCAACGACCAACATGGTGAGAAATTATTCTATCAATGTAGTATAGATACTAAATTAAATCTGAACCATTGAAGGTGGCAAGTCCTATCAGTTATGTAATGTTCTTGAAATCTTAACTCGCACCGGAGGTCTATTGAATTTGAATTCATTATTCCCAAATTTAATTGATGGTCTCGAAGTTAAATCATGTCATTATTAAAAAGGGTTAATATAATGAAAAACTCTAAACTGGTACATTTGTGACAGATTTACTTTAAACTATTTTTTTTTACCATAAAAAATCCTAAATTGGTACATCTATGACAATTTTACCTCGAAATATTTTTTTGACAATCAAAAATCCCAAAGTGGTACAACTGTGATAATTTTATCACGAACTAATCTTTTAATATTATTTTTTTCGAATTTTTTTAGTTTTTCTTATCTTTTATTTTTCCTTTCTTTTTCTTTTTTTTTTCCTTCATCTTCAACCTCTTGCTAGTTGCCGACCGATGGCGAGGCCAACCTCGCCGTTGTTGGACGAGGCCGACCTCGCCGACAACTGGTTAGGTCGGCCTTGCCCCACCACTGGCAAGGGGTTGTCCTCGCCGTCGCTGGTGAGGCTCAGCCTTGCCAACAACTGGCTTGGCAAGGTCAGTCTCGCCGTCGCTGGCGAGGTTCAACCTCGCCGCTTATGGGCGAGGCTGACCTTACCATGCCAGTTGCCGGTGGGGCTGAGTCTCGCCAGCGACGGCGAGGATGACCCCTCGTCGGCAAGTGGTGAGGTCGAACCACACTAGTGGTGGGGCAAGGCCGACCTTGCCAGTTGTCAGTGAGGTCGGCCTCGCTAGAGGCTGGCTGGGCTGATCTCGCCGGCCCCCGCCTCTAACCGATCTCCGGACCGACGACTGGCCAAAGGTTAAAGATGAAAGAAAAAAAAAGTAAAGGAAAAAGAAAAAAAAAGAAAAGGAAAAAGAAAAAAAAAAGAAAAACTAAAAAAAATTGAAAAAATAAAAAAATATTAAAAAATTAGTTCTGGGTAAAATTATCACATGTGTATCAGTTTTTGGTCTTTGATGGTTAAAAAAATAGTTCGGGGTAAAATTGTCATAGATGTACCAGTTTATGATTTTTATGGTAAAAAAAAATAATTTGGAGTAAATCTATTACAAGTGTACCAGTTTGGGGTTGTTTTTTATGATATTAACCCTATTCAAAACAATCCAAGATATGGCAAGCCCATATGTACAACATAAATGGAATGGGATTTTATTAGGTTCCTTGGCATTGGAGAAATCATTTTACATGAGCACGCAGTTGATCGTGCAACTCACAATTTGTTACCGTACCTAATGTGTTACACGTCTCTTGCATTCATTTGAATTTTGATATTGTGCCGTACAATTATTTGATGATATATAGATTTATAAATTTTGCAAGCTCATCAATCGTGGTCCTGCATCTCACTCGAGTGGTGAGGTACTGCCACGTCATAGGTTGACGTGGTATATACTTTTGTACTGAAAGCCAATGAAAAATCTGACACGTGCCCATGACGTGGCAAGCAAATTAAAAAAAATCAAAACTAAGCTTCTGTTTTTTCTCTCTCTCATCTTCCTCCTCCGTCTACGGGCATATCCTCCACTGTCACCGGCGGATTCGCCGGAGCTGTGTCAAAGCCGATCGGACAAGTTTTCGTCGCTCACGGCCTTCCATCAATAGAGCACCGCCCTGTCCTAGCTCCATCTTCTTGCTTGTCGATCCAGATCTGGCCTCGTGGAGCTAGTCGTTGGGCTCGATCTTCCCAACGAAGAGCTCCATCTCCGGATCTGGACGAACTCGCTGATGGTCCATCTCCAGGACGAACTCCAAATGTGAGGCCATGGCTCTTCGAGAAAACCCAAAAGCTTCATCATACCCACCAAGGAAGCTTCATTCCGAACAAAAAAGGAAAAACAGAGGAAGGCTAATGGTTCATCTCCGAGAAAACCCGAAAGTTTCATCATACCAACTGAGGAAGCTTCATTCCGAACAAAAAAATAAAAACAGAGGAAGGCTGATGGTCCATCTCCAGGATGAACTCCTAATTTGAGGCCATGGCTCGTCGAGAAAACCAAAAAGTTTCATTCCCACTGAAGCTTCATTCTGAACAAAAAAAGGAAAAAACAAGGGAAGTTTCATACGATGGACAAGGCGGTGCGTTGTGGATGGAAGGCCGCGAACGACGACGGCTCGTTGGACGAGCAGTAATGGTCGGCTTTGATGCAGCGCCGGTAACTCCGCCGGTGACCAAATGAAGGAAATGGCGGTAAACGAGGGAGGAAGATGAGTGAGAAAAAACAAAATTTTAGTTTTGATTTTTTTTAATTGTCACGTCATGGACACGTGTCGATTTTTTATTGAATTTCAATACAAAAGTATATGTCACGTCAGCATATGACGTGGCAGTACCCTAACCACCGAAGACTTTCTCGTCTCACTCGGTTTTCACTCTCCAAAACTATTCATAAAATCATTAATTATTCCTAATTAGTTGGGGTCTACATCATCTGACCCGTCTCGTCCCCACTCTTGCCAGCGTTCACGCGTTGTTTGAATCCGTCGAAGGTGCGAGGGTGTTTCTTGCTCTCAAGACACTGCCAGATCGTCTCCTTCACACTTACAAGAGACAAGTGTCTCCACTTTTTCTCACCAAAACTCCCTCCGGCAAACCAAACGCCCGTGCGTGCTTATAAATCTCAAGAACCACCCTTCTCACTTCCTTAATTTGTAACCCCAAGACCCATTTGTTCTTTCATTGAATCATCCGCGCGCATCGCAGCAAAGATCGACATGAAGAACCAAAGCAAACCCATCCTCTTTTCTGCTTTTTCCCTCTTCTTTCTTCTTGCACTGTGGAGCGCGGCAACATCTGCCATGCCCGTAGAAGTTGGTAATGCCCCACCTTCTCATTTTATTTCATTTTTTGCTAAATGATACCATGTTATTCAGTAAGGATTTATATTTGCTACACAGCCATGTTATATCTTAAAAAAGGTTAATATGGACTGTATGAGATGCACGACTTGTGTTCTGTCAGATTCAAAAACTTGCTGCAGATAGACATATATTGTGAACTCTATACTACTTTTGTGAAACTTTGTTTTTGCCTTATTTTCCTTAGATTATTGGTCGTAAGAAATCGGGCTTCTGATATTGGGAGTTAAAAATATGGATATCACCCACCTTCATGTCAATTATAAAGGATGCACGTGGGTGATATCGTTGTTTTGTAGTGTAGCGATCTTATTTCATAGAATACCAAATGAAAGTTGATGATTGTGAAATTTCGTGTGGTGATGTGTATCAACTGCGGTGTGTGTAGAGGACGAGAGAGAGTTTGATTACATAGCCGGCAGCGATAAGGGGCCCATGCACTGGGGGGAGCTGAAGAAAGAATGGGAAGCATGCAAGAAAGGCAAAATGCAGTCACCGATCGACCTGTCGAGCCGGAGAGTGAAGGTGATTCCCAAGCTGGGGGAGATAAAGAGGAGCTACAAGCCGAGCAATGCGACCCTCAAGAACAGAGGCCACGACATTTCTGTAAGTTTCTTTCTCCTCCCATCTCGATATGTCATGACCTCTCTCTCTCTCCCTGTAGTAAGGTTTTTATTGCAGACTCTTTTGGTTCAAAGCGTTTGGCTTGGCCTTAATCCATCCAAAATAGCCTTTTCCTTTTTATTCTCCACCCAGAATCGATACATCATATTCATTTGACAAATAAAACAATGATATCACTTTCAGATATTATTTTTTTTTTGTAAAGTATCACTTTCAGATATTATTTGTAAGCATTTATATTCAAAAACTAAATATTCGATGTCAAATCAAAGTCTGTATTCACAATTAAATCTTCAAATAGGGGTTAGGCCGAGTTTGCTTAAATGATGTAAATCTTGTTTAAATAACATTATAGAATTCACTTAACTTTTAAGGTCCAATTAGGCACAGCCGGGCAGCCGGCTTTCATGTTAAAACACAAAAAAACTAATTAATATACAAAACATTTCGATGACCTGAGCAATATGTTTTTGCGACTTTGGATGTTAGATGCAAAAAACGAAAAAAAAAAAATGAGTCCCATCTTTTATAGTTAAAAATAACGGCCATAAGTCAAATGCCAAAGTAATCACCCATTTAATTAAGATTAAGACAGCTAATTAGGTGTTCTAAATTGTGATTGAGTGCAGCTTCAATGGGACGTTGGCAGTGTCGGATCAATTAAAATTAATGGTACTCAATATTTTCTGCAACAATGTCACTGGCATTCCCCTTCCGAGCATACCATTAACGGCAGAAGGTTCTCTCTCTCTCTCTCTCTCCAAAACGTTGAGCAATTAACTAATTGAAATTGTACAATGTACATTGCAATCAAATGAACTGGACCGTTAAAATTGATGGGTCTCATTTTGAATTTCAAACAAATCTCACCAGATCCAATGATCTAAGTTCTTTTAAATACGTTTTTTAAATTCACTATCTTCGTCGAGCATCATGGCATTTGTCATCGGTGTAGTAAATTGAACAACTGTTTTGGATACATGGGGTATGTGCTTAGGTATGAATTAGAACTCCACATGGTTCATGTAAGCACAGACCCGGACGTTGTGAACAAGATTGCTGTCGTTGGACTCCTTTACAAGACTGGCCAAACCAACGCTTTCCTTTCCAAGGTAACTTCTTCATGTGCATAATGTGTGTTATCATCTCTTTATGGTCTAATATATATATATATATATATATATATGCTATTCATAATTTCATTTCCTGTTTGAAACCCAGAAAAAATTGCAAAAAATTGATTATATTGTTCATGTTAATGAGGATCTAAAGTATAGTTGTTAAACTTCTTTTACAATAAAAAGTTGGATTTTCCATAATCTGGCTATGTATGTCATTCGAAAATTCAATCACTTGAATAAAGAAAAACTTCCTTTGTTAATCCTTGAATCAGTAAAAGGATACTTGGTAAAAAAACTCTTCACAAAGGCCATTTTCCAAATCTTTGGGGTCATTGTAAAACGTTCTTCCAAATATGTCCGTATGATAAGTTGCTGCTTTAATTAATTTGCGGCTGATTCCCACAGAGAAATGCTAATTTTGTTAGAACTAGTTCACAAGATCTATTCACGAAAGTGATGTGTAGTTGAAGGTAATCAAAAGCACTTAATGGCATTATATGTTCTCTCTCAGTCTATCACAACATTCAGTAAATTACTATTAGGATCATTTTAGTACACTTACCACAGATCCTATAGCCTTGTGCAAAATCAGATGCTTCCAATTGTGAGTGATGTATGGTAAATTGGTGTTTCAGTTAATGGGTAATATATGGTCCATGATGGACATAGAGGGTGAGAGAAAGATGGGTATGATTGATCCAAGAGAGATCAAGATGGGTGGCAAGAATTACTTGAGATACATGGGCTCTCTCACTGTCCCTCCTTGCACAGAAGGTGTCATATGGACCATCAACAAAAAGGTAACACAGGCCCAATATCACACTTTTTGTTCTCAAATATGTGTTTCTTACCGGGTTTATCAAACAAGTGTTTGAGCTTAATTAACCCTTGCATTTGATAATCCAACAGATGGGCACTGTATCAAAGGACCAAATCAAGTTGCTCAGAGAGGCTGTTCATGATGTAAGCACACTAATTTCTTGGTTACATGAATCTCATGATCGATGGTGCTCTCCTAGCTCTAACTTGTGACTGTCATAGGTATTGCAAGTGACAGACTAGGCGGGCAATTAGTATTCATAAATTTTTAGAAATAATCAACAAAAATAAGGGGCAATTATCCAAGTTAATCTAGCTAGGTTAGACATGGCACTGAACCTGGTTTTTTTAAGCAATATAAATAGTCAAAATAATATAACTGAAAGAGTTGTTTTGTCCTCCAGTCATGCCTAATAAGTACAGACATCACCACATTTAATTCTAGTTAAAGCTTATACGTGGATGATGTTATAACTTGTGACTGATCACTAATGCGTGGTTGGAGAGTAAAACTGTTTCATGGGAGAAATGTATTGACATCTCATGACGAATTCCTACTGCAGTATGCGGAGAAGAATGCAAGGCCCGTGCAACAACTGAATAAAAGAGAGATCCACCTCTACCAACCAAATGAAGGAGCAACACCAAATTAATCGTTTTATTTTTATCAGGACCCTCGTAAACTAGAAGAGAAGAAAAGGTCGATGTTCTTTAATGGCATTAGGGTTGATGAAATCTACTCTTATAGATATTTAGAATATTTGGGATATTCTAGATATTTTTCTTATTGATTATTATAATATTCTATTACTTTGGATAGTCGTCCTGCAAAATCTATAAATTGGCTCATATATTTTTCTTTGTTACACAGTGAAATATATAGAAAATTCCTCAAATCTATTTTCTGTATAATTTTCAACTTAATACCAAAGCCATCATTTATGAGGAAGTGCCATCAAATCTGTTTCTAACAATGCCAACAGAGTAGGAGGTTTTTCCAAAATGATCATTACAAGCCAGCCGCACAGGCTGGTGTCGCTCTCATTTCACCATCAAATCTACGTCTTCAATTGCTGCTCGAGAACACTACCTCTAGACTCACCACCCTAAGATGTATAAGATCCTAAAATTTCATAGTAAACGGAAAAAGAAGCCGCCACACGCGCCACCCTGTCTCTAACCACCAGAGCCCGTCGCCTCTATGTGCTTTTTCTATGCTTTTAGTTGGTTATTCTGAATGTAAGATACCACCACTAGGTTCCTCGTCTTCCGACGAGTCCAATCAGCCAACGCTGCCACCGTTCAATGCCGAACGTGCCCTCATGCACCGCCAACATCCTCTGCGTGTAAGATTCATGCGTCCACACGTGTTGCACGTGACCAGAGCTCCGATGTGATCATTGCTGATGTCATCATACGTTACAACTGAAGTAATCTGCCACGTCATCATTGACCATTGGCTTCCGTTGATCATTGACTAGAAGTTGACTGATCAGCTCGTTAGGAATTTTGACGTGCTGTATCCATTTTTGGCGTTATTTTCTTAATATCTACACTCCAAACGCTAGTTTCTTGGTATTCCTAATACAAGCACCCACTTTTAAACTAGTAAGTGCATTTAATGAATAAAACGGATGTTCCAGTACCCATTCATACAGTTTTGAAGGGATAAAGTTATATTTTATGGGCTAAAGAAATGTCTAGATTTCTAAGAGGATAGACTTTAGTGTTACGTCATATTAGGACTATTGAAGAAATTGGAGAAAAAATTTATTGAACATTTAGAGGAATGGGACAGCAAGAATCATCAAATCTTAATGTGGTTTTGAAACACTTCGATTCCATCTATCAAGTTTCAATTTGGTCGCCTCAATACAGCAAAGGATTCATGGGATTTGCTTGCCAACCGATATTCCACCTCCGATATTGCCCTTAGTATAAGCTAATAGGGAAATGCATCCCATGTATTAGGAGACTGGTCAATCTATTAAAGATTTTTTGTCCTCTATGCTTGTTATTTGGGATCAACTAGCATTATCTAAGTTGCAATGGAAAGCAGCTACCGATGCTCGTAAGTGTGCTGAATATCGTGATCGTATGCGTTTAAACCTATGCGAGCTTCACTTTTATATTGAGATCGATTAACTCATCTTGAGGTAGCTATCTCAAAATTGTTGAGTGAGTAGATTCGGTGCACTACTTTGAAGGCCCATCGCCCTATTTTGTCCACTCCTATAGATGCAATGCTTGCCACCCCTGCTTCTTCTTTATCACACGGACTATATTTTACATACTGTCGCCAAACTGGTAACCTTTTATCCAATAGATATCAATGACAAAGTAGGCAACCTATAGGGACAAACAACCAATCCGATATAGAGGTCCACTTCCATGCTTATTCACCACTGCTGATACTATTGAGGGTTCTCCTAACTCATCAATTACTTTATCTTTAGAGGAACTACGTTCCATTATTCAAGAATTTGGTACTTTTACCTCCTCTGTCCCTAGCACTTATGTTCTGTCTGTGGCTCTAAGTACTATTGATTCATGGTTCTTTGATTTTGTCTATTCCAATCACATGATTTCTAACTCCAATTTGTTTAAGTCAAAGTCTTTACTTTCACAAACACCTACTACACCTACTGTTCATAAAGCTGATAACTCACACATGACAGGTAGTCATACTAGAAAAATTTCAATGTCTACGCTATCATTACCTAACACTTTCTTGGTTCCTAAACGCTTTTTAAACTTGATATACGTGGGACAATTATATAAACTATGTCTTGACATTCACTTTTCTTCTAATGGTTGACGTGTGTAGGATCCCCAGACGAGGACATATAATTGGAACAAGCAACAACGTGGGATGCCTATTTGAGCTTGTCTCCTTAAAGCTTCCGAATGCTCTTACTAGTTGTGCTACCATAGTCTCATCTAAAACTTGACATTCCCATTTGGGTCATGCTTCTTTTTTTAGATTAGGTCCTCCAAATTCTAGTGGTCATCTAGACTTTGTTGACAACAAACATTTTGATTGCTTGCCATGTAAGTTGGGAAAACATCATGCATTACCATTTGATCTTAATAAATTTGTATCTTATCCTTCTTTTGATTTAATTCATTCTGACATTTGGGGCCCATCTCCTACTCCTACTATTGGAGGATCTCACTATTTTGTGATTTTTGAGGATGATTATACTCGTTATACATGACTTTATCTTATGAAAAATCGATCTAAACTAGTTACATCTATTATGATTTTGTTGCCATGATCAAAACACAATTTTCTCGAGACATTAAGATTTTTTGTATTGATAATGCCATGGAATATAAAGACATAGAGTTATTTCTCAAAATGGCACTATCATTCATTGTTCTTGTCCAGGAACATCCTAGCAAAATGGTCGAGTGGTGCGTAAACATAGACACATCTTAGATATTGTACGTTCTTCTCATCTCAACCTCTTGTTTGGAACAATTTTGGAGAGTGACTTCTCATACTGCTATGTATACTATCAATCGCATTCTATCACCTACTCTAAGTCATATCTCTCTATATGAGCACTTGTTTGACAATGTTCCTAATTAAAATCTTCTTTGAGTCTTTGGTAGTACTTGTTTTGTCCATCTTCTTCTAAATGAATGCATGAAATTAAAACCTCATGCTCATCTACGTTGTTTCCTTGAGTGTGACATTAAGCGCAAAGGGTATTGATGTTTGGATCCCATCTTTAATCGTTTTTGCATATCTTGTCATGTTACCTGTTGGGATCATAAGATGTTCTCATTGCTTCATCCTTTCGAATCCTCTTCAACTACTCCATTCTTTATCAATCCTTCAGTGGATCTATTTCCTAAAGATAACACACTTGAATCTTCCTCTTCAGAGTTGTCTTCTCCCAATTTTGATGCAGGTATCTCTGGGGATCCCACTTTGGCAGCTCTTGACATGTCCGCACCATTCACGTATTCTCCATACTTGGTTGTTCCCTCTTCTCTTGTTCGTCATTCTAACCATGTAAGTCCACCTTATGTTCAACTTCGTGATTTCCACTGTTATTCTAATATTTCTTCTTTTCACAAGCCTCATACATAAAGAAAAGTTCATTCCAATCCTCTCTGGCAACAAGTAATGGCAGATGAGTTGTACGCATTAGACAAATCTCATACTTGGGATTTGGTTAATTTGCCTCCTGGAAAGTTTGTTATAGGTTGTAAATGGGTGTATAAGGTCAAAACTAGGGTAGATGATATGGTGGAACACTATAAAGCTCAACTAGTAGTGGACGGTTTTACTCAGGAGTATAACATTGATTATAATATGGCATTTGTTTTAGTTGCACATCTTACTTTGTTCAAAGTCTTCTTACTGTTGCCACTATTAAGCAATGGCTTATATTCTAGATGGCTGTTAAAATGTCTTTGTTAATGGTGATCTTACTAAAGAAGTATACATGGAACTTCCTCCTAGGTACACTCCTACTTTTAATAAAGTATGTCGATCCCGTAAGGCATTATATGGATTGAAGTAGGCTCTTCCGTGCATTGTACTCCAAGTTCAATTCCACCATGGAACGTCCAAGCTTTAAATCTGGTCCCCATAACAATACTCTCTTCGTTCAGCAAACATCCCGTGGGTATGTTCTACTACTATTATGTATGGATGACATGGTTATTATTAGCAATGATCATACCGGTATTACAAAACTCTAGAAGTATCTCAGTTAGTAGTTTGAAATGAAAGATAGCGGGCAACTCAGTTATTGGCTATGAGGTTACTTTAAATTTCTCTTGACTATTATCTTTCTCAAGCAACATATGTTACCGATGTTATTTCTTGAGCACGACTTGTTGATAACAAGATTACTACAACTTCCATTGAGGCAAATACAAAATTTGATAACAAAGATGAGACTCTTATTTCAAATCCTACACTTTATTGACAATTGGTTGGTATTCTTCTATATCCCACTGTTACTCATCCTACCATCACCTATTCTATTCACATAATCAGTCACTTCATGACCGCACAGCATATGACTCATTTTACTATTGTTCTTCAAATTTTTCCCTATGTCAAGAGTACTTCATTTCACGATCTTCACTTTTTTACCCACTTTGCTTTAGAGTTGAGAGCTTATTCTAATGTTGATTGGGAAGGTGACCTCTTGATTGTTGCTCTACTATAAGCTGCTGCTTGTTTCTAATTGACTCACTCATATCATGGCATAGTAAGAAAAAAATTGTTGTCACTCGATCTAGCACCAAAGCAGAATATCGTGCTCTTACTAATACATACTATGGTTGCGATGGTTATTAGAAGATATGGGAGTTCATCAAAAAGGTGGAATAGTAATTTATTGTAACAACTGGAGTGCTATTCAAATATCCCGTAACGATGTTTTCCATGAGTGCAAAAAGCATATTGAAATAGAATGTTAGTTTATATGATATCACATGCTTCATGTCATCGTGCGACTTGTTTCCACTTCATCTGTTGATCATATTGTTGATATCTTCACAAAGGGACATTCACCTGGGCATTTTCACGATCTTTTCTCCAAACTCCACTTGACTTCTTCTATGCTACCTTGAGTTTGAGGGGATGTTAGAGATATTTAGAATATTTATTACATTCTAGATATCTTTCTAATTGATTGTAACTTATATTATAATATTTTGTTACCTTAGATAGTCCTCCTGTAAAACCTATAAATAGGCTCATCAACTCTTCATTATTACATAGAGAACTACATAGAAAATTCCTCAAATTTATTTTCGCATTATTCTCAATTTCTATCCTGTCTCATAATCAATGTGTGACCTTATATAATGGGCTTGTACCACTCAAAACATGATCTCATTTCAAACGATCATATATGGAGTAGTTCTCTATGTTTGTTCAGTATTTTACCTTAGATATGTGCATATTTCCTAGACTATGGTACGATGAGATCGCTATTTTTTCTCGTGCAAAATGGGTATTTAGTTGCTTATTTGACTAGCTTATGTTTCCAAGCACAAAATGGAAGTCAATAATACTATTATATTTTGCCAGAGTGAAAATGCTACTAGCTTGCGTGGATGATTTGGATATGGAGATGACAATAAAGAGAATTAACAAATCAGAAGAAAAAGATTGTGCAATGCTAAATGAAAGGGTTAAGAAAAGAAAAAATTAGGCTAAGAAGTAAATCGAAGTAAGGAAATGGTCCAATTCCACTTCTAGAAAAGGGTTGCGCTTTTTCCACTCCCTATTTGGCGAAAACACTCATCAACGTAATAATCTGACTATATTGCCATTTGTAGGTTTCACTTCTCAGCATCCCTCTTCTGCCAATGTTTCAAAAAAGTGTTGTTCTATTTTTTCTAGTCATGTCCTTTTTCTTTTATTAATTTTCTATTTCTTTTCTTGTGGATCCCATGTTCACTTTCTTGTCTTCTTCCTTCTCTATGTTCTCTCTCATGTAATCACTCATGGCAATAGAAAGGTAGAGAAATGGAGACTTCCACGCTTATGTAGGCGGAGGCAATTGAACTAGTCCTCATGACCCATGGCAGCACCTTCTCGAGCCGCCTGAGTTCTACGGCCCATGTCTTACAGTAGTAAGGGGTGGTGTTCGTGGAGAGTGGTGCATATTGGTAGGGCATGAGGAGGTTGTGCAATCTGTATTTGATAAGCCTAGTGAAGGTGGAGTAGTTCTTGTTGATGAGGAGGAGGAACTGGGAAGGGTGATAGAGAGGCTAAGAGAGGCAGCCTTGAGGCATACTCTCTGCAATCTAAAACACTTCATCGAAAACCCTTCTCTGCATAAGGAATTAATGAGATTCACAAAAGCAACATTGCTCACAAGCCAATCCTCTTGACATTTCATTATCTCCCAGAGTCTAACAATCAATTTCCTTGCCTTCTCCCCATCTAGCTAATATCCACCAACCAATTTGCTAAATTTCCTCACAAAGAGCGTGAATTACATTGAGGTTGATAGCCGCGGAGATGGAGTTGGTCAAGGAGGAGGGCTTTGTCAACGTCCTGGTGGCAGGTTGATGTGGGCCTACAGATGATATGCAATCACAAGGACGTGACCATCATGATTCTCCATTGCTTTGCCTCTTGAGAGAACAGAGTTCAACCAGAGAGAGAGAGAGAGAGAGTTCCTACATTGGAACTTGAAACTTAAGCTAAAGGTTCTGAATCCCAAAAATTCATTCCAAGAACCGAACCAATTAAATTTGGAATAGGATTGGAACTGAAGGCCAGTTTTTTTATTCTATCTGAGAACTGGGTTTATCTTGTAAAAATCAAATAATTGATGTTATATATTATTCTTGTAGCCTATGACAATTGAAATATTATTTGTTAAGTGGTCTTATGTGCCTATTTTAACCTACAGGTCATATATTCGATTATCCCTTATCCCTGGTTGCATCTCTCTCTCTTTTTATTTAGTAAGGTGTTTAAGATCAGTTCTAAATCGTTTGACCTTGGAATTGGTCTAATTGGTCAACAAGCTGAATTGGTGGTTTTGACATAAGAACCGGGAACAAAACCGGTTACAAGATAGTTCTCGGGTAACCAAGACTCGAATCGATTCTTCTTGAAATCGGTGGGGTAAGGCCAGTCGATTCAGTTCTTCTACTATTGAAGCGGCCCAGTTGTTCACCCTATGTGAATAGGCATGTCAACTCCTGCGAGCAAAGACATTCATGAAAAGTGCTACTTTGGTTGCGAGGACTTAAAATTAAAAGAAAACTACAAGGAGTTGTTGAAATGAAAGGAAATTGGAAGAGAATTGAAGCAAAGAACACTTAACTCAAAGGAAAACTATTTGCAAACACCAGAAACAAAACTACTGAGAATTAAACTTCACTAGAACTAAAAGAACTTGAAAGTTACACACACATGGATGCTCAAATGGAAAAATTGAGATGAAAATAACGCTGGTATTTGTTAGAATATTTAAATAATAAATCATACCTTTATCTAATAGCTTAAGTTTTTAGAATAGTTTGCAATAGTCCTGCAAAATCTCACATAATATCAGAATTAAGAGGTCCAGAGTTCGAATCCTTTTAGGCACCTATTTGCCTCCCTAATTGAATATTTCCTCGCTTTAGGCTAAGGCCAAAGTCCAACCTATATTTGAGGGAGAATGATAGAATATTTAAATAATGAACCATGCATTTATCTAATAATTTAAATTTTTTAAACAATTGGCAGTAGTCCCATCAAATGTCAAATCACAACTAACACTACGATTCAACCCAAAAAAAAAAAACGAACACCACGAACAACAAGCTTGACCCTAAACAAAACATTTGTTTAAAAGAAAACTAAATTTATCATCATCAAATTAAATAGTTCACATAAAATCAATTATATAAATATGAAACATTAAGTATTAAATAGAACATTCATTAACAATAAAACAGAAATTTAGCACTACCACAAAAGAACGGTTTTAGAAAAAAAAATTGGATGAAAATATAATCCGAAAACAATAGCTGGATTTGGCTTGGCTACCCTATAATCAAGTATAAATGAACTAGAGCCCGACCATTTGGTCATGGCATGTAATTTTAAAGATGTTTGTGTCGATTTCTTTTGTACTTCTTAAATGTTTTTCTTTTGAAAAAAGGAATAAAAAACTCGATTAGGCTCTTAAGCCTAATGATGTGAGCATTAGCGAGCTCCAACTTGAATTGATTAGATGGTCGAGTAAAGCTCAAAGATGACTAGACTAGTTGTTTCAGTATGTTTGACTCGACCTCAAGTAACCAAAGGATTGAGCGAGAGCTACTCATGATAAGCTTCACTCAAATTTATCCTCCACATGTGTACATTTACTTAATATAGAAAATTAAATGTTTTTTGTTGAAGAAAGAAGGTTCCACAAGGTGTATATGTAGGCAGAATGTAAACCCAATTTAACCATATTCAAACAAATTAAGAGCAACAAAATTTTATTTTTATAGCAATGCTAGAGGCAGTGCATGCCTACGAGCATGCGAATAAAAAAAGGTTGGCACTTATGAACTTAAATAGATTAAGTGGGTTGTTGCACAATGCAAGTTGATAACAATTCTTTTTCCTCTTTCGCAAGATGTGGGAAAATTATGAAAAAGGTCATAAACGTATTGTATGGATGTTAATTTAATCATAAACTTTTCAATATGGTGAATTTAGTCCTAAGCTATTTAACAATTTGTCGATATAGTCCTTTAAACCAATTTTGGCTAGAAATAGCTGACATGGATGTCGGTCATGCCGACGTAGAATATTTTTTCAATTTTTAAATATTTTTTCTAATTTTTTTCTTTTTTTTCTTTTTTTCCTTTTCTTTTTTTTTCGTTTCTTTTTTGTTTGACTTTGCCAATTTGGGCCCTGCAGCCCTCGCATAAAGCCCTCACTAGCCACATCAAGGGCTCACGGTCCCTCTCCCAGAGCCAACGAGGGTTGTGACAACCTTGTCAAATCCGGGCCTGGTTGCCCCGTCTAGATCTACCAATGGCGTTGGCCCTTGCTTGTGGCTGGTGACCTCCACCAAGGCCATGGATTGGCAAAGGAAAATAAGGAAAAAAAAATTGTCTTATTAAGTGGTCCCACCTCGCAAGATAATTACAGAAAATGTCGTAAACCTATTGTACGAATGTCAATTTAATTATAAACCTTTCAAATTGGCTACTATTAGTCCTAAACCTTTTGACAATTTGTCAATATAATCATTTCAGCCAATTCTAACTAGAAATTGCTGATGTGAATATCAGTTATCTTGTCTGGTACAGTTGACACTAATGTGGACAATTTTTATTACTTTTTGGATTAATACCACGAAAAATTACAAACTGATACACATATGATAAATTTACCCTAAATTAATTTTTTTGACCATTAAAAATCCCAAACTGGTATATTTGTAACAAATTTACCCTCTATTAAATTGTATTAATACCACGAAAAATCACAAATTAGTACATCTGTGATAGATGGAGAGTAAAGCCTCAAACTGGTATATCCATCAATTATCATGTGTCATTTAACTCAGAAAATTGATGGTAAAATTTAACGGAAACTAATATAGGGTAAAATTGTCACATGTGTACCAATTTTGGGTTTTTTATGGTATTAACCTATATAATTATTCCCTCTTCGTTTATCTCCTATTTTTATCAACTTTTTGTGAAGGATAACCGAAATATTAGATTGTAAGTATAACCGTAAAATAGTAAAAGGCTATATTAATCCTTAAATAATTACTGAGAGTTGATTATAGATGTGAAGTGTTCTTGTAAATTCAGGTAGATATCCAAATTCAAAAGTTTTCTTTAGAGATAAGTGCACTAAAAATCCTAAAACTTATAACGAAAATGCAATAAAGTCTTAAAACTTTCAGAAAGTGCAATCAAGTCATAAAAATTATCTCAAAAGTGCAATTAAGTCATAAAATTTTCAAAAAGTACAATTAAGTCCTAAAACTTGTCACGAGAGTGCAATTGAGTTTTAAAACTTTCGAAAAGTATAATCAACAAAGGGACTTGATTAAATCAATTTGATAAGTTTTATGACTTGATTACATTTTTTGAAAGTTTGAGGACTCAATTGCACTTCCGTGATAAATTTTAGGATTTGATTGTATTTTTAAAAAGTTTTAAGACCCAATTGCACTTTCACGATAAATTTTAAAACTTCTAATGCACTTATCCCTTTGCTTTATATATAATAGACATGATGGGTAGGTACAATTCATAGCTATGGATCGCCTGTGTCTCTGATACGACATTCAATATGTTCTTGTGCCAGCACAAGATGCCCCGCTAGTTCTGCACGGACCCAAAAGGAGACGAGTTGTAAAAGCATGGCACAACCACGATAAGACATTCAATCAACTTTTCATACATGCCTTTCGGTATTAAATATTATTTGTCCAGTTAAATTGATGTACGGATACCAGGATTATTCTACGGTCTCCAAAAGATATACTGCCTCTTGAGAATTATCTCCGTTAGATTGAAAAGTAACAAATCTTAACTGTTCAGGCCAAAATCATTGAATGGCTATAAATATGTTACATTTCAATCTAATGGTGAAAGTTCCGACAAGTGCTTTCTAGAATTATTGACCCCTTAAAATTGATATCAAATTTGTAAGATATGACCGAAGAGCTTACCGGAAGAAGAAAAGAAAAATTATTTGATGCATTCGATGCGTGTGAGCCAAGTAGGATCTTGAAGAGAGCCTAGCGTGGTGTATGTTAGTGGCCTCAGCTGACCAGCATGAAGAAAGCTACTTTGGATTTTCTCGTCAACTAAGCTGTACGAGAAAGTCACGCGCAAGTGAAAATTGCATGACAAAGTTCCTTGATTTGCGATACTTATTTATTTTATTTCGTACGGGGTCGGTAAAAAAAAGGGGTCGCAAAGTCAAGTTTCTCCACCTCCATGAGAAAATATTTGAGTACCAAATCTGTACGTGACACCACCGCTACGCTACAAAAGACAAAAAATAATGAATTAATATCACGAAAAATCTTAAATTGATAAATATGTGATAAATTTATTTTAAATTAGTTTTTGGATGATCAAAAACTCTAAATTGATATATTTGTAATAAATTTACACTTCATTAGTTTACGTTAAATTTTACCGTCAAATTAACACTTGATAGGTGTACCCTTTGTTAGTCAGTTAGTGATTTTTCATGGTATTAATCCAATTTAACAGAAACTAACGAATGATAAATTTATCACAAATATTCTAATTTGGAGTTTTGGATAGTCAAAAAAATTAGTTTGGGATAAATTTATCACAGATATACTAATATGAGATTTTTTGTAGTGTTTAGGGTAAATTCGTCACATATGTACTAATTTGAAATTTTTCTTGCTATTAACCCAAAAACAAAGAAAAAGAAAAGGACACCGTGAGACGCAACGCAACATACAAAAACCACGCCACGTCTTTGCATATGCAAGCTTATCAAGCGCGTTCGTACGGCCTTCTACTCGGTTATCACTCTCTAAAACAATTGATGCCAACAATCAATTGATAAAACCATTGATTATTCCTATTAGTTGGAGTCCACAACTTCGAATCCATCTCGCCACCGCCCTGTTTAACATGCGTTCACACTTCGTATGAGCCTGTCGAAGGTGTGACGATGTTTCTTGCTCCGCCGCAACCAATCTAATGAGCTTCCCAACGCATTGCCAGATTGTCTTCTTCACACTTGCAAGAGACAGTGAGTCTCTGGCCTTTTCTCGCCAAAACTTCCTCCTACAAACCAAACCTCAGTGCACGCTTATGCAGCTCAAGAACCACCCTTCCCTCTTCCCTCTTACCTCGAGACCCATTTGTTCTTTCGTTGAAACATCCATTGCATCGCTGTAAACATCGACATGAAGAACCAAAGCAACACCATCCTCTTTTCTGCTTTTTCCCTGTTCTTTCTTCTTGCACCGTGGAGCGCTGCAACATCATCCATGCCCGGAGAAGTTGGTAATGCCCCACCTTCCCATTTCATTTCATTTTTTGCTACGATGTTATCCAGCAAGGATTTATATTTGCTGTGATACCAATAAAAGGAAAACAAAAAAGAGGTTTATATATACTGCATTAGATCCTTGACTTGTGTCAATACAGATTCGAAAGGTTGCTGCAGATGACACATATTGTAAATACTATACTACTTGTGTAAAACTTTGTTTTTGCTACATTTTCGTCAATTTTCGATAGTAGAAAACCGTGTTTCTTGTACTGGGAGTTACAAATATGGATATCAACCACATTTACATTAATTTGTAAAGCTTATATGTGGGTGATATCCTTATTCGTAGCCTACCGATCAGATGCCCGAAGAAAAAGATCTTCTCTTACACGGTTCTAAACGAAACTCAACGATCTGATATATTGTGTGGTGATGTGTATCGACTGTGGCACGTGAAGAGGATGAGAGAGAGTTCGATTACATAGCCAGGAGCAAGAAGGGGCCGATGCACTGGGGAGAGCTGAGGAAAGAGTGGGAACTGTGCAAGAAAGGCGAAATGCAGTCGCCGATTGACCTGACAAGCCGGAGAGTGAAGGTGATTCCCAAGCTAGGGGAGATACAGAGGAGCTACAAGCCCAGCAATGCGACCCTCAAGAACAGGGGCCACGACATTTCTGTAAGTTCTATTTACATCTAATTCGTTCTCCTTCTGTGTCCGATATATTTACTAGGGTTAGAGGACATTACATAAGATGATTTATTAGGAAAAGCAAGACCTTTTATGTGGCTAATGGCCTCTCTATGTGTTTAGATTGTTTTTAAGTCAATATAAATAGTTAGATGCTTTTGTTCAAAGCTGTTTAGCCTGGCTATAACTAAACCAAAATAGCCCTTTTCTTTTTAATTTTCCACCCAGAATAGGTATAGCATCCTCATTTGAAAAATATAAATTAATCTCTTGGATATTACTATTTATAAGCATATTTTTTCAAAATTTTGGATATTCAATGAGAAGCCAAAGTCTGATTTTAAATTAAATGTAAAAATAAGGTTATGCCGGATTTTATCTAAAAAAAATTAGATTTATAGGATATGTTCACTAGAAGTCCTAAAACTTCTCACAAAAGTACTTTTGACTCCTAAAACTTGTAAAAGGTCCAATCAAGTCCTAAAACGTGTCAAATTGATTCAATCGAGTCCTAAAGATAACAATGTCCAACTTACTAACAGAAATTGCTAACGTGGCGCTAACGTGGTTTATTTTAATATTTTCTCTCTCTTATGTGGTGATGACGTGGCTAAATTACGAAACATAAGACTAAAACGACATCATTTTGACACAAATTTAATTCTTAATACTAATTTTATTTAAAATAAATAAAACAATAAGCTAAGTATTTAAAAAAAAAAACACTGAGAAGGATAGGTGAGAACAGCTACAAGCCCTTGTCGTCGCCACCACACCATCGCTGGGAGGGGTCGGCGAGGGCGGGCGATGGCAAGCGAGGGCTTGCAAGCACTCAACTAGGTCTAGGTGAGCACGAGCGACCCTCACTCGGGCTAGGGGAGGGCCGCGTCCCCTTGCCCAGACTTGGACGAGGGCTTGCAAGCCCTCACCTGCTGTTACCGAGGGTCGTTGGCCCCTGACTTGTACCCCTTCTTGCCTGTCCTCCTCCGGCTCCTCCTTTTTTTTTATATAAATATTTAACTTATTTTTTAAATTAATTTAAATAAAATTAGTATTAAAATAAAAAAGGCCACATCATCGCCATGTTAGATAGAAAGATAATAAAAAAAGCCACCTCAGAATTTCTATTAGCCAAATTGGATGGTGTTAACTTTAGGACTCGATTAAATCAATTTAATAAGTTTTTGGACTTGATTGCACTTTTTGCAGGTTTTAGGACTCAAATGTACTTTCGTGAAAAGTTTTAGGATTAATAGAGAACATATCCCTAGATTTAATAAGTAGTGTGCGGCTCTTGTAGACTTCAAATGAGTATTTGAAATTGGAAGAAGTACTTGTTCAAAAACCCAATGAAGAGTTTTCACGTGTGGGAAACTTTGTTAAACGCCCCTAAACATAAGTGTTTTCACTATATGTTATTTCGATCTGCAGCATCACTTTGAACATCTAAGTTTGCTTAAATCATGATCTAAGTCTTGTTTAAAATAATATTGAAGAATTTAGTTACTTTTTGTTTTGTGAAAAAAAATAATTTGAAAAACATTAACCTAAAAATGATAGCTTTTATTGCTTTGAAAAATGGATGAGCAAATATATTTTTATCATTTACTAAACTATTTAGACATTGATTGTTGTTAATAATGAAAACATCTTTGAGTGGCTAATTTTTCCAAGTAATATTTTTTATTATTTTTAGGAAAATGATTTTCAAATTATTGTAATCATTTATTTTTCGCGATTGTGCCGTTTGGAGTGGCGTTCCAATTTCTTTAAGCCATCTATCGGGGATATGAACAGTTTCATGCTAAAACCGAAAAAAGTAATTCTTTAATTTACGAAAATTTTGGATAACCTTAAAAGCAATTGTTTATATGTTTCTGAGACTTTGAATACTTGATGCACAAAAGGGGAAAAAAAGAGAGTCCCATCTTTTAAAGTTAAAAATAAAAGCCAAATGCCAAATGCCAAACCAAACATCCATTTAAGATTAGACAGCTAATTATGTGTTGTTGTGGACTGCAGCTTCAATGGGATGTGGGCAGTGTTGGATCAATTAAAATTACTGGCACTCAATATTTTCTCCAACAATTTCACTGGCATTCACCTTCCGAGCATACCATTAATGGCAGAAGGTCCTCTCTCTCTCTCTCTCTCTCTCTCTCTCAATCAACATTGTACATGCAATAAAATAAATTCGAACCATTAAAATTGTTGGGTCTCATTTTGAATTCTACGTAAATCTAACCAGATTCGAAAGTCTAACTTCATCTTAATATGTATACTGGATTCATTACATATCTCCATTGAGCATCATCGGCATCCGTCATCATGTACAGTGCATCTCACAATTGTTTTGCGTACGCATACTTAGGTATGAATTGGAGCTGCACATGGTTCATGTAAACACAGACCCAAACGTTGAGAACAAGATTGCTGTTGTTGGACTCCTCTACAAGATTGGCCGACCAGATGCTTTCATTTCCAAGGTAACTTCATGTGCTTACTGTGTGTTATCGCCTCTTTATGCTTTAATATATTTATGCTCTTCATTATGTCATTTCATCTATAAAATCTCAAAAAATATGGAATATTTGTATTATTTGGTAATCATTTCTGTATCATAAGTTACTGTTGTAATTAATTTGATTTTCCCAGAGAAACACTGAATTTACTACGACTACTTCACAAAATCAGATGCTTCGTATTGTGAGTGATGTATGGTGAATTGGTGTTTCAGTTAATGGGTAATATATGGTCCATGATGGACAAAGAGGGCGAGAGAAAGATGGGTACGATTGATCCAAGAGAGATCAAGATTGGTGGCAAGAATTACTTGAGATATATGGGCTCTCTCACTGTCCCTCCTTGCACAGAAGGTGTCATATGGACTATCAACAAAAAGGTTATACATGCTCACTATCACACTTTTTACTCTTAAATATACATTTCTTACCTGGTATATCAAACAAGTGTTTGAGCTTAATTAACCCTTGTATTTTTGATAATCCACCAGATAGGCACTGTATCAAAGGACCAAATCAAGTTGCTCAGAGAGGCTGTTCACGATGTAAGCACACTAATTTCTTGGTTACATGAATCTCATGATCAATTATGCTCACCTAACTCTAACTTGTGGCTGTCATAGATAAATTATTAGAAATAATCAATAAAATAAGGAGCAATTCTCCTCGTTAATCTAATTAGGTTAGACCCGGCAATGAACCTGGTTTGGTTAAGCAATGGAAATAGTCAAAATATTATGACTGGAAGAGTCGTTTTCTCCTCCAACCATGCCTAATAAGTACGGACATCATGCACCCAAATTTGATTTTAGTTAAGTTTATACGTGGACGATGTTATAACTTATAACTCACTGATGAGTGGTTGAAGAATAATATTGTTTTTTGGAAAAATGTTTTGATATCTCGGGACGTATTTAAATTGCAGTTTGCGGAGAAGAATGCAAGGCCTGTGCAACAACTGAAAAAAAGAGAGATCCACCTCTACCAACCAAATGAAGCAGCAACACCAAATTAACCATTCTTTATATCATTGATTTATTGTCAGGACCCTTCTAAACTAGAAGAGAAGAGAAGGTAAATGTTCTTTAATGGGAATAGGGTTGCTGAAATATACTGTTAGAGATATTTTGAATATTTGGGATATTCTAGAAATCTTTCTGATTGATTGTTATAATATTCTGTTACATTAGATAGTAGTTGTGTAAGGCCTATAAATAGGCTCATCACTCTTCATCATGATACAGAGAAATATATAGAAAATTCCTCAAATCTATTTTCCACGTTATTTTCAATTAAGTATCAATAACGCTAGCTGCATAGATTGCGTTTCTCCACAATGATCATTATGAGCCAGCCGCATAAGCCGCGCTACTCTCGTTTCTATGCCAAATCCGCAGCTTCAGTTGTTGTTGGAGATTTTTTCGCTGGTTGTTTCAGAAAACAAATACTACCATCGGACTCGCCACTCTCGGACATATTAGACCCTAAAATTTCGTAGCAAACAGACACCGGACGCTGCCACATGCGCCGCCCCGTCGCCTTAATGTGCTTTCCGGATGCCTTTCTGGTTATTTTGAATGTAAGAATACCAGCACTAGGTTCCTCGTCTTCCGATGAATTCAGCCGGCCAACGCCGCCCACGTTGGACACCGAGCGCGCTCTCACGCGCCAAAAACATCCTCTGCCCGTGAGATCCTCACGCCTACATGCGTTGCACGTGACCAGAGCTCCAGCACGATCCGTCACCATATGATACTGCTGACGCCATCTACCACGTCACCATTAACCGTTGACTTCCGTTAACCATTGACTAGAAGTTGACCCATCGGTTCCCAAGGATTTTTGACGTGCTGTATCCATTTTTGGCGTTATTTTCTCCATATCTGCATCCAAACACTAATTTCTTGGTTTTCCTTATAAAACAGCTACTTTTAAACTAGTAGGAGACATCCGATAAAACTAGTAAACGCATTCAATGGATAAAATGGATGTTTCGGTACCCATTCAAATTGTTTTGAATGGATCAAGTTATATTTTATGGGCTAAAGAAATGTCTAGTTTTCTGAAATGTCATAGACTTTAGTGTTACATCACTAGTGAAATTCGTGCGCCTACTAGGACTATTGTAGATACTGGAGAAAAATTTATTGAACGTTTAAAGAAATGAGACCGCAAGAATCATCAAATCTTAACGTGATTTCAAAACACTTTCATTCCATCCATCAAGCTTCAGTTGGTCGCCTCAATACAACAAAGGATTCATGGGATTTGCTTGCTAGCTAATATTCCACCTCGGATATTGCCCTTAGTATAAGCCATTAGAGAATATGCATCTTATGTATTAAGAGATAGGTCAGTCTATTAATGATTTTTTGTCCTTTATGCATGCTATTTGGGATCAACTAGCCTTATCTGAGTCGCAATGGAAAGAGGCTACCGATGCTTGTAAGTTTGCTAAATATCATGATCATATGTGTGTTATACAATTTCTGATGGCACTTAATGATAAGTTTGAACCTATGCGAACTTCTTTTCTACATTGAGATCTGTTACCTCGTCTTGAGGCAGCTATCTCGAAATTATTAACTGAAGAGACTTGGCTTGCTACTTTGAAGGCAAACTAGTTTGTCCACTCCTATAGACGCAATGCTTGCCACCCTACTTCTTCTTCTTCACGCAGACTGTATTTTATGTACTATCACCGAACTGGTCACCTTTCATCCAATTGATATCAACGACAAAGTGGGCAACTTACAAGGACAAAAAACCGATCCCGATATAGAGGTCCACTTGCACATTCATCCAATACTACTGCTACTATTGAGGGTTCTTCTAACAAATCATATATTACTCTATCTTTAGAGGATCTACATTTCATTCTTCCAGAATCTAGTACTTTTAGCTCCTTTGTCCCTAACACTCTTGATTCCTAAACTTGCCATAAACTTGATATATGTGGGACAATTATGTGAACTTGGTCTAGACATTCACTTTTCTTCCGATGGTTACCGTGTGTAAGATCCACAGACAGGATAGATAATTAGGACTGGTCATCAAGTGGGACACCTATTTGAGCCCATCTCCTTAAAGCTTTGGAATGCTCTTACTAGTTATGACACCACAGTATCATCTAAAACTTGGCATTCTCATTTAGGTCATACTTCTTTTTCTAGATTAGGTCCTATGAATTCTAGTGGTCATCTAGGTTCTATTGACAACACACATTTTGATTGCTTGTTATGTAAGTTGGGAAAACATCATGCTTTACCATTCGATCTTAGTGAATTTGTCTCTTATGCTTCCTTTGATTTAATTTATTCCAACATTTGGGGTCCATCTCCTACTCCCATTATAGGAGGATCTCACTATATTATGATTTTTGCGGATAATCATTCTCGTTACACATAGCTTTATTTTATGAAAAATCAATGTAAACTAGCTCACATCAATCGTGATTTTGTTGCCATAATCAAAACACAATTTTTTAAGACATTAAGATTTTTCATATTGATAATGCCATGGACTATATAGACACAGAGATTCTTAAAATTATTTCTCAAAACAGCACAATCATTCATTATTCTTGTCTAGGAACTTCCCAGCAATAATGTCAAGCTGAGTGTAAACATTGACCCATATTAGATGTTGTACGTCTTCATCTTAGCCTCTTGTCTAGAATAGTTTTGGAAAGAGACTTTTCATACTATTGTATATAATATCGATCGCATTCTGTCACATATTATAGGTACTATCTCTCGGTATGAGCACTTGTTTGACGGTGTTCCTAATTGTAGTCTTTTTTTAGTCTTTGGCGGTGCTTATTTTGTCCATCTTCTTTTGAATGAACGCACGAAGTTAGAACCTTACGCTTGTCTATGTTGTTTCCTTGTGTATGGCATAGAGCACAAAGGCTATCGATATTGGAATCCTGTCTCTAATCGTCTTTGCATATCTCATCTTGTTACCTTTTGGGAACATAAGATGTTCTCATTGCTTCGTCCTTTTGACTCCTCTCCTACTATTCCCTTCTTTACCCTTCGTAAAAAATTTACTAAAAGTGACATAACTTTCATATGGCGCTCACTTAAGTACCATAACTTTTTTTTCGCTCACTTGGATGTCACAAATTTGAAAAAATGATTACTTAAGTGCCATCAGCGATTTGCCTCACTAGAAAATCCAACGTGGACACTAATCATCCTACGTGGCATTGTTGGTACTAACATGGATAATAAATAAAAAAAATTAAAAAATAACAAAATCCAAGTTGGAATGTATAAATAATTAAAAAAATCCACGTAGGACGATTTGCTAGAAATGACACTCAAATGATCGATTTTACTCCAATGTGGAACTCAAGTGAGCGCCGTACGAAAGTTATGACACTTTTCCTATTCTTATCCCAAACATTTTTATTTATAAGTGAAAAAGTTGGGGAGGGCTAATCAATGTATTTATCCATCTAAACTTTACCATAAGGGTCTCACGTAGACAAATGCCTTACATTAATTAATTTTTTATAAGACATATTAATAGAAGTAGATCAAATAAATCCCATTGTTACATGAAGTATGGTTGGGGAGAGGCCCATGAAGAAAAATACTTCCATCAGAAAAGCACGCGAGCCCGTGGTGCGACAATATAGAACACCCGTATGTTGGGATGAAGTTAGAGAAAGGAGTATAACCGGACCAGAATTAGTCCAACAATCAGTTGAGGCTGTTCAGATTATTTGTGAAAGGCTAAAAATAGCTCAAAGCCGTCAAAAGAGCTATGCAGACAAAAGGCAAAAACCTTTGGAATTTCAAGTAGGGGATCACGTATTCCTTAAGGTATCACCCATGAAAGGATTATCCCAATTTGGTAAGAAAGGGAAGTTGAGTTCTAGGTACTTAGAACCTTTTGAGATTTTGGAAAGTGCATAACATATTTCATGTATCGATGTTGAGGAAATATGAACCGGGCCCAACTCATGTGTTGAACTATGAAGAGATAGAAGTTGTCGATAGGGTGTTGTATATCGAAAGGCCAATAAGGATTGAAGATTGGACAAAATGAGTTTTAAGGAACAAGACAATTCCGGTGGTCAAGATTGTTTAGGAACATCACAGGACAGAAGGCATAACTTGGGAAAGTGAGGAGCTAATGCAACATCAATACCCCCACTTGTTTGAGTAGGACATTGAATTGGAAATTTCGAGGATGAAATTTTTATAAGAGGGGAAGAGTTGCGACATTCTGAAATCCGATCCGCTTGGAATTTATGAATTGGATGATTTATGGACGTGCTTGTAGTTAGATTTTGCCCGGAACTGATTACTCCTGGGATACTAACTAGTAGGGAATGGCTAATAGGGACTTAAATTCGCGTGACCAAAGAAACTTGATCGTGAACTGACTTTCGATCATGAAAATTATGGAGGTGACATTTTAAGCTAATGTAGGCTGATCCAAGAATAGTTAAGGATCAATTCGCAGTTGTCATATGAGTGGATTGCGGGTGATTCCGTTTGACCACGAGATGAACTAACGAATGACCCTAAACCTATACCAAATGATCGCGCCGTCAAAATTAGTGATCGATCCTCGCGATTAAGTGACAACCAAGGTCGTCATGACCTGAGTGAACTTGAACGTGGCATGATTCAATATCAGCCATGGGTCAAATGTGTGAATTTCCCTAAAAGCCACCCGTTAGTTCGAGATACACTTAAATTACGTAAATTAAATTTAATCATTAATTAGAGACCAAGTTTGGGCCTTGGAAATTATGATGGTTATGACAGGATAATTGGACGACGTTGTTATTAGCTTAGTCAGCCTTAGAATTGTCCGGATTCTTCAGAAAATTCGAATTCTGGCGAGAAATAGAAAATGACCGTTTTACCCCTAAGATTTTATTTAGGCCAAGTTTAATGTGAAAGGGGCATTTTGGTCATTTTACATTTACTTTAGAAATAGAAATTTTTGGACAATTTTGCCTTTGGAAATTTTGTGAAATTCCCAATTTTGCCCATGGATATTTTTGGCAAGGATTAATCTTGGCCATCGATCTTAAGATAAGATTAAATCGTGGCCGTTGATTTGGGATTAGAGAGGAGGGTAAGATGGTCATTTTAGGGGGGTGAGACACCAATTATTGGCCTTAGACTATTTAATTCCACTTTTCTCTCTTTCCCCTCATTCTCTCTCTCACTGTCACGATAATCTCTCTCTCTCCCTCACCGCTCTCTCGATCGAGCCTCCTTTTCCCCACCATGAAGTGGCTAGCTTACCACTCCCATTACCACCGCTTCCACTGCCGAGCCGGAGCCACCACCACCGCCTCACGTCTCTCTTTCCCCCGTTTTTGTGTCCACCGAAACACCATAAGCCCTATCTCAGCCCCCAGCTCAGCCGCTGAAAACCAGCAGCCCACCGCCACCGATCACCAATGCTTGTGGACACCGATGAATCGCCGGTACTCCTTTTTGTGAGACACCGCCAACACTGCTGTTTGCTTTCTATCCAGCCACTATTGAGGCCTCAATTTCGCGTATGAATCACAAGTAAGTGATATCTTGTGTAGGAATCACAAGTGATAACCTAACCCTTACCTAGGACAACAGGTATTTTCGGGTTAGTTCGGGGCCGTTTTAGCGAGTTTTAGGGGTTAATCGTGGATTAATGGTTCGACTGATTTGACTGAATAGTTTGGATGGAATTGTGATGATTTTTGAGGTGGATTTGAGGTTAGAATTGATTGGTTAGGTAATCGGAATGATTCCGAGTGATTATTGTGGCTTATTGCGCAAAAAAGGGGCCTAAATGCACCATTATAGTGATTTCCATGGTGGACGAGTTACTATTCATGCTGTGGCCGAATTAGTGCATTTTGGTGATTCAAATATAGTGTGTGTTGTTTGAGGGTTGTCGGTAGGAGTACGACACCGTGAATGGTAAAATTTGGCCTAAAATGTGAAAATTCGGGTTAATTGTGCACGTGCAAGCTGAATTGAATTGGCTGGTTGTGGTGCATATTATGGCTTGAAATACTCATGGAAATGTTGAATTTATGCCCATAAGTGTGGCTGTGATCGTGGGTCCATTGGCGGCCTTGTATGCTTGTTGGTTTGTGAAATAATTGATTGAAATGTTAAGTGTTATATGCGCGCATGGGCTGAATTGAATTGACTGTCAATTGGCCATGATTGGGTTTTAATTGAGCATATGAAATGCGTGACGTTCGATGCGTGCATGGGCTATGTTGACACCTAAATTTTGGGAATCCATTTAGGTACATATTGCATAGGAAAATTAGGGATCGATCTCGGTCCCTAGAAAAAAATTAATTAGTTAAATTGCATATAGATATTAGGAGCATTTCATTGATAGTTAATTAGGCCCATATAGTTTACATATTTATTGGACCCGGGGGTTGGTTGGACTCGAGTGAACGGCTCTGAACTTAATTGGACTAAGCCCGCGTTCAAGAAAAAATTCTTGGCCAAGCCCATGAACATTATAGGAGCTGAAATTTTCATTGGAAGATATCGAGTTGAAAAATATTAGTTTGGATATTATCATGATTTAAATTGGACAAATTGATTTGATAATATCATAGATTACAAGAGATATCGCAATATCTTCTTTGAATCGAAGTAGGAAATAATTGCAAGAAAAAAAAAACCCTACACTTTACCTATAAATACATTCATTAAGGGTTCACAATGGGCGACTCTCTGAGATTTTTTCAGGGACACGTGAGTGAATCACTTGCGAGAGAGAGAGAGAGAAAGGGGAAAGAGTTGTTTCCCCGTCGCGTTGTCCAAACCAACGACCTCCCATCGTCATCAGTCGTTGCTGTCCAAGCTCTCTCCAAGGCCAAACAAGCACTGGCGTTAATCCGAATACTCTCTCTTGATCTCAGCTAGTCTTGCTATATATTCCAGTGTTTTGTTTTTGACGTCCCATCACATTTAGAGGCCACACAATTGACATTCACGGCCACAATTGAAGAGAAAGGGAGAGAGTGTGTTCAGAGAAGAGTAAATTGCACAGGCGGTACTCTCCCTTAGGGGTTCCTCGGCCAACACCCGTGACATCCTCAAGTTGATTCCAACGCTCGGGTTTTCCAGCAAAGTTCATCAAGCGTTGTCGAGAAGTAGCTGTGAACGGAGAAAGAGAAGCTTCGCAGACCCTTAGCCGTGTTCAGTCAAGTCCAATCGCGAGTTATTCCTCGCTGTGAATTGTCCATACCGAGACACCCCCTCGGCGAAACATCCTTGGCTGAGGACCACCGTCCACCGCTGGTCATAGCGAGCTCGACGTTGAGACAAGAAGCCGCTCGTGACCCGCCGCGAGCTACCTTGACCCCGATGCCCGTCGTCGTTGCCGCCGCCGGTCCACCCGCTGTCGGTCATCCCGATCCGCAATCCCGATCCGCGAGTTCAAATTTGGAATTATCCGCCAATTAGGTAAGATTATCCGAATATTTCTTTTAAATATTTAATTTCCTAGTTTTCGGGTGTTTGAATATTTCGTGAATATTTCGGTGGATAGCTAGATATCTTAGGATGATTTGTGCTATATCCGCAAGATTCGAAAATATCCAAAATTAGGAATCATTCCTAATTTGGCAACGTGTCTGGACGACTATCCGACCTTATCCCTAAGGTACGATACGCGGCGATACGGAAAATCATTATCTTATCCATAATCACTTGGATACGATAATAGATTTTATTTGCTTTTCAAATTTAAACAATCAACTTTCTGTCGATATCTATAACCCTATAGATATGGCCGTTAGTTTGACTTCTTTGCCTTATACGAATTGAATAATCTTGCGAATTGCGTGGATTGTTTGAGCGTGGTTGTTATCTTTGTTTAATTGTTTTCCTTTTTAAATAAAGAAAACCCAAAAATATATTAGTTAGGATTTAAATTAGAAACTTTGCATGCTTAGGGAATCTTAAGTATATCCAAAAGAATAAGATAATTATTTGATTTAAATTGGGATTTAGGGTAGCATATTTCCTAGTTTAAATTAGAGATTGTTTTAATCTTAGTGGATTATTTAGGATATTTAATAATTTCGAATTCTAATAAAAATCCCAAAAAAAAGAGTCACTTCAGGATAGATCAAATCATTTTCTGTAGGACAGATTGCATGTTAATTTGAGTAATTTTTAATTCCGAATTTCATTTGAAAATACCAAAAATCAATCATTTGTCCGTCATTAGAATTAGGTCACGTTGTCGCATGACATATAGTTTGCATGTTAGGCTGCATTAATCGCATGTTAATTTTTGCACGTCATTACATATAGGTTAGCTTTCATTTAAATAAGTGAAAATAAAAAAAATTGAGTGAACTGCTTGTTAATTAGAAATCATATTAGGATTGTTGATGTGATTTTCTAGCTAACAATGCAGATGCTTACGTTGCTTCGAGGTAAGTAATTCTCCCCAATCTTGCAATTTATTTAATGTTTTGATTATTGGGTGTTACTTTGGTGGTTTGCGAACCCGTATGATCACCTCACATGTTAGTGCCTAAGTTAAAATAAATTCAGACTGCTTGCATAAATATTTTTGAAAAGAAAAGGTACCGAAAAAGGCGTTAGACTAGATCTAAGCGTAATCAAGTCCCGAGCTTAGAATCTCTGGTTTGTAGGAATAAAACATATCTCCCTATGTTTTATTTAGGTTTCTAATCGACCTACCACAAATAGATTAGTGGCGACTCCGAGCATGAAAACTTTTGCACGTTAAGAACTTAAATCCTAAGTTGCGAATTGGTAGGGCTTGGGAGGGCCCGAGTTAGGCTTAGTCCTAATAATCCATTAGCCTGAGAGAAAAATTTAGGTTTGCGACAGCTTGGCGACTTGAGGACATTGAGTTAAAACTCTTAGTGGACTTAGGCCAATTTTTCTTTTCAAAAATATTTTGTTTGGCGTGAGGATCCAGTGCACGCGTCTCTAACGTTAAGGTGTTAAATGTTTTTGCAGAGCGGGAGTTATAAGGGGTGGAGTGTTTGTTAACCATTTTTCTTGCGAGGAGGTGTTGAGATCGGATGTTTTAATTTTGATATTGAAGCGCTGTTTGCATATGACCTGTTGTGCATGCCTTGCATTTGCACTACACCGCACTCACTACCCATTGCCGGACCAGGCGGCACAGGCTTAGGATGGTATTGAGACAGCGGACACCCCGACCACACCCGCGTGGTATGGGTCGCCCTTCTTGGTCCCGAAAGTTTTTTCACGGTGTCATTGAGTTCCCATCACGGTTGCACCCTTTGCAACCCGGGTCGGCTCCTTGACTAAGCCGGAATCGGGGAACCCGGCCTAACCACAACCATGACTGGTTTAGCCCGGTAATCCTCGCGTCTCCACTTTGCAAGCCAGAGTTTAGATAGAAATCGAACCTCACATTTTCATGTGCATGTCTATGTGATTGCCATGGTCCTACCGGGTAAAGTAAGTCTTGAACTCTCCTTTTTGCAATTTATTTAGTTATTGTATTTTTTCGAAAGTCGGTCCATGATAGGTCTAGGTGGGTTTTAAATTTGAAAGTAATAATCATTGAGTCCTTTTTTAACAAAAAAAAAAAAAGAAGAAAGAAAGCTTTTTGGAGAATTATTTTCAATCTATGTCTTTATTTTCCTGGATGTGTCATAGGTCATTATTTCCTGAGAAATTTATCATTTTCACAAGTACATGGAGTAATGAAAAATGTCATGAAAAATGGGAATAAAAGGGATAGTTAGACTGAGTCATGGACTGATCGTTTTGAGGGCGTATACTTACCATGCTCTATTTTTTTTAGGTTATTACGGACCGTCAACGTTCCCCAATCCGTACTCGCTCAAGAGCAAGAATGATGACCAAAATGAGCAGGCTCGTGTTGCTGTCCTTGAAACCGAGATGAAGCAAGTCCTCAATGTGCTCGAGAATCTCACCAAACAAGTTGCTTCTCTGCCAGGACAAGCATTTCCACCTTGTCTACACCCGCTCAACCGGCGTAGAGATTATCTTGCCCAATGACTCTCCTCCTATTGAGTCAAGCGATAAAGGGAAAAACTGTTGCCATTGGTACTTCCTCGTGAGAATGGTGCAACTTTAAGCCCGACAAAGCTCGTCCGATCATCACAAATGGGGCGATGCATCTTCTAAGCCACCAAAGAGTGATGAGGCTGGCGTATTGATAAGCTTGAAGAAAAATTCCGTCAAATGCAAGGCTTTGATGATCAATTCTCACGAGGTCTTGCTCACATTGTCAAGGTTCAAGTCCTAAAAGTTCAAAGGCGCCTGAGTTTAATAAGTTCGATGGCCTTTCTGTCCTAAGGTCCATTTACAATACTACGGCGAGGATGGCGCCGTATGCTGATAATGTGCCACTCATGATCCACACTTTCCAAGATAGCTTAACGGACCCCCCTTACAATGGTTCGTTTTGAAAAGATTCATTTCGCTCAAGACATGGGAGGATTTGTCCGATGCTTTCATTCGTCAATATAAATTCAATATTGGCGTGGCCCGTCACGTGAAGACTTGATTCGCATTGAGAAGAAAAAACTGAGACCTTCAAGGCCTATGCTACTAGGTGGAGAGCTCTAGGCTGTGCAAATTACCCCCGAGTTGACTGAGAAGGAGATGCTTGATACTTTCATGAAAACTTTACCGTTCGAGTTTTCGAATCGAATGTTGGGTTCTAATTTCAACTCTCTAGCTGAGTTGATACTGCGGGAGAACGCATTGAGATCGCTCTGCGTGATGGTTTGAGCCCTTGAGCAAGCTACCCGCTAAGAAGTTCACCCTCAAGAAAGATAAGGAACCGGCATGAAATAAATGTAGCTTACTCTCAACAAAGTGGTAATCTTTGCCCGACAATGCGATGCCTTTGGCAAACAACAAGGTGGACGCCAATTCACTAGTCGGCAACAAGGTACTAAAAGGAACTTCACGCCTCTACTTGGGGGCGTTATCAAAGTTCTGCCTGTTCTTCAAAAGAAAAAATTTGCTTTCAAGTGAGCGAAACGCCCGAACCCGGCGGTTCTCTGGTTATGACTCCTCTAAGAAGTGTGAGTATCATATGGGGAGGTTGGTCATTCTCATCGATGATTGTTACGTCTTGAAGCATAGATTTCAAGACCTCTTGGACACAAAGGCATTCTCTTTCAGCACTACTCAACCAAATGTCCAGCGGAACCCTCTACCCAACCATCTTTGGAAGCCTTGGACGCTGTTATTGAGTAGAGAAATTTCTGTCTTTATACTCCTCTGTGAAGGAGTCTTTCATGCTTTCTAGGATTTCAAGTGTTTTCTAGGATTTCCTGCTTTCTAGGATTTCAATTCATGTTTATGTTTTTTTATTCGTAGGGCTT
The DNA here is from genome assembly GCA_024733475.1 of Syzygium grande. Taxonomy (NCBI): domain Eukaryota; kingdom Viridiplantae; phylum Streptophyta; class Magnoliopsida; order Myrtales; family Myrtaceae; genus Syzygium; species Syzygium grande. The sequence goes on along the minus strand of JAMXDD010000004.1, from coordinate 14,596,113 downwards.
TGATTATTTGCATCCCTTCCAATAATGTAATTCATTCGACTCTATTAAATGAAATTACAAGTTATTTTGCATTTTGAGGGCATGTTGAAGCATACCAAACTAGCCCGGTGATGATATCCAACCGATAAAAGAAAAATATCATCCGAGGAGAAATTCTGAGGGCTGGGCTTTCTTATGCTCCCTAAAAAAAAAAAAGAGACTTTTCGAAAATAAAAAGCATTTCATTGTTTAAAAAAAAAAACTTTTCCAAAGCATGCATCAAATAAACCTTGTTTATTTGTCTGACTCATTTACTTCATGTCTCAGAGCATAATTCTCCAGCTTATTGTAATGAGGAATTGACACATCGAGTTCTATTGATGATGAACTTATGAGGCAAAAGATCACCACCTACTTGGGCATGATGCTATCTCCAAAGAGCGAAAATGAGCGCTCAACGTGAGGAGGATGATGAACCGAGGGGCATGTTGAACTTTGATGATGATAATGGGTGACAAATTCGACAGAGATAATGTCATGGTTCTAATTGGAATCTTCCGAGTCTCAATTCACATTTGCCTAGTATCCAATTCATGCACGTTTTCTTGTGCGGGGGGCAATAGCAACGATGGAGCATTCATGTGTCCATTCCTTCCAAATAAGGGCAATCAAAGGGCTCCCATTCCAAAAATGTCTCTCTATGTTGATGTTCTCACACCTTTTGTAGGGATCATTTATTTTGAATGCTCAATGCCATATTTTTCATGCTTATGATAAGATTTTTGAGTATGATAAATATGTTCGGAAGTTGCAAACTTTTTGTGCTTGAAATTGATAAGCTTGTGAAATGATCACATCTTTCAAGGAAAAGAAATTTTGCTTGGTTAGTTTACCTATTTGACCCATCAATTTCATGTTGAAATTTGTCAAGTTGGACAATTTAATGAATGATGTGGAATTGCTTAAGTATGCTAAATGAGATGTGTCAGGATGATGAAAGGCAAACCATATCCTATACACAGTTCCCTATTCATACACTTGTGAGATGAGTGAAAAATTCCATGTCCACAAGGTAAAAGGTTATCTCATGAAAAAGGTACGACTACCGAAATGATGAGAGGCAATTCACTTCTTTATCTTAAACACTACAGGTTGTCCATTGTTTTGCCACTTTGAGCCTAAACACTTGGAGAAGTTTTTTTTCAAATTACCCCTGTCAAGAATCACCCCACATCGGGGTAAAATGGAGGTAAGTCGACATCGTAAGGTGAGAAAAATGGATAAAAATTTTCTTGCTCACACTTGCATCAATCTTCAAGTGTTGCTATTGCAAATGAACTCAAACATTAATTCAAGTGCCTTAAGATGATGAAAAGCATTTCTTTCTCTACCCTACACACTTTATCCATTGCTTAGCCCACTTGAGCCTATATTTTTCGTTTCATATGAACCTAGTTGGTGATCATTCCCCACCTTTGGGGCAAAGCAAAAACCATCATTGTCCAAGAAGCATATTTGGAGTACCAACTGAAGATGAAGACTCTTGAGAGTCTAAATGTCGAGTTGAAGTGTAATTAGCCAATGTATGCATTGTAGACAGTGTGTGTCAAAAAAAAAAACTCGGGGGCATAAAAAAAGCAGTGTGCCTGATAAAAAGCAAGGCCATTCCTGAAAAAAAAAAAAAAAAGTCGAAAAAAAGGGAAACTTTAAAGAAAAAATATCAAGATATGACATGTCAAAGTCATGAATTCCAGTGGAGCAGTAGTCCTACAAGTCTCGAAGGAATCAAGTGACGAACTCTCATGGCCAATAGAGCATCTACCAAGAAGACAATCCCTGTCAAAGAAGAAGATCGATGATTATGCCTAGATGATCACCAACTCTCACCCTTATACACATTTTGAGCCTGATATATCCTTTCGTTTCTTAACCCGTGAACCTAGCCCACGTTCGTCCCTTGCAAAGTCTCTTCTGATTAGGGCACTTGAATTAACGTAGAGTTTCATATGTTTATAAGCTTAGCTCGAAGAAGTGCGAGCAAGTCTATTTCTATCTCATTTTGCAGGGTTCTTGACTTGTAAACTTGGAGATGATTGTGGAGTATTTTCTTTTAATAGCCTCGACTCGAAAAGTCCTCTTTATTAAGCCATTGACCAAACCGACACTACGGTCCTAATAAAGACCTCTCAGATTGGTGAGGTTGTATCGCTTGCGAGAATACTCGGACCCTTATCGACATGATGATGGTGAGATGGAGTGATTCTCATAAAATAGTCCCTTCTAAATGAGAGTGAGCTAAAGCCTTTTCTAACTGAAAGTCTCTCATTTAGCGTTCTTATTAAATCCACATTATGAATGAAAATTGTCTTAATGATAATTCTCCCCAGTGGAAATTTAGTGATGCAAATATGGTAAAACCATCATGCATAAACCTCAATTGAATTGATGAATTCTGAAATGTGAGTCCTAGAATAGCCGAGATTGCTAATCTTCTTGAATGAATACATATGTGTTTTGCTCTAATCATGTTTGACAGGTAATGTTTCCTCAAAGACTAAAGAGTAGTTCTTGACGCTACATTTGTTTTTTTGAAGCTTCGTGTTCGTCTAAATATTTTTGAATATTCAATTACCTGATTGTACTTTCAGGTATCATTTTTGAAAATCCGAAGGGAATTTTCGTTGTAGTTTCAGGTATCATTTTCGAAAATCCGAAGGGAATTTTCGATCTTATTAATCATATCTGATTGCAGTTTCAGATATTTTTCTCGAAGATCCGAAGGGAATCATCGAGCCCATTCAAATATCTGATTGAAGTTTCAGGTATCATTTCCGAAAATCCGAAGGGAATTTTCGATTCTATTAATTATATCTGATTGCAGTTTCAGATATCTTTCTCGAAGATCCGAAGGGAATTTTCGAGCATATTCATATTTGACTGCAGTTTCAATTTCAAGTTTCTTTCTCGAAGATCCGAAGGGAATTTTTGAGGCCATTCAAATACTTGATTGGAGTTTCAGGAATTTTTCTTGAAAGTCCAAAGGGAATTATTCGATACCTTTTATCGAAAATCCGAAGGGAATTTTCGAGCCCATCTCATCTCAAGCATCTTCTCTGAAAATTCAAGGGAATTTTCAAGATTATTTCAGGTCTTATTTCGAAAATCCAAGGGAATTTTTCGAGCTTTCAAATACTATTGGGAATTCTAGATACTTGGCGAGTTTCCAAAGCTGTTCCATACCCCAATTTTACTTTCCCAAATCTTCAGGTAAGTAAATGTAGGTATGTTTTTCCTTTTGCATTTGCATTTTCAGATCACATTAGAAAACGGGTATGGGCTCATTGAGATCCCATTTACTCGACAAAAGACTAATTTTTCTCATTGTATTTGCATAGTCAAAATTTAGGTATCATTTGTCTTTGAATGCAACCTCTTGAGCTCATTTTCAAAGAGGGGGCAGCTGTTGACACCTAAATTTTGGGAATCCATTTAGGTACATATTGCATAGGAAAATTAGGGATCGATCTCGGTCCCTAGAAAAAAAATTAATTAGTTAAATTGCATATAGATATTAGGAGCATTTCATTGATAGTTAATTAGGCCCATATAGTTTACATATTTATTGGACCGGCGGCGGTTGGACTCGAGTGAACGGCTCTGAACTTAATTGGACTAAGCCCGCGTTCAAGAAAAATTCTTGGCCAAGCCCATGAACATTATAAGAGCTGAAATTTTCATTGGAAAATATCGAGTTGAAAAATATTAGTTTGGATATTATCATGATTTAAATTGGACAAATTGATTTGATAATATCATAGATTACAAGAGATATCGCAATATCTTCTTTGAATCGAAGTAGGAAATAATTGCAAGAAAAAAAAAACCCTACACTTTACCTATAAATACATTCATTAAGGGTTCACAATGGGCGACTCTCTGAGATTTTTTCAGGGACACGTGAGTGAATCACTTGCGAGAGAGAGAGAGAGAAAGGGGAAAGAGTTGTTTCCCCGTCGCGTTGTCCAAACCAACGACCTCCCATCGTCATCAGTCGTTGCTGTCCAAGCTCTCTCCAAGGCCAAACAAGTAATCGGCGTTAATCCGAATACTCTCTCTTGATCTCAGCTAGTCTTGCTATATATTCTAGTGTTTTGTTTTTGACGTCCCATCACATTTAGAGGCCACACAATTGACATTCACGGCCACAATTGAAGAGAAAGGGAGAGAGTGTGTTCAGAGAAGAGTAAATTGCACAGGCGGTACTCTCCCTTAGGGGTTCCTCGCCAACACCCATGACATCCTCAAGTTAATTCCAACGCCGGGTTTTCCAGCAAAGTTCATCAAGCGTTGTCGAGAAGTAGCTGTGAACGGAGAAAGAGAAGTCAGAGACCCTTAGCCTGTGTTCTGGTCAAGTCCAATCGCGAGTTATTCCTCGCTGTGAATTGTCCATACCGAGACACCCCCTCGGCGAAACATCCTTGGCTGAGGACCACCGTCCACCGCTGGTCATAGCGAGCTCCATTGAGACAAGAAGCCGCCGTGACCCGCCGCGAGAGCATTTTGACCCCGATGCCCGTCGTCGTTGCCCCCGCCCGGTCCACCGCTGTCGGTCATCCCGATCCGCAATCCCGATCCGGCGAGTTCAAATTTGGAATTATCCGCCAATTAGGTAAGATTATCCGAATATTTCTTTTAAATATTTAATTTCCTAGTTTTCGGGTGTTTGAATATTTCGTGAATATTTTGGTGGATAGATAGATATCTTAGGATGATTTGTGCTATATCCGCAAGATTTGAAAATATCCAAAATTAGGAATCATTCCTAATTTGGCAACGTGTCGGACGACTATCCGACCTTATCCCTAAGGTACGACAGCGGCGATACGGAAAATCATTAGCTTATCCGTAATCACTTGGATACGATAATAGATTTTATTTGCTTTCCAAATTTAAACAATCAACTTTCTGTCGATATCTATAACCCTATAGATATGGCCGTTAGTTTGATTTCTTTGCCTTATCTGAATTCGAATAATCTTGCGAATTGCGTGGATTGTTTGAACGTGGTTGTTATCTTTGTTTAATTGTTTTCCTTTTTAAATAAAGAAAACCAAAAAATATGTTAGTTAGGATTTAAATTAGAAACTTTGCATGCTTAGGGAATCTTAAGTATATCCAAAAGAATAAGATAATTATTTGATTTAAATTGGGATTTAGGGTAGCATATTTCCTAGTTTAAATTAGAGATTGTTTTAATCTTAGTGGATTATTTAGGATATTTAATAATTTCGAATTCTAATAAAAATCCCAAAAAAAAAGAGTCACTTTAGGATAGATCAAATCATTTTCTGTAGGACAGATTGCATGTTAATTTGAGTAATTTTTAATTCCGAATTTCATTTGAAAATACCAAAAATCAATCATTTGTCCGTCATTAGAATTAGGTCACGTTGTCGCATGACATATAGTTTGCATGTTAGGCTGCATTAATCGCATGTTAATTTTTGCATGTCATTACATATAGGTTAGCTTTCATTTAAATAAGTGAAAATAAAAAAATTGAGTGAACTGCTTGTTAATTAGAAATCATATTAGGATTGTTGATGTGATTTTTCTAGCTAACAATGTAGATGCTTACGTTGTTTTCGAGGTAAGTAATTCTCCCCAATCTTGCAATTTATTTAATGTTTTGATTATTGGGTGTTACTTTGGTGGTTTGCGAACCCGTATGATCACCTCACATGTTAGTGCCTAAGTTAAAATAAATTCAGACTGCTTGCATAAATATTTTTGAAAAGAAAAGGTACGAAAAAGGGCGTTAGACTAGATCTAGCGTAATCAAGTCCCCGAGCTTAGAATATCTGGTTTGTAGGAATAAAATATATCTCCCTATGTTTTATTTAGGTTTCTAATCGACCTACCACAAATAGATTAGTGGCGACTCCGAGCATGAAAACTTTTGCACGTTAAGAACTTAAATCCTAAGTTGCGAATTGGTAGAGCTTGGGAGGGCCCGAGTTAGGCTTAGTCCTAATAATCCATTAGCCCCGAGAGAAAAAATTTAGGTTGCGACAGGCTAAATTTGATTGGCTGGTAATTTGGCATATTGACGTGTAAATCGAGCGAATGAATGAATGGGAAGTTGTGTGAAATGTCGTGCATGAAGTCACAAAAATCCCTGAGGCGGTACCACAATGCAGGGAATTGTGCCATCCTAAGGTGGTACCATAATGCGGGACGATGCCTGGTATTATCGCAAGACGCCAATCTGAGGCATGTACCTCAACATGGGTTGTACCGTTGGTGGTGGATTATGAGCCTGAGGCAGTACTGTTACGCGGGAAAGATACATAGGCTGAGGTGGTACCATTACGTGTGCTAAAAAGTGTTGTGAAATTGAGATGGTCATCTATAGACGATGAAATGGCCAGTGAACCTGAGGCGGTACTGTTACGCGGGTCACTAGTAAGTCGAATGAAAGTGATATGATGGTGTCTGAACGACTGTGGGTGAAATGCCGAGTGTGGAAATGACATATGTTCGACTCTGTCTGTGGGCATGAGAATTAATTTGAAATGTGCATGTGGTTGGATTTTGTGTTATTTGCGACTAACTTGTAGAATGCGTGTATCAAAAGCCCAGATATGTGCAATTGTGTGCCTGTAATGTGCTTATTGAGTGTTATGGTGTTTGACCTTGTCTTGAGGTATGTGTTAGCCTAGGTGGGGTTTAGAATGTGCACTTGCTGAGACGTGTTCTCCTGGTTGTTTCAACCAAACAATTTCAGAACCCCGGTCTGAACCATAAGTCTTCCACCATCGCCACCTCAACGTTTTGGGATTTCGATGCACACCTACCATAATATTGTAGAGTATCCGATAGATGAGAATTTAACTTGGATCAAGCGTACTATGGTAGTTTGGGTAGACATAGGGCAGCCCCTTTGATAGGTCCACACCTATACCACCCAGATGTTTCGGGACGGAATGGATGAGTTTGGCCCCGTTCGTGGCTTTGATATCCCATTTGACGGAGTGGGAGATTGGGATCCATTAGCCATACCCCTTCCCGATGGTGAGATGACTAGTTTGGAGACTAGCCTAGCATAGTCCGGACTTCAACCCACACCTGCAGCACCTGAACCTTCAGTGGCTGAGCCAGATTCGGAGCCAGAAGAATTGCAAGCGGGGTATAATCTGATGGAAGTGGATCTAGACGTAGTGCCCGAGGAGGAACCTAGAGAGAAAGAGCCTCAAGAAGAGCCTAAAGAGACACCGGAAGAGGAACCAGAGGATGAGCTAAAGAATGAGTAAGAGGAAGAGCCAGCAAAGGAGTCTGATAGGGAGGAGTGGATTGAGGTGCCAATAGAGTCGAGTAATGAGGACAGCTCGATTGAGATCGAGGTAGACTCTGAGCCCTTAGAAGAGCAGGTGGCTCAGGGGGATTCAAGCTCGAGTTCTGAGGAGTCGGACTCGGAGTAGACGCCAGCCAGGGGGTGTAAGGGTTAGTTTAGGGGTTAGGAAAACCTTTTGAAGTGTTCCATTTTTGGAAATAGGGTATACCCAGACTACTGATCTTTTTGATTCGGTGGTGTATAGTTTAAAAGTTCGATGTGCATATATAATATGTGGATTGTATATGGTGGATATTGTATAATTTTGAATCAGTAATGGATGTTTATTCTCCTTTCTACCCCTAGTCAATTATTGTCTGGGTGTTTGTGGCTTTCGCTGGTGCTTTATATCTCTAATGTGCTGATTTGGGTCGACGATGTTTCGTAGGACGTCACACTAATTCGACCAAAGAGGGATGCCACGAGCTCGATAGGGTTTAGGGCGTGACATTAACAACAGTGAGAACGAATCTCAGTGAGTAGGCTCCCTAAACCTAAACTAGGCTAACATGCACCTCCAAACAAGCAACTAACTAAGCAAATAGTTTAGTATTCAAATGACTTAAGCCATCGGGCCCAAATCAAACATATTAGCAACCCTGCAGGTTAGGCACATAACCATAATACCGAACCCATGAATGGCACATACACATATCAATTGGCCACACACACTTGCCATGCACATGCTTGTCCTTGTTAATGCACTATTCATACATGTGCCGCTACCATGCACATGCTCATGCTCATACTCATTGATACACACTTGCACACGTGCCAATTTCTCAATTAACCTCCGACCTGCATTAAACGTATCGGGTTCGACCCGCGTTAAATGCATCAGGTCTATCACTTCCCAATCAATCTCCGACCCGCATGTATGATGCCTCAAGTTGGCCATCTTCCGGTAATCCGGGCATTGTCCTGCGTTAAATGCCTCAGGACGAGTTCAATACCCCGTGTAAATGACGCCTTAGGGTTTTATGTGATCACAAGTACTCATGCTACTAATTATTATCTGAACCCCACGTAAATGAAGCCTCAGAGCAATTTAGGTGATCACATGCTTAATGTCATTCGTGCACACTTGCATGGTTCACATGTTATGCCAACATTCAATGTGCATAATTCATGGCCATATCACCCAATACTCGAGCATCAAATAAATCCACCATAATCATTCAATTCCATGTATCAACATGCCCAATTCACCAATTAAAATGATTTAGCCACGATCCACAATTTGGCACGTAACAATCATGCAATTAAATCATTATAATTACGCATGCTTAAGGCTCACTATGCCTCTCAATTCTCGGCCACACCAAGCACTCAACATGGCATCACATAATCAATCCTAAACCGTGTACAAGTCAGCCACCACATGGACAAATCAAGGCACACATGGCAATCTACATTTAAACCCTAGATTAGTCACACAAAGTCCAATCAAGCCCACAATGATCAGCCACTAACCAAACCTCTCTAGGCCTCTAAATCACCTTCAAATCACCACACTAGGCCACTAAAATCATCCTATTAACCAGCCTAATCACCAACCAACAACTAACCCCTAAAATACCCTAATTAACCCCTAAACTTGTCTAAAAATGAATATAATCCTAATTAGGGTTTAGGGTTTCTACTCACCCAAATCCTATGCTCCAAATGTGGACCGAACAAGAGGGAAAAATGGGCTGGACGGTGGCTGGCTCACGTCGGGCTGGCAAAGAACTCTGGCGGCTCCACGAGTGGCGATCGGCAGCGTACGGTGGCTGGTGGTGGCGCGGCTGAGGCAGACGGCAGGAGGGGATGATGGTGATGGTGTCGAGTCATGGCAATGGAGGGGAAAAGGTTGAGGGTGGCGGTGGCTCGAGGCGGCCACATACCGGCGGCGGTGAGCGATGCTTGTGTGGTGGTGGCATAGCCAAGGCGGGGCCTGCTCCGGTGATGGTGGTGTTGAAATGAAAGAGAGAGAAGGGGAGAATGAAGGGATGGTGCGGCCAAGTAGTGGTGGTGGCACGTGAAGTGGTGGTGCACGGCCGACGGTTCCGGCGGTGGCGTGGCCGCGGCTTGAGCTGCTCTGTGGCAGGGCTGGCTTCTTCACGTGGATGAGTACAGAGAATGGAGAAAGAGAGTGACGAAAATGAGGAGAAAGTGGCCAGCCAAAGTGGGGAAATGAGGGAGAGAGAGAGAATAGGAGTGTTTTAATCAAAGCCTTGAGTGGAGGTGGTTGACCAACTCCACTCACAATTACCAATCTAACCACCCCACTAACAAGCCAATCCAATGGCCACAATTTGAAGGCCAATCAACTCAATCCACATTCAATGGCCAAGATTGAATCTTGAACAAAATATCTAGGGGCAAACTTGGGATTGAGGAAGGGTGATGGGACAACTTGGTCCATCAATTTCGGCCAATATAGGGGCTGAACAAGGCCATTTATCCCGCCAAAATTCGAAACTAGTGCATGGGGTCCAAGGGCAAAACGGTAATTTTCCACTTCCAGTCCAAAATTTCGTTTTTCGACCATACCGATTCCAAATATGATTGGCCATACTAATACGACGTTGTTCTTGCAAAATAGTCGCGTACATTCGTGAAATTCGACACTTAAGTTCGGATTCAATTCAATAATTAATTACGCTCAAATGCGGTTTTTCATAAAAATTCAGAAAATAGAAAATATAAATATAAAAATTCAGAGAAAAAAATTTAAAAATTTGAAAAAATCGTAAAATTTATAAAAATTTTTAGAAAATCAAAAATCATAAAAAATCAAGTCTAGGTTTAAAAATTTTTATGAAAAAAAATCAATTTTTTTTTGAAAATTCACAGAAAAGTCCAAAATCATTGTGGCCAACCATAAAAAGTGAAATTTGAATTTTTGGAAGTGCTTAAATGGCCGAAAATTTTTTTTAAAAAATCAAAAATTTCATAAAATTGAAAATTTTGAAAATCCATAGAATAATTCAAAATCATCGTGGCTAGTCATAAAAAGTGAAATTTGAATTTTCGTAAATGCCTAAGTGGCATTTTTTGAAAATTCCAAATTTAAGAGTTAAAATCCCTAAAAACCCTAAATCCAAAATTGCATCGTTAAATGAGTAAGCCTCTAAAGCTTCATTAAGGTTTGGGTGTTTGGCTTGATTTTCATCTTTAGTAGCCAAATTAAGGTTGCTATGATTGATTTGCCATTGATTGCACATTTGATTCTTGGATGCTTAATTGTTTGTTCATGATTAGATTAGTGAATTGACTTTAAGAATTCTTGTGACACGTTAGACATGCCATATCATTCTTAGGTACCGAAAGGACATATTAATGGTTTCAATTTGGGATCGTTAACATAACCAAGTCCCTTATTTAGAATCTCTGGTTCGTAGGATCGTGGTATTTCTCCCGTACCTCAATTAGGTTTCTAGTCAACCTATCATAAATAACTAGTGGCAACTCCAAGTTCAAGTTTAGATCAAATAAATCCCGCTGTCACATGAAGTATGGTCTAGGAGAGACCCGTGTAGAAATATACCTCCATTCTAGGACGTGAGAGCGTGGCACGACAGTCTTGGCGACTCCGCTAGGGAACTTTGGATTTCTAAGTGGACTTAGGCCTAAAATAGAACGATATGCATGTGTTTGTGCTCGCAAGGATCCTAGGTATATTCCACTAACGACGTGTTAAATGGTGATGCAGGTGAGAGGTATAAGGGATGTAGTCTGTGCTTACCTTTGTTTTGCAAGATGGTGTTAAGATTGAATGTGATTCCACCAAATTTTAGAAGTGCTGTTTGGCTATAAATTGTTGTGCTTGCTTTTAAATTACTTTAGCACTACACATTCGGATGCACCACCCATGGCTCAAACCCCGGCTACATTTAGGATCACCCTTAGGAGGTATGTGTTTCGACAATATTGTGAGCCAATTGCTCATGGGATAGTTTAAATACAATACCGATCACCGAGATGGAATAATATTTCATTACTTTAGGTCGATTGCCTATTGGAATGGAATCCCTTATCCATTAAGGTGGTAACCTTGAGCCTTTAGTATATCCCACAATTTTAGGTGTCAAAACCTCACTTGTTGTATATGCTTGTCTTTGTGATTGGTATACCTAAAATCAAGCAAAAAATGTATCGGTAAGTAAGTGTCGTTCCACTTCTTTCATCTTTTTAATTATACAAAGTTAGTTGACATAATTTTATTAAAAAATGCCCAAATGACAATCAATGTTTGATCAAAATTCCTTTTTATACTAGAATGAATGAATAGGGTGACATGCTCCATTTAGTCATGTTTTTCATTTCTAGATGGAATGTATAGGTTCATGGCGATTTTCAATGTAATTCAAGTAGATTGAATGCTCAAGATGTGACATATACAATCCTATTTTCCGAAAGTCTATTTTCGATGTATTCGAAGTTGTAAACCATAGTATAGGACTTTATGGTGAAAATAGAGCATGACAAAAGGCATTTGCATTAAACATTGATTTCATTCACATTTTCAAGTATATTCTCTTTTAAGGCATAAATGGATTAGAAGTGGCATTTGTATTACATCATAAGTATGCAAATATACTTTACCTCCATTTTTTTCATAAAAGGACATATAATTAAAATGGGGGCATTTAAAATTGATGTGTAATCCATGATGATTAATAATGAACTTTTTTGCATGATTAAATTCGATGGGAAAACTAGACATCCAAGTGGTTCCCATTCCATGAAAAGAGCTCATAGCTTGGTGGAAGGACATGACAAAAGATAACCAAGTTTATTTCCAAGATAGGTTGGGGTACCTTCTAGACTTGATCCATATGGAACATCAAGTCAATTTGATCCAAGCATTGGCGCATTTTTGGGAAGTTTCCACCGCCACTTTCCAATTTGGAGAGTATGAATTGACACCGACATTAGAAGAATATCAAGCCGCTTTTGGAATTGATTTCAAGCTTAGGGTCGTAGAGCCACCCGTTGGACTTAATCCCATAAGCATTATTGCAGAATTCCTTAAGCTCAAAACTTCGGCTCGGGTTTTCATTCTAGCTTTCTTCGGCTTTATTCTATTCCCCGTATCTAGAATGGGATTAGACCCTTTAGTAGCTGTGATCGCAAGACAAGCATGTCTTAAATGGGATTTTTCTAATATGCTTTTTGCTCAAACCGTCATCTCCTTAAACACATACCAAAATCATGGTAAGGGTATCTTTCAAGCTTCTACTGGTCTTTTGTCATTATGGTTCATCTCATACATTCGACCTTGGTGTCGTTTCATGAACATTCGCGAAATTTGTTCGGTGATAAATCCAATTAAACGATACATTCGTATCCAAAACAAGTTACCCAAACAATCTTTCTTAGATTGGGCCAATTTCATTAGAACCTTAACTCCTAATCAAATCCAATGGCTGATCAATTGGCCAAAGATTAGCAAGGCAAGGATTACAAGCCAAGAAGGGAATGCGGTACCATTACTCAAGCTGAATGGTGGAGCCGCCTATTGTCCCTTGAGAGTTGTTAGACAATTTGGGATGCTTCAACAAGTTCCACCGACATGGAACCCTAAGGAGTTTGCTTTTAACATCCCAAGTGGAATTATACCCGAAGAAGAGAGAAAAAGACCTTTAAGCCAAGGTTCACAAAATTATCCTTTCTTTGGATAATTCACCTTCACAAGTAGTGGAATGGCCAAAGAACTTGGAAGGAGACATGGAGATTTATATGGCATCAAGGAATACATCAAGTGGATGGAAAGTAAACGACTAATTAATATGGAGCCATACATTCCATTAAGCATTATAACAGATCTCGAGAAGGAGTATGTCCTAGAGTACATTGTCCCATACGTGCCTGGAGTTGAGCCTTACATCCTCGAAGAAGTCGTGATTGATGTTGAAGATTGGGAATCTCAAATCAAGGAATGGAAGAATTACCATGGGGCGAAAGCTACCTTAGTTAGCAAGAAAGCTAGATTTGGATAATTTAGAATTCCTATTTGAGTTTAAAATCATTTTGTAAAACAATCTTGGATTTTATATGAAATACTCATTTTTCAAAATCCGTTTGGACAAATTCAAAGACAAGATTAAAAAGAAGGATCACCATGGATTAGGAAAGGTATGATTCCTTGAGAAAAACATTGATGAGAAGTTTTATGCAAGGCTAAGGCTTGTGTAAAAGTTCTTATCCTTGTTAATCACAAGAAACCATACTATGAAAAGAATGTGGGTTTTCATATTCATTTTACCAATTCTATTGTCTCGATGGTTTTCATGAAGACAGGTTTTCTAGTGACGGAATGCCAAAGACCCCGAACCTGTTTACAAATTAAAATGGCCGAGGAAGAAACTTGCACTTGACTAGCTGAAGTGGAGAACTAGATTACGCAAATGGCTACCATGATGGCAGAAATGAAGGCCTTCATTATAGCTGCGAAGGGATCTTATCCTATAGTTTCAAATCCAAGAGCTCAAATATCGCTAAAGTACCTGTTGAAGAGCTGATGAGAAGTAAAGAACCAATTCAGGAGAATCATCCAAAAGCTGCACCTAAAATAGTGGATCTGGAAGAAGACATTCAGGTTAAAAAGACATCCAAGGATGAAGATGAGGTCAAATGATTGGCCAAAATTGAAGAATGCCTTACAAGCTAAGGAAATGAGCTTCAAATGTTCGATAAATTCTCGCCTTACGCAAAGGTGGTGGTTTCAGAAAACTACAAAGAACCGGAGTTCGTGAATAAATACGATGGAACTGGATGTCCTAAAAGCCATTTGAAATATTATCTCCGCAAGATGGCAAGATATTTAGAAAATATGCCATTTCTTATCAGCACATTTCAAGATAGTTTGAAGGAAGCGGCCTTGGCATGGTATACCACTCTTGACATAGAAGATTTTATCGAATGGGACCATTTGGCAGGAGAATTCCTTCGCCAATACAAATTCAATGTCAAAGTGCTTCCAACCCGAGAGGATTTAGTCAGAATTGAGAAACGAAGAAGTGAAGAATTCAGAGCCTATGCTCAAAGGTGGAAAGCTGTAGCCTCACAAGTTAAACCGGCTATAAGTAAGGATGAGCTTATTGAACTCTTCTTGAAGTCGTTACCAACTAAGTATTACGACAAGCTGCATATATTGGGCTGCCAAACATTCACCATGTTGGTGAAGGTCGGTGAAAGAATCGAATAGACATTAAAGGAAAGGAAATCTCAAGAAGTAGCGGCACACGGAGACCGTATCCTGGAAGAAAGGATAAAGAACATGTACGTGGCGTGGCTATGGTATCTAGCCCTGATGTTAATCAGGCTTCATTCCCGAAACAGTCTAACGTCCCTTGGAGAAATCCAAAACAGTTTGAGATGAAGAAAAGACCTGTAAGGCAATTCACTCCATTGCCACGGCTCTTGTCGAAATTACTATCAATGTTGTTGGAAAGGCATTTGGTGGCCAAAGAAGTGCCAAGAGATAATCCTACAAGATTCCCCTAGTACGATGAGTCAAAAACTTGCACATATCACATGGGGGAAAAAGTACACAACGTGGACAATTGTATAGTCTTGAAATACAAAGTTCAGAAACTCATAGACAAGAAGATATTAAGTTTTCAAGAACCAAAGCCAAATGTGCATCAGAACCTTCTTCCTAAGCACAATATGGTAAATATGGTCCTTACAGAAGGAGAATAATAAGGCCTGATGATGAAGATGAATATGAGGCCAAATTAAAGAATGCTCGACAAGGAGATGCTCACTTTCGTTGTGAAGCATTCTTAGAAGGGGAAATTATAGACATATTGGGAGAAGATTTTGGTAAATACAACTTATAAGTAAAGTATACTCCACCACCGTGAGCTTTTAAAAGTGAAGTGATTGTGCTCGATGGTTGGCGTGGCATGGAAGATGAGCTCAGCAAACAAAATAAGACTCTATCCGATGATAAAGTGGATCAATTTGAATTGCAAAAAGAAAGGAATCGTCGGGGTGAAAGGTGATTTGCCCAAACATCACTTGAGCAAGGTGACACTGTAGACCTCCTTGATCAAGACAGTGGAAAATACATTTTTCATGTTAAGTACACACCTCCACCCTGGGCTTTTAAAAACGAAACTATTATGCCTGATGGATGGGGAGGCATAGATGAAATCCCAATCAACGAATTAAGTCTTGAGGAGAAAGAAGATCAAGACAAGAAAATGAAGAAAAAGGCTTGCTAAGAAGATAGACGATTTGTGTCACACCCCATACCCCGGGAAGCATGAACATTTGTGTATAGGTCGAAATAAGGTGCGACGCTCCCAGGTTACGTCACCGACCTGAAAACCCAAATCAAAGAAAATACGCTACATGCGGAAACGACGTATATATAATAGATATATACACCCAGACAATTTAAAAGCAACCATGAGC
Organism: Syzygium grande; assembly: GCA_024733475.1. Classification (NCBI taxonomy): domain Eukaryota; kingdom Viridiplantae; phylum Streptophyta; class Magnoliopsida; order Myrtales; family Myrtaceae; genus Syzygium; species Syzygium grande. The sequence continues at coordinate 14,580,329 of JAMXDD010000004.1, read as the reverse complement.
AACACAAGCCAAATAACTTTGAAACGATTAAAAACAACATATACTTTCATTTGAAAACACTTATATACAATATCCATTATAAACAAGATAAAAAAAAAGGGCCACTAAAACAAAAAGGTATCGGTGGCCTAGGGGGGGATCGGCTAACCACTAGAGGCTACAGTCAAAAAGGAGTTGGCCTCTACTATTAACACTAAGACCTAATCTAAGGCTTCCAGTCTAGATCGGACGACTCTGAAGACTCCTCGGAAGAATCCTCTTGAACCTCTGACTCCTCCGAATCCATGGCCTCTGCCATAATCCTCTCATCCTCCGAGTCGAGCTCTAACTCTAGGTCCAGGTAACGACCTAACTTGTCATCTTCCTCCACTCCTATTTCCACATCTGATCCTACCTCAGCGACCTCTCCATCAACATCCACATCCTGCTTTATGGCCTCGGGTTCCTCCTCCTCCTCATCCATCGGCTCAGGGTCCCCAGCTAGTATATCGGGCTCCTCATCCATCTCTTCCTCCAGCCTCATCCACTCGGGTGTGGCCTCTGGATTGATCATCTCCCCGTCCGCTATAATTAGGTGTAACTGCCCAATTCTATCGACTAGAATATCAAAGGTCCTGAGGGGCTCGCCCTCATTTCCATTGGCATCCCCATAGCACCATGCCACATACTCCTGTACCTAGTAATAATACTCGCCTATATTCACAACCACTTTGGATCGGTACCTCACAAAAGCCTCCTCATTTCCTGAGGAGTAGGTACTAGTATACTACCGAATTTGCAGAGGAATCCCAAAAATAGGCGGTGGTCTCTCCATCCTCACGGCTGGGGATCTGAAATGTCGGTTTTACCACAACCGTGAGAAAACTCAGCAAGTACAAATCACTAATCCTAAACTAGGCTAATGTGCACCTCCAAAAGGGTAAATAAAACACATCAATTAATGAACCAGTATATCAACATAAATTCACTCCGGGCTCACAGCCCATTTCACTATTTCAGCCCTGCAGGTTAGGCATTTAACATTAATGCAATTCACGTGCAAATATACCGACCCGAAGGCCCACAATTGATAAAACGACCCGTAGGCCCGACCGGAAGGCCAATAATTTGATAAACCAACCCGTAAGCTCTACCCGAAGGTCACAAGTGATTATAACGACCCGGAGGCCCGACCTAAAGGTCACAAGTGATTATAACGACCCGGAGGCCCGACCCGAAGGTGATAAGTGTTTATAACAACCCGGAGGCCCGACCCGAAGGCCACAATTGATAAAATGACCCGTAGGCCCGACCCGAAGCCCAATAGTTTTATAAATCGACCCGAAGGCCCGACCCGAAGGTCACAAGAGGTTATATTAACCCGTAGGCCCGACCCGAAGGCCACATTTGAATATAACTTAGACATGTACATTAAGCACTCAATTTCGGTCATACCACAACGTACTTTCGTAACCACATGCCCGGGAATTTAAAATTGATTATCGATGCCAACATACCAAGCATAGCCATACTCAAATTAGACATATTCCTCTCATTCTTGGCATACCCAAGCATTTCCATTCTAATCCAATCAATTCCAAGTTCCTTCCGCGCATTTATTACACAATTCAATCTAATGCACCTAAGGTCCGCCTTGGGCTAATTAATCTTGCAATCATGGGGGTCAATCAATAGGGTTTATTTAAGTCCCAATCAACCCCCAAGATTATCCAAACTCAAACCATAGTGAAAGAACCATTTAAATCTCAATTTGTACCAAAAGGCACAATTCCGTTCTGGTGAACAGTACCAGAACCGAATTTCACATATACACTAAACTCGCCTTAAACAAATCCATTAAGCCTTAATCAAATACTATAATCACCCAAACATCAAATATACATAATTAAGCTTCAATTAAGCTTAATTAATCCCTATAATAACCAATCCAAGGTTACTAACAATTGAACCCAATTAGTGTCACACTTAGACAAATTTACACAAATTCGGTGCCCATAAACAGTACCAGGAAAAATTCACATTTAGGCACTAAACTACCTTTAAACCACCTCATTAAGATCTAATCACCTACCCTAAACATCCAACCACCAAATACACACAATTAAGCCTCAAATGAGCCTAATTAACACTTTAATTATCTAATTCCAAGCCTTGAATCATTGAATTCAATTAATACCAAAACTTAGACAAATAATGCAATTTTCGGTACTTTGTGAACAGTACCGGAACAAGAGCTGTTTTGGGCCTTAATCCACCATTAAAACATCTCATTAGGTCCTAATGACCCATATAAAACATCCCACACACAATTAAGCCTAATTAACACTCAAGTAGGCTTAATTAACCCCTAAAATGCACAATTAAACTAATTAGGGGTTTTGGGGTTTATACTCGCCTATTAACGATTCGGGACGACGAGAACGGGCGGTCGATCACCGACGAATGGTAAGGATTGACGGCGGCGTTCCGAGTGCAAGCCGGCGATCCGCGGCGACACCAACAAAGATGATTTGCTGTTGTTTTTGTTCTGTTTAGGCTGGAAAAAGGGACTGTGGTGGCTGTTCGGGTAAGAGAGAGGTCCAAGGGTGTTGTGGCATGTGGTGGTAGGCGGCTAGCAGCCCCGGCTGGTACTGTTCCGGCGTGAACAGTACCAGGCGTGCAAAAATGGAGTCCACGGCAAAAAATGAACGCAAGAGAGAAAGAAAAATTTTGGGGAAGAAAATGGCCGAATGATCTGGCGAATGCAATGGGAAGAAGAGAGAGAGTGTGGTCAAAATGGGTCAAAATTGATTTAGTGGGTTCCAAGTGTCATTATCTTAGGCTATTCGACAATTTTGCCCTTGATCTAAGGGCCCATATTTGATCTAATCCAAATAAGCAAGGGTAGAATGGTCATTTGTCCTTAACCATGGTTGACCAGACCTGGTTTAGCCCTAACTAACCTTGGTTAACCCCAAAATTAAATTCAATTTTCGGAATTAATTAAAAATGGCCTAGGGGCATTTTCGTAATTTTCCAATCCCGAACCGAAATTCCAATTTTTGCACATACGCGTTCCATATGTGTGTGGCCAACATAATATGGCGTCAGATTCGTGAAATTCACTTTCTAAACCCTCGAAAATCGACTGTAAAGTTTTGGAAATAAAATAATATTATTTTTTCAATTTTTGTCGAAATTCCCGATTTTGTCCAAAACCACTCTAAATGTACATGGCCACCCCAAAATGACCTTGGCCGCAAAAAATAACCTCAAACGGCCTCCAAATCCAGCCTCGATGCCTATAGGGGCAAAGCCGTAATTTTCCCCAATTTTTTGTCGAAATTCCAATTTCTGGCTAGATTAGCCCCAAATGTGCGTGGCCACACCAAAATGACGTTAGTCTTGCAAAATAATCGTAAACGTTCACAAAATTTCGACGTCGAAGTTCGGGCCTAATCTCGTGATCAAATTTGCTCATTTTAAAATTCTAGAGCCTCTCACTAACGGGCAGCTATTTAGGTATTACGCGTATCGACCTAGGGTTGTCCGAATCGTAATGGCCTCAATTTTCGAGAGAGCACGAGGAATTATTACTAGTACCGGAGGTCTCGGTCATTTAGGTTAGTTCGGAAATCGTTCGCCATATGTACTCTTGGTCATGCGGAATCACCCGCGATCCGATCGTACATCATTGGCCGAATCGAATCTGTCACCTTCCTAAGATCGGCCCACGTTGATCTAAAATATTCCCTCGGCGTTCTTCGAAGTCCGTGCCCAACTCGCGATCGGGTCCCCGGTCCACGTACCTATTCCTATTTAGCCTTTCCCTTAAGGTTATATCCCGTGATTGATCAAATCCGGGTGAGACTTACTAAAATTAAATGAGAAATAATTTACACTTTATTGATCCTAAAAATGGGTCGAAATTCAGGATGTTCAACTCTTCCCCCCTTACAAAAATTTCGTCCTCGAAATTTGTATTCTAAACTTGTTCCTCGAACAGATGGGGGTGTTGACGTCGCATGGCCTCCTCACTTTCCTATGTAGCGCCTTCTGTCCCGTGGTGCTCCCAAACTACCTTGACCATTGGGATTGTCTTATTCCGCAGTACGCGATCTTTTTTATCCTCAATTCTGACTGGTCTCTCCACGTACGACACCCTGTCGTCCACGTCTATTTCTTAATATCTTAGAATGTGTGTCAGGTCTCGTTCATACTTTCTCAACATCGACACGTGAAAGATATTGTGTACCTGGGACAAGTTAGGTGGCAGGGCAAGCCTATACGCCATATCGTCAATCTTTTCTAAAATCTCGAACGGTCCGACAAATCTTGGACTCGGCTTCCCTTTCTTGCTAAATTGGGATAACCCTTTCATAGGCGACACCTTGAGGAATACATGGTCTCCTACTTGGAACTCCAAAGGTCGTCGTCTTCGATCGGCATATCTCTTCTGGTGACTTTAGGCTGTCTTTAGTCTTTCCCGAATAATCTCGACAGCTTCCACTGTCTGTTGTATCAACTCTAGGCCTGTAATGCTTCGTTCACCTACTCATCCCAGCACATTGGAGTCCTATACGCTCTGTCATATAAAGCTTCAAATGGGGCCATCTGGATACTCTACTGATAGCTATTATTATACACAAACTCCACCAAATGCAGTTGTTCTTCCCATTTACCTTGGAAGTCTAACACATAAGCCCTTAACATATCCTCGAGGGTCTGAATTGTCCTTTCTGATTGCCCATCAGTTTGCAGATGATAAGCTGTACTAAACTACACCTTTGTTCCCAAGGCCATCTGCAAACTCTTCCAAAAATTTACCGTAAACCTCGGGTCATGATCTGATGTAATTGTTACCGGCACTCCATGCAGTCTAACAATCTGCCTTACGTACAGTTCTGCATACCTTTCTAGCTCAAAATCCTTTCGTACAGCTAAGAAATGTGCCGACTTTGTAAGTCGATCTACAACCACCCAAATGGAATCATGCCCTCTCTGGCTTCTCGGTAATCCGGTTACAAAGTTCATGGTGATGTGTTCCCATTTCCATTCAGGAATTTCCAATGGTCGTAGTAGTCCTCCAGGTTTGCAGTGTTTCGCCTTTACCTGCTGACATGTCAAACACTTAGCCACATACCTGGCTACATCTGTCTTCATTATGTTCCATCAGTAATGTTGTCGTAGATTCTGGTACATTTTCGTGCTGCCAGGGTGGATACTGTAATTGCTGCGATGAGCTTCTCTTAGTATTTCTTCCTTAAGCTCAGTATCTTCAGGTACACACCATCGTCCTCTAAATTTCAAGATTCCATCGTCCGATACTTGGAAATCTGGCTTCCTTGTAGTGGCATCCATTTCCCCGATTTTCTGAATTTTCTAATCCGTAGACTGCAGAGCCTTAATCTTAGTCTGAATCTCTAGCTTGATTCTCAAAGTAGCCAGCAGATTCGACACATGGCTTAATTCAAATTTAAATTATGAGTCTCGAAATCTTTCCAATAATGTCCACTCCTTGATCATCATGTGGCGCCATACTCGATTTGCGACTTAGCGTATTCGCTACTCGGTTCGCCTTTTCAGGGTGGTACATGATATCACAATCATAATCTTTCAGAAGTTCCATCCATCTATGCTACCTCATATTCAGCTCTTTCTACGAGAACAGGTATTTGAGACTCTGGTGATCTGTATAAATCTGGAATTTTTCCCCGCATAAATAGTGTCTCCAGATTTTGAGTGCAAAAACAATGGCAGCCAATTCTAGGTCATGCGTCGGATAGTTCAACTCATGTGGCCTCAATTGACGTGATGCATATGCAACTACTTTCCCATGTTGCATTAACACACAACCAAGTCCTCTGAGCGAAGCATCACTGTAGACCTCAAATCCACCAAGTCCGGATGGAATAGTTAAGACTGGGGCTGTTGTCAGTCTGTGCTTAAGTTCCTGAAAGCTTCGTTCGCACTTGTCATCCATTCAAACTTAGCCTCCTTTTTCAGTAATCGTGTTAGTGGCACAGCTATCGACGAGAATCTTTCTACAAAACGTCGGTAATAGCCAGCCAATCCTAAGAAATTCCTAATTTCCGTTCGATGTCGATCCGGGCCACTTAAGCCTTTGCTCGATCTTAGTCGGATCCACAGATATTCCTTCTCCCGATACAATATGTCCAAGGAATGCTACCTTGCTAAGCCAGAACTCGCATTTGCTGAATTTCGCATAAAGTGCGTGCTCCCTCAATGTCCGTAATACTTCAGTCAAATGCACTTCATGTTCTTCTGGGCTTCTTGAGTATACCAGGATATCGTCGATGAACACAATGACGAACTGATCCAGGAATTCCTTAAAAACTCTGTTCATCAGATCCATGAAAGCTGCAGGGGCATTTGTCAAACCAAATGGCATGACTGTAAACTCGTAATACTCATACCTCATCCTAAATGCAGTCTTAGGATATCCTCCTTCCGAATTCTTAACTGATGATACCCAGTCCGTAGGTCAATCTTGGAGAACACTGGCGCTCCTTGCAATTGATCGAATAAGTCGTCGATCCTTGGCAGTGGATACTTATTCTTTATAGTCACCTGATTCAACTGCCGATAGTCTATACATAATCTCAATGTCCCGTCCTTTTTCCTCACAAACAGACTGGCGCTCCCCATGGAGACGCACTAGGAACGAATAAACCCCTTATCTAATAATTCCTGCATCTAGACTTTCAATTCTTTTTAGTTTCGATAAAGACATCCGATATGGGGTCTTAGAAATTGGCTCGATGCCGGGGCCAATTCAATTACAAATTCCACTTTCCGTTACGGCGGTAAGCCCGGCAATTCATGAGGAAAAACCTCTGGGAAATTGCACACCACGGGGATTTCTTCCGACTCGAGGTTCCGCCCGATGTCGGATCCTTAACATTAACCAAATATCCCTCACAAACTTCTTGAGCATCTCGGTTGCCTCTCTGAAGAAATCCAAGGGATCAAGGTTCCTCCTTGGTTTCCTTCAAATTCAAACCTAGGATGTCCAATCGGATTGAATTGGATCGTCCTATTGCCGCAATCTATAACGGCAACTGTTTCGTCGACCAATCCATACCGATGATCACATCAAAATCATACATGGCTAACATAGCCAAATCAATCCCTTTCCTCTACATTCCAAATCACAATTTTGCAGTTAACACCCCAGCGATACTAACACCCTATCATGCGGTGGGGTCGTCACATATAACATGCTTTCAAGTAATCTGAGACTCGGACCAACCAATCTAACAAACTGCTCGAAATAAGCGAATAGGTTGCCCCGGGATCAAATAACGATAGGCAGCATGATCACAGAGAAAAATGGTACTTGTGAACACGCTGGTGCGTCCTCGACATCCTTACGGCGCCATTGCGTATACTCGTCCTTGTGCAGGTGGTCTGCCCTGAATAGCCGAGATAGGGGATTTTCGGCTGATTTCCCACTGGGCTCTGCGATGTTGTCCTAGGGGTCTCAAAAGGTCGTTGTTGGGGACAATTCTTTATCACAGTGTCCCAAATTCCGCAATGGAAACAAGCTCCAAATCTATTTGACATCTAGCTGGGTTTCCCTATATTCCTTCTTAGAGGTGGAACAAACTGCTTTTATTCGGGTCATCGGTTTCTTTCCGAAGCGACGATTGTCCCGATTTTGATTAAACCTTGAACCCGATGCTGCTGTCCTTTCCATCTGATCTCGCTCCATCGTTTGGGCTCGCTCATACAATTCTCTGTAATCTCTAATATTCAGCAAAAGCATCTGGGTGCGAAGATCCGGCTTCAGTCCATCCCGGAATCTTCGAGCCTTATCCAGCGGATTCTCAACCATCCTTGGGGCAAATCTTGACAGTCTTGCAAATTCGCTTCATCTTCGAACTCACATCATCGACCCCTGATGAAGTCTCATGAACTCCGTCATCTTCTTTTCCTAGGCACTCTCTGAGAAGTATTGTCCATAGAAATGCTCGACAAATATTGCCTAAGTCTCTTCCATATTTTCCGGAAACACTCTATCCTTAAGCGCCTTCCACCAATCGTGGGCATTATCTTCGGTGATAAGTCGCCAACAAAATCTTTTCTCGCCTCAAGACACCCCAACAAGTCGAATGCTTTCTCTAACTCCTCCACCCAATGTGGGGCGGTTTAGGTCACCTGCCCGTGAACTTGGCGGTTTTCGGTTTAAGAAACTGCTCCAATTAAACAGTGCATTGGTCTAGCTGTTACCATTGGTTGAGCTTGAGCTTCTTTGGGCTTGGGCTTCTTTGCGCTTGATTCCGTTGATGACAGTGGCTCTTTGCACCCTCGACAATAATTTCTTTGCTCTCTCTTGGGCCTTTGTCTACACATGACATTCCCTATTTCTCTTAGGATTTCGATCCTTGTTCCATTAAAGGCGTTTCTTTGCGGCTCCGGCATTAGCTCGAGGATTTCCTACCGCTCTAACACCTATCTTGAGGTCTTCTAGAGATCTAGCTCGAAGCACGACCTACACCTTTAGTTCCTCTTCTGTGCCCCTCCTTGGGACTCTTCCACATTTCTTCCTTCGCTGCTCATCTTTCCGTCTCGGGTGCTCAACTACCTATTATAATTCCGTCTAGGAATTAGAGACCTAAACTAACTAACTAGTCTAAGTTCTAGGCAGGTATCAACACAAAAAAAGCAATCAAGTACTCAGCATACAGCTAGCATAATGGCAAAAGAATTTCACCCAAGGACTTGCACACTTACGTTGGGTCCTGCCGTACCTGCATAATATTGGTTCAAATAATCACCACAACATTCAAATGCAAACAATCTGGAGGCACACTTAGCACACTAGGTCACCCTATGGCTACCCATGGTTACTCCTCCTTATCACTCCAGGGTTCGACTAGATTGGACCGAGCTGTCCTTGCTTTGATACCAATTCAAACGGGATGTCACGCCCGTGCCGGGAAGCATGAACATCCGCGTATAGGTTCGAAATAAGGTCGCGGCTCCCGAGGTTACATCATCGACCGGAAACTCAAATCGGAGAAAATCGCCACATGCGGAAACAGCGTATATATAATAGATATATACACCCAAACAATTTAAAAGCAATCATGAGCAACACAAGCTAAATAAATTTGAAACGATTAAAAACAACATATACTTTCATTTGAAAACACTTATATACAATATCCATTATAAACAAGATACAACAAAAGGGCCACTAAAACAAAAAGGTATCGGTGGCCTAGGGGGGATCGGCTAACCACTAGAGGCTACAGTCAAAAAGGAGTTGGCCTCTACTACTAACACTGAGACCTAATCTAAGGCTCCCAATCTGGATCGGACGACTCTGAAGACTCCTCGGAAGAATCCTCCTGAACCTCAGACTCCTCCGAATCCATGGCCTCTGCCATAATCCTCTCATCCTCCGAGTCGAGCTCTAACTCGAGGTCCAGGTAACGACCTAACTTGTCATCTTCCTCCACTCCTATTTCCACATCTGATCCTACCTCAGCGACCTCTCCATCAACATCTCGTCCTGCTCCATGGCCTCGGGTTCCTCCTCCTCCTCATCCATTAGCTCAGGGTCCTCAGCTAGTACATCGGGCTCCTCATCGATCTCTTCCTCCTGCCTCATCCACTCGGGTGTGGCCTCTGGATTGATCACCTCCCCGTCCACTATAATTTGGTGCAAGCGCCTAATGCTATCGACCCGAATATCAAAGGTCTGAGGGGCTCGCCCTCATTTCCATTAGCATCCGGTGGCACCATGCCACATACTTTTATACCTGGTAATAATACTCGCCTATATTCACAACCACTTCGGATCGGTACCTCACAAAAGCCTCCCCATTTCACGAGGAGTAGGTACTAGTATCTTCCGGGTCTGCAGAGGAATCCCAAAAATAGGTGGTGGTCTCTCCATCCTCACGGGTTGGGAATCGAAATGTCGATTTTACGCATAAACCGTGAGAAAACTCAGCAACTACAAACCACTAATCCTAAACTAGATTAATGTGCACCTCGAATGGTAAATAAAACACATCAATTAATGAACCAAGTATATCAACATAAATTCACTCCGGGCTCATGGTCCATTTCACTATTTCAGCCACATGGGTTGGGCATTTAACACTAATGCAATTCACGTGCAAAATATACCGACCCAAAGGCCCACAATTGATAAAGCGACCCGTGGCCCGATTCGAAGGCCAACAATCTGAAAAACCGACCCGTAGGCTCGACCCGAAGGTCACAAGTGATTATAACGACCGGAGGCCCGACCCGAAGGTCACAAGTGATTATAACGACCGGAGGCCCGACCCAAAAGCCACAATTGATAAAGCGACCCGTAGGCCAGACCCGAAGGCCACATTTGAATATAACTTAGACATGTACATTAAGCACTCAATTTCGGTCATACCACAACGTACTTTCGTAACCACATGCACGGGAATTTAAAATTGATTATCGATGCTAACATGCCGAGCATAGCCATGCTCAAATTAGACATATTCCTCTCATTCTTGGCATACCCAAGCATTTCCATTCTAATCCAATCAATTCCAAGTTCCCTTCCGCGTATTTATTACACAATTCAATCTAATGCACCTAAGGTCCGCCTTGGGCTAATTAATCTTGTAATCATGGGGGTCATTCAATAGGGTTTATTCAAGTCCCAATTAACCTCCAAGATTATCCAAACTCAAACCATAGTGAAAGAACCATTTAAATCTCAATTTGTACCAAAAGGCACAATTCCGTTCTGGTGAACAGTACCAGAACCGAATTTCACATATACACTAAACTCCCATTAAACAAATCCATTAAGTCTTAATCAAATACTATAATCACCCAAACATCAAATATACATAATTAAGCCTCAATTAAGCTTAATTAATCCCTAGAATGACCAATCTAAAGTCACTAACAATTGAACCCAATTAGTGTCACACTTAGACAAATTTACACAAATTCGGTGCCCATGAACAGTACCAGGAAAAATTTCACATTTAGGCACTAAACACCTTTAAATCACCTCATTAAGGCCTAATCACCTACCCTAAACATCCAACCACCAAATACACACAATTAAGCCTCAAATGAGCCTAATTAACACCTTAATTATCTAATTCCAAGCCTTGAATCATTGAATTCAATTAATACTAAAACTTAGACAAATAATGCAATTTTCGGTACTTTGTGAATAGTACCAGAACAAGAGCTGTTTTGGGCCTTAATCCACCATTAAAACATCTCATTCTAATGGCCCATACAAAACATCCCCCACACAATTAAGCCTATTTAACACTCAATTAGGCCTAATTAACCCCTAAAATGCACAATTAAACTAATTAGGGGTTTATATTCGCCTATTAACGATTCGGGTCGACGAGAACAGGCGGTCGATCACCGACGAACGGTAAGGATTGATGGCGGCATTCCAGGTGCAAGCTGGCGGTCCGCGGCGACACCGACGAAGATGATTTGCTGCTATTTTTGTTCTGTTTAGGCTGGAAAATGGGACTGTGGTGGCTGTTCGAGTGAGAGAGAGGTCCAATGGTGTTGTGGCAATGTGGTGGTAGGCGGCCAGTAGCCCCGGCTGGTACTGTTTCGGCGTGAACAGTACCAGGCGTGCAAAAATAGAGTCCACGGCAAAAAATGAACGCAAGAGAGAGAAAAATTTTGGGGAAGAAAATGGCCGAATGATCTGCGGAATGCAGTGGGAAGAAGAGAGAGAGAGTGGTCAAAATGGGTCAAAATTGATTTAGTGGGTTCCAAGTGTCATTATCTTAGGCTATTCGACAATTTTGCCCTTGATCTGAGGGCCCATATTTGATCTAATCCAAATAAGCAAGGGTAGAATGGTCATTTATCCTTAACCATGGTTGACCAGACCTCGCTTAGCCCTAACTAACCTTGGTTAACCCCAAAATTAAATTCAATTTTCGGAATTAATTAAAAATGGCCTAGGGGCATTTTCGTAATTTTCCGATCTGGAACCAAAATTTCAATTTTCGCACATACGCATTCCATATGTGTGTGGCCAACATAATATGATGTCGGATTCGTGAAATTCACTTTCTAAGCCCTCGAAAATCGACTGCAAAGTTCCGGAAATAAAATAATATTATTTTTTCAATTTTTGTCGAAATTCCCGTTTTTGTGCAAAACCACTCTAAATGTATGTGGCCACCCCAAAATGACCTTGGCCGTGAAAAATAACCTCAAACGGCCTTCGAATCTAGCCTCGGTGCCCACAGGGGCAAAACCATAATTTTCCCCAATTTTTGTCGAAATTCCAATTTCTGACTAGATTAGCCCCAAATGTGCGTGGCCACACCAAAACGACGTTGGTCTTGCAAAATAATCGTAAATGTCCACAAAATTTCGATGTCAAAGTTCGGGCCCAATTTCGCGATCAAATTTGCTCATTTTAAAATTCTAGAGCCTCTCACTAATGGGCGGCTATTTAGGTATTACGCGTATCGACCTAGGGTTTTCTGAATCGTAATGGCCTCGATTTTCGAAAGAGCACGAGGAATTATCACACTAGTACCGGAGGTCTCGGTCATTTAGGTTAGTTCGAATCGTTCGCCATATGTACTCTCGGTCATGCGGAATCACCCGTGATTCGATCGTACATCATTGGCCAAATCGAATCCGTCACCTTCCTAAGATTGGCCCACGTTGATCCAAAATATTTTCTCGGCGTTCTTCGAAGTTTGTGCCCAACTCGCTATCGAGTCCCCGGTCCACGTACTTATTCCTATTTAGCCTTTCACATAAGGTTAGTATCTCGTGATTGATCAAGTCCGAGCAAGACTTACTAAAATTAAATGAGAAATAATTTACACTTTATTGATCCTAAAAATGGGTCGAAATTCAGGATGTTACAATTTGTTCGCAAAGCACGAAAACAAGGCGAAATTGTGGATTATCTTGGACAAGATTGTGGCCGGTATAATTATCGTGTCAAATACACACCACCTTTATGGGCTTTCAAAGATGAAACTATCATGCCTGACAGTTAGGGTGGAATGGTGTCCATGATTACACCACCATTGATCAATCTCGATGAAGTGGATAGGCTTAAGGAGGAGAAGGATCGTGTTGAACCAATTATCATTGAGCTCCTAATTGGTCAACTAAAAATCAAAGAGAAAGAGGTTTAGCCTGTGATCATTACTTTGCCTCCAAAGGAGAAATTTGATATCATATGTGTACCATGGGACTATACGCCTAAAGAAGTTGATGCAATAATCAGATCGGGAAGATGTTATGTCCTAAAAGAAGGTGAGTACGAAAAGAAAGGAGTAACTGAAGAAGACGTCAAGCAATTGTTGTCAGTCATGAGGACAAGTGAATATGAGGTAATTGAGCAATTGAGGAAGATGCTAGCACAAATTTCATTACTAGATCTTTTTAAAACCTTAGAAAGCCCCAAAATGGTGCTTGTAAAGCTTCTTAATGAAGCGCATGTTCCTAAAACAATCAACAAGGTGCAACTAGAAGATTTCTTTGGGGTTATTCTTTTGAAAGATCAGATTGCTTTTTTTGACAAAGATTTTCCAATGAATGGCCTTATATATTGTCGTCAAATGCCGGGGCAAGGAAGTATCCCGGCATGCTGATTAATAATGGCTCCGCGCTTTATTTGTGTCCATTAAGCACGTTGCATCGTCTAGGAATTAATGAAGAGTTCGTCAAGCCTTTAAATGTGACTGTACGTTCGTTCAATGGGATGAAAAAAGATGTTATCGGTGACATCGAGCTGGAAGTAAATATAAGCCCTGTACCTTTCCTGATCGATTTTCAAGTGGTAGACATTCCAAGGACTTTCAATCTAGTACTGGGGGGGCCTTGGATTCATATGGCTAGCACCATTCCTTCTAGTCTTCATCAAAAAGTTAGATTTATTATTAACGGTAAAATGATTACTATGCACGGGGAGACGGACTTCACCACTTACAAGGAAAGTGCCATACCTTATGTCGAGCTTGAGATAAAAGAAGAGCCTAGCTATTATTCCTTTGAGATGATTTCTATGATACAAATTCCCGCTGGTAGTATCATGAAGTCTCCGGAACTTTGACATCGTCTATTATGTCTGGAAAAGTATTATGCCAATATGGATTCAACCTTGATGATGGATTTAGGGCAAAAGCACAAGGAATTAAAGAACCCATTATCCCATTTGGCATAAAGAAAAAGTATGGGGTGGGGTATGAAGTCACTAGTAATCACTATGGAAGCCGAGACCATGGTCAAAAGAATCATGAAAACCATGGAAGCTGAGGTGATCGAACCCTTAACCTATCAATGTGGAAGGGTAAGGCTAGAGAGTTACCCTATCATCATATTCATATCAAAGAAAACTTTCCTAGGCCTCCTAAACTACTTTTAGAAGAAAATTTACATATAGAAGCAAAGTTTATCTTGCTGGATTTATTTGAAGAGGATGTCATCGGCATCGTTATAACTGAAGACGAAGATACCTACGCACTAGAGTAGGAAAATTCTTTTGAACCCTTTCCTTATTGTTGCCTTTACAATTTGTCTGTTTCATATTGATGTTGTTTGCAATTTCAGCTTAGTTGCAATTCTCATTCTTGCTAATACAGTTGTAATCACGTTTTGTAATTCAATAAAAGTGTTCAATATTTTGTTAAGGACATATGGAAAAAAAACCAAATCAATGATGAATATTGCTTTCACACGTGAGGCTTGAGGTTTTGGGTTTTCATATGACTCCTAATTGTGAAAACGGTTTTAAGAGCAAGGATGTCTAAGGATGTGAGGATGAGCTCTATTCTCTTAATCTCTTCAAAACAAATTTCAAAATAATTTTTCAAAATGGTTTTTCATTAAACCTCATGCATCAATTCATTTCATTTGCGATTACTAATCATGTTTGTTACATGTCAAGCATAAGCATTCACACATCCATAATAAGTTCATAGGTGACCCAAATCTCTCCGAGGAGATCACTTGTGATATTGTAGTGGATAAAGAAGATGAGGAATGGATTAGAAGAGAATAGATCCGTCATGAAGAATCAAAGCCACTCATGTTAGAAACAATGATTACTGTTAATCTGGGTGATAAAGAGAACCCCAAAGAGGTTAAGATTGGAGAAAGTATTCTCTCAGCAGAAGCAAAGAGAATAACAGATTTGCTCAAGGAATATTAAGAAATATTTGCATGATCTTATGCTAACATGCTAGGCCTTGATCCAAATATAGTTGAACATGCTTTGCCAATTAATCCAAGTATTCCACAAAAGAAGCAAAATTGAGGCGAACAAAACCGGAATTGGCAAAGAAAATAGAAGAAGAGGTGATGAAATTACTCAAAGTCGGTTTCATCGAAGTAGTACCATATTTAGAATGGGTTGCCAACATAGTACCCATAATGAAGAAAGATGGTCGAGTACAGGTATGCATTAATTATCGCGACCTAAATAAAGCTAGCCCTAAGGATGATTTCTCGCTTCCACATATTGATGTATTAGTGGATAGCACTGCTAGGTTCCGAAACATTTTCATTCATGGATGGTTTCTCAAGACATAATTAAATCCTCATGAAGAAAGAGGTTAAAGCAAAAACATCCTTCATAACACCATGGGGTACATTTTGTTATAAGGTGATGCCTTTCGGTCTGAAAAATACTAGTGCCACATATCAAAGGGCAATGGTAACTTTGTTCCATGACATGATACACAAAAGAAATTGAAGTATATGTGGATGACATGATTGCAAAATCCAAACAAGGAAAAGATCATGTTGAGGTGCTTCACAAATTGTTTGAAAGACTTAGAAAGTACAAGTTGCGGTTGAATCCCAACAAGTGTGTATTTTGGGTAAAATCTGGCAAATTGCTAGGATTTATGGTTAGTAACAGAGGAATCGAAACTGATCTTTCCAAGATCAAGGCAATATATGACTTAAAAACTACTTCTACGATAAAAGAAGTTAGAAGCTTGTTGGGGCAATTAAACTACATTGCCTATTTTATCTATCAGCTTTTTGAGACTGCTAAACCATTCTTCAAGCTTTTGAAGAAAAATGCCAAAGTAAAATAGGATGTAGAGTGTCAACAAGCCTTTGACAAGATCAAAGAATATTTGGTTTTCTCACCAGTATTGGTACCCCCAATTTCTAAAGTCCCATTGATCTTATATTTGACGATTCACCATGAGTCGCTAGGAGCAATGCTTGTACAAAGAAAACCAAATGATGGTAAAGAACAAGTCATTTATTACTTGAGCAAGAAATTCACAACATCAGAGAAGTAAATTACCCAGCAGTTGAGAAGACATGCATTGCATTGATTTGGGTATTACATGGATTAAGACAGTACACCCTTCATCACCAAATTTTGCTAGTGACCGAGAATGAACCGATCAAATATCTCCTCGAGAAATCCTCCTTGGTTGAGAAATTAGCAAAATGGCAAGTCTTGTTATTTGAGTTCGACATCAAAGTTCATCCCAAAAGTAAGTCAAAGGACAAGCGATAGCAGACATGCTGGCAAAAAATTCGCGGAATATCGCCGGTTCTGAAGAACAACTTGATGACCACATATTGACATTAGTCGATGACAAATGGATCATGTATTTTGATGGTACAACCAACTTATCTGGATCAAGAACTGGGGCAGTACTGATCTCTCCAGAAGGCCAACACTATCAAGTATTTACGAAATTGGTATTCCCATGCACCAATAACATCGATGAGTACGAAGTGTCCATTCTCGGCTTACAACTAGCCCTGTCAATGAAGGTAAAAAGGTTTCAGGTGTATGGAGATTCTATGATCATCATATTACAAACAACTGGAGAATGGCAAACTCGTGATGCAAAGCTAATTCCTTATCACAAATACTTAGAAGGAATGATGGAGGAATTCGAAAAAATAACATTTGATTATTTTCCAAGAGCTCAGAATCATTTTGTAGATGCTCTTACAACCTTATCATCCTTACTCTAATCTGAAGATGGTATGGATCTAAAACCATTGAGAATCAATATTCTTGAGCAATCAGCACACTGCATGGTAGTTCAAATAGAATTTGACAATGAACCATGGTTTCATGATATCAAGAAGTACTTATAAGCAGGAGAATTTCCTAAACAAAGCCAGTTAGGCGACAAAAAATTTATCAAAAAGATAGCCAACAAGTTCTTTCTCAGCGAACAGGTTCTTTATAAAAAATCATTCGATTCGATCCTGTTAAGATGCAATGATAGCAAAGAAGCTCAACAAATCATAAGAGAAATCCATGAAGGCAAACGTCGTTCACACATGAACGGCCATCTTCTAGCCCACAAAATCATGAGATAGGGATATTATTGGATGATAATGAAAACAGATTGCAATCAACATGTGAGGTGTTGTCGCCAATGTCAAGTTTATGGAGACAGAATCAACACACTGCCGAATGAGCTGCATCAAACGTCCGAACCATGGCCATTTTCAATGTGGGGAATTGACATGATTGGTCCAATTAACCCCAAGGCCTCAAATGGACATCGCTTTATCTTAGTGGCAATTGACTACTGCACCAAGTGGATTGAAGTGAATTCATATATAAATGTTACCGCCAAGAATGTGGCAAAATTCATTAAGCGAGACATCATTGCTAGGTATGGAGTTCCAGAAGTAATCATGACCGATAATGGTTCAAATTTGAATAACAAAATCGTAAATGATCTGCTTGAACACTTCCACATTCGACACTTGAATTCATCTCCGTACCGCCCACAAATAAACGGAGCAGTGGAAGCAGCAAATAAAAATATCAAAAAGATATTATCCAAAACAGTGGAGAACTATCGTGACTGGCGCAAAGATTGCCATATACTACGATGACATACCGAACTTCATTTTGAACATCAACTGGGGCAACTCCATTTTCCTTAATATATAAGATGGAAGCAGTATTACCTGTTAAGGTAAAAATTTCTTCATAAAGAATATTATCCCAATTGAAACTCTCAGAAGCTAAATGGAACCAACAAAGATGTAAATAGCTCAACATGATTAATGAGAGAAGATTAAGGGCTATATGTCATGGACAAGCTTATCAGAAAAGAGTTGCTAAATCTTTTAATAGAAGGTGAAATCAAGATATTTTGAAGTAGATGATCTAGTAGTAAAGAAAGTCATTCCCAATAACTCAAATCCACGTAGGAAATTCACTCCGAATTATGAGGGTCCATACATTGGCAAGAAGGTTCTTTCTGAAGGAACATCGATTCCTGTAGATATGACAAGAACAGAACTGGCCTATCCTGTAAATGTAGATGCTATCAAGATTTTCTACCCATGAAATAAAGATGAACATTCAAGAAAAGATTTGGGTCACTTTAGAACATGTACATATCATGCATATCATGCATGCCATACATTTCATGAACATGTTTATCTATTTTGCAAAAGAAAGCAAGTTTGAATCTGAACCAGTTGACAATTTCAAAATTCCCAATAAAGTTATCAAATAGTAGAGGGAAGTATCATTTCCCAATTCTATTTTCCATTGATGTCTTCTAATGTGCTTTCCTTTTTACCATGCCCAGAGAGACAAAGAAAGGGAGCAACAACAGAAGAATCCACAGTATAACCAAAGCAAAGACATGCAAACAAGAAGGATCTTGATAAATTGATCAGACAGGTATTCCTAAATAGTGAGGGCATGTGAGGTTGCCTATCTAAGAGAAAAATCAAACCTTTCACTTCCCCAAGCGGAATGACACTAAGGCTGAGCAAAAACAAAACAAAGTGCTTTGCAAAGGAAAATACTTCAAAAATGGTTCAATCAAAGATTTTGAAACATGCTTTCTTTGAAAATGAAATAAGAATCAACATTCCCTAAAAGGGATAATTTGACAAAAGGTTTTGAAAAATTTCATAGAAAAAGTTTGGATCAAATCAAATGGAAAGATCTTCAAATGATGAAAGGTAAGCCATATCCAAACACATCCCCTATACACTCAAAGTCAAAGTGTTGAAATAAGTGAGAAAAACTCATATGAAGGAAATAGGGGATATTCGCAATGATTACATGGATTGAAATGATGAAAGTCAATCATTTCACTATCCCAAACACATGCTTATCCCCTGCAAACCAAATTTGAGCCAAAATAGTGAAAAAGTTTTCCCCAAAATAACCCTGTTAAGAACTACCCCCACATTGGGGCATATCAGGAGATTTGTTGATTGATAGTTATGGAGAATAGGATCAAGAAAGATTTTATTGCATACTCTTGCATTAATTTTTTGTGATAACTTCATATGAAGTCATATGAAAGCTTAAAACATCCCAAGAGGAAGAAGAGCACTTCGTTTCCTATACCCAAACACATTACCTTTGACAAAGCCCAATTGAACCTAAATATTTATTTCAGAACCCCAAGTTGGTGAACATCTCTTCGCACTGGAGTATGAGGATATGATCCACTTTAATAAATAGAAAGCAAAAGGGCAGAACGTAGAGTCCTTAGAATGCAAAAAGATCAAGGAAAAAGGAGTCCGGGACATGAAAAAGCGGTGTACCTGGTAAAAGCAAGGCCAATGCCCAAAAAAATGAGCAAAAGAAAAGAAAAGGACATTCAAAAGAAAGAATGGCAAAAGTCAAGTCAAAAGCCAAGTAAAAGTTGTGAAAAATCAAAAGTCACAACAAATCAATGATTGAAAAAGATCTCGATGAAAGTTTAGGGGACCTTTGTGTCATGATAAGAAAAGATCCCCAGTGGACAAAAAAAAGGCTAGTGATGCCAAGAAGATCCCAGTTTCACAAAAACCTTGAATTCAAAAATAGTTGAACCTTTTGAGCCTACTTAATACCAACATTACAACCTCGCCCCAAAAACTCTTCAGATTGGGATGCTAAGAGTGAAAATATGATTTCATGACAAGAGGTCATCACTCAAAAAAGTGTACGTAATATTGTCTTATCTTATCCTCGAGGTTCTTAATTTGTAGACCCGAAGTCGGATATGATGAAATCCTTTTCTTGGCCTCAGAATGCCTATCTTTTAAATAACCATTGATCAAGCCAACATCAAAACCTTTTGAAAGAGCTTATCAAATCAACTAGATTGTATACATTGTGAATATCTCTGAACACCTAAAGATTGGTTAAGAGAGATAAAATTGAGGAATATCACAAAAGTCCCTTTTCAATCAAATAAATGAAAGACCAAGTTCATAGATCGAAACAAATCCTTTTTAATGAAGGTCTTCCAAATGATCATTTCAAACATTTCTTGAAAGTTTATAAGCATTTTGTTCAAATAATTCCTTCAAAAGGAAATTTGATTGTCTGAAATGCATATAAAGATTGCATATTTCAAAACCGGGTTTCAAAAAGTTTTTGGTCAATTTAAAACCAAATTTTCAAACAGTTTGTGGTAAACTAAAGAAAAAATCACATTTCAAACAGTTTTGATTAATTTCAAAACTACTTTCCAAAATAGTTTTTGGTCAACTAAAAAACCATACAAAGGTTAGTAAAACCTCAAAATCACAAAACTTACGGTTAAGGCATTCATTGATTGAAGTCTTCCCAAGGTCCTACTAGTGAGGAATCACTAGGCAAAATCCAAGTCCTATTGGCAGGGAGCCTTTAGGCAATTTCCAAAATCCTATAGGTGAGGAACTACATGGCAAGTCTCCAAAAATTCAAGTCCTATTGGCAAGGAGCCTCTAGGCAAATTCAAGTCCTATAGGCGAGGAGCCCCTAGACAAATCCAAAGTCCTACAGGTGAGGAGCCTCTAGGCAAATCCAAAGTCCTACTGATGAGGAACCATTAGGCAAATTCAAGTCCTACAAGCGAGGAGCCCTTAGGCAAATTCAAAGTCCTATGGGCGAGGAGCCCCTAGCCAGATCCAAAATCCTACAGGCGAGGAGTCCTTAGGCAAATCCAAAGTCCTACTGGTGAGGAACCACTAGGCAGATTCAAGTCCTGAGGCGAAGAGCCTCAGGTGTTTATGATTCGTGAGTTTGTCCTTAAACCGCGAAATCAGAGTAATCATCATAATCATCACTACCATCAATTTATGCCCTTGGATGAGCAACAAAGAAACTTTCACAAACAGGTAAGTTTCTCTCTCTCAATCATTAAGAACCTTTCAAAATGTGTTCTAAAAAGAGAACCTTTGGATTATATCACGAATTTTAAAACCAAAGACCCTAATTAGTTGTTGTGAAATTTCCATTTCATCTTATTTAGTGAGTTGACTAAAAATTTAGGTGTCACCTTGTCATTGAGATCAACTTCTAACGAGCTCAATTTCAAAGATGGGCAGTTGTTGACACCTAATTTTTAGATTATTTTTCTTCATATTTTCAAAAATTTCAAAATTAGGTCTAGGGATCTTGGCCAAGCCTAGAAACCTATTTCTAAACCAAAAAAATAATTTTTTATCATTTTTCTACAGTTTTTCTTAATTTCTTTTAGTCAAAATAAGCAAGAAAATCAATAAAAATTGTAAATAGAATCAGAAAATTCCATAAAAATAGTCATTAGTCTTCTTTTAAATCCAATTTTGTAAATACATTGTCAATCTTAGAAAATCTCAGTCGGGTTTATTTCCTTGAATTGAACCAAAAATGCAATTAAGTTTTTTCTAGTCATTTTTAAATTATAGTGTCTTCACAACAATTGATTCTGGGACCTTGAATTGCATAATGGTCAGTTCAATTGCACAATTTGACATAAAAATAAAAAAATTCCCAAAATTTGATTGAAAATTAAGAATTTTGAGCTCAAATTGGGAATCGTGCCCAATATGAAATTGTTGAAATATGAGACTATTATTTCTAGGGTTAATCAGACCTGGTTAATTCAATTTTGGCATCGATTTTGCCTAATCAAGTCATTAGGATATCAAATTAAACAAAACCCTATTAACCCGAATATAAAAATGAGAAAATCTTGGGCATAATTATAATAAAAAATGGGGAAAATTATACATTTGGGTTTGGAATATGATGGGAAATTCAATTTTGGGGTTTAATTTGAAAAAATCGGTTGAAATTGAGTCTAATTTGAGTGTTTAGTCAAAATCAGAACTACCGGGTTGAACGGGTCAGCCTAACCCCCGACTTGAACAGTGTATTTTCTTCACTTGATTAATCCAACTCGCGATAAACCCAGAAAAACTGACTCAAACCCACGACTTTGTCGATCATTTCCAGTTATTTGAGCATGTTTTAATCGATTGTGCCAGCTGAAAAATGTCTAGTTGGCACTGGTTAACGACCCTAACCGATCAAAAGTCGGTTCCAACTGAATTTAAGTGGGAAATCAATCAACAAAAATTGAGAAAAACTAAAGAAGTAGGAGGAGAACCTGCTCGACAGATTGCCGAGGAGAGAGAAGAGAGAGAAGAGAGCGAAGCCGAAGAGGGAGAATCAGAGAAGAAGGGTTAGAGGTCCCCCCTCACGAGTGTTCGGCACTGCCCTAAACGGCGGAGCACCGGCAATTCATGAGTTGGCTGTGACCTCCCCTCGCCGTTCCGACCGGGAAAGTCTGACCGTGAAGACTTGAAGCCGAGCGTGTTCCGGCGCATCCATACCTATTTTGGCGAAGCTGCGGCCACCAGAGTGAAGATCAAGTGTCGAGAAACAACATTGCAAGGCGCAGATCACCTCAACAATTTCGTTTAACCATCGAACAAAGTAGGTAAATCTCGTTCAAGGTCACCGTTTTCCAGAATTAAAAAAATGTGATTTGGTTCAATCCAATTGTTTTTGCGATTTTCTTTACAATTTTGTATTCATGGATGTTCATTAATAGTTTCTAATCATTTTTTGTGTTGATTGATTGCATTTTGGGCATCAAAAACACTTAAACCGAGTCGGCCCGTCCATAAACCACCTCGCCGGAAAAACTCGAAGCTTTGCCAGAGCATTGCCATGGCCGTAGGGCCATTCAAGTTAGTTTCCCTGACCTTGTTTGATGTTTTGATGGTTGTTAGAATCGATTTAGACGGCTAGGGCAGCTAGTGTTAGGATTAATGTTCTGGAAAATTTTGCTTAGGTTGATGTCATGTTAGGATTTTCTAATCGGTTTTTTCGCTAGCCGGTGAACGTCCGACGGCGACCTAATAGGAATAAACTGATACTAGAATATGTGGACTTGATGATGGTGCAAACGGAACGGCGAAATAGTCGCCGGAAGGTCGTCGGCGATGGGTTCAAATGAGTGACCTTGAGAAATTTCGAACCTAGTTGGTGCCTACCAAGTGTACGACGAAATGCCCCGATGAAGAAGGGAAAAAATGGTACCATTTGTCATCGTGCTAGCCAGAGAAGACAATCGACGCCAGAGCCGACGACGTCCGGTTCGGCTAACCAAAATTGAGTCGAACCAGACCAGTCCGATTCGTTCCACTGCAAGAAAATTCAATAAAAAATTAAAAAGGAGAAAAGAAAATAAAAAAATTTCACAAAAATTCATAAAAATTCAAAAATTATAGAAAACTCATAAAAAATTAAAAAAATAGGAAAAATTCGAAAAAAATTCATAAAATTCATAAAATGAAAATATAAAATACAAAAATTGAGAAAAAAATAAAAATTGAAAAAATCAGAAAATTCATAAATTTTTTTAGAAAATCATAAAAAAATAAAGTCTTGGTTTAAAAAATTTTTCGAAAAAGAAATTCAAAAAAATTTGAAAATTCACAGAAAAGTCCAAAATCATCATGGCCAACCATAAAAAGTGAAATTTGAATTTTTAGAAGTATCCAAATGGCCAAAAAAAATTAAAAAAAAATAAAAAAATTTGAAAATCCACAGAATGATTCAAAATCATCGTGGTCAACCATAAAAAGTGAAATTTGAATTTTCGAAAATACCTAAGTGGCATTTTTGGAAAATTCCAAGGGTTAAAACCCTAAAAAACCCCAAATCCAAAAATGCACCATTAAATGAGTAAGCCTCTAAAGCTTCATTAAGGTTTGGGTGTTTTGCTTGATTTTCATCTTTAGTAGCCAAATTAAGGTTGCTATAATTGATTTGCCATTGGTTGCACATTTGATTCTTGGGCACTTAATTGTTTGTTCATGATTAGATTAGTGAATTGACTTTAAGAATTCGTGTGACACGTTAGACATGCCATATCATTCTTAGGTACCGAAATGGCATTAATGGTCTTAATCTGAGATCGTTAATGTAACCAAGTCCCTTATTCAGAATCTCTAGTTCGTAAGATCGTGGTATTTCTCTCGTACCTCGATTAGGTTTCTAGTCAACCTACCGTAAATGACTAGTAAGGACTCCAAATTCAAGTTTAGATTAAATAAACCCCGCCGTCACGTGAGGTATGGTCTGGGAGAGACCCGTGTAGAAAAATACCTTCATTCTAGCACGCGAGAGCGTGGCACGACATACCTCTCGAACTCATACTTACGGTTTTCTATCACTCACCTACCTACTATAATTCCACTCAGGAATTAGAGATCTAGGCCAATTATACCAGTCTATGGTCTTAGGCAGTGAATTATCTCGATAATTCACTTAACAAGCAATCAACCACCACAACACGAAATCACAATCAATGGGGCTCGTGCACTTACCTCAAGTCCAAACGCACCTGCAACTCAACTGTTAAAGCACTCAATTCACCTATCAATCACAACAAACAATTCTGGAGGTACACGTAGCACGTTCACACCTATGACTCGTTAAGGTCTCCCTAATCCTCTACCCCAAAGGTCATCGCTCATTATCACTCTAGGCTTCGATCAACTTGAATCGAACTAACCTTGCTCTGATACCAATTCAATGGAGATGTCATGCCCCGAATCCCGACGAGCGCGCGACACCCCAAGCTCAGTTGAAAAAGTGTGATGTCCTAGGAATATTACTAACCCAAACCAACACATCAGAGTTTGAACATGGCGGAAACGAGAACATAAACCTTGATAGTATAATCATGGGGTAATAGGGAGAGACAAATCACCAAACCACCAAGCACTATATTACACCGCCATATATACAATATCCATTACAATCCATCACAACCAACAACCAACCACTTCATTACACTCACTATATTCACAATAAACATATTATACATGCAAACTGGCTTCTACAGTTCGAACCACCAATATCAAAAGGAGACCAGTAGTCTGGGTATAAACTAACTCCAAAAAGGGGCACTTTAAAAAGGGTTACCCTACCCCTAACTTACCCCTACAACCTCTAGACGTTGTTCACTCTGAGTTAGTCTCCCTAAAACTTGAATCTGACTCTCCTTGATCCTCCTGCTCCTCTGAAGACTCAAAATCTGCCTCAATCTCGATAATCTCATCATCAGAGTCGTCTGGAACATTAGCGGCTCGTCCTCCTGTTTCCCCTCAAGTTCATCCTCTGGCTCTTCTTCCGGTTCCTCCTCGAGTTCTCTCTCAGATTCTTCTTCGGGCTCCCCTCAGGCTCTTCACCTAAATCCATGTCCATCATATCGTACCCTGCTTGTGACTCTTCCGACTCCGGTTCAGGCTTAGCTACTGTGGGTTCGGGTTCTGTAGGTATAGGTTGATAACCTAACTGTGCTAAGCTAGTGTCGAGGCTAGTCATCTCTCCATCAGGAGGAGGTATAGCCAATGGGTCCCAATCTCCCACTCCATTGAAAGGGACATCAAAATCACAAATTGGTCCAAACTCATCCAAACCCTTCCAAAAACACTAAGCTGTATAAATGTGGGCTTGCCAAAGAGGTTGTCTTAAATCTATCCAGACTACTGTGGTGTGATTAATCCAAGCCATATTATCATCTATAGGGTTCTAGATACACACAATCTGCACGTTAGTCTCAAATTCACAAATTCCAACCACATGCACTTTCCAAACAAATCTCATGTCCAAAAGCAAATGTCGAACACATGACATTTCCGAACTCCACATTTCACACTTGTTCATGCACCACTACATCATTTCATTAAACTTGCCAACGACCCGCGTAAATACGCCTCAGGTCCAATCTCATTCTCACTTGCCATATCACACATCACATTCTCATTCTCTTTCCATAGCCTGTGTAAACATGCCTCAGGCTCTATATTCCTATTGCAACCCACGAAAACACTCCTCAGGTCCAATCTCATTTCCACTTGCCACATCACAAATCTCATTCTCAATCTCTTTCCATAGCCCGCGTAAACACACCTCAGGGATTAAGTGATCACACGAACATGCCAACATGCCATATTTTATCTGTACCTCGAGTAAACAAACCTCAGGGCTTTTTAGTGATCACACACACATCACCCCCCTCAAATCTCACACGTTCACATACTCAAACATTAGTTAAATGCACTCAAATGCACCCAATTCAACCATCTCAATTCAGCCCATGTAACATACATATAACCATCACATAACATGCCATTTTTCATCATAAAAATCATGGTACAATAAGCACGACACAACACCACGATTTTATACAATGAAGAGTCGAACTAAATTATCTACCCTAGGCATCAAACCGAAATTTGCAGCACATAAACCAACCATACTCATCCCTCATTTAACCTCTAATTACCCACCAAATCACCATAATCCATAAAAACCCTCGTCCAAAACAGCCAATAAAACTACACTAAATCGTGTCTAAACGAGCTCGTTAATACCCAATATCCTAAATAGGGATTAGGGTGTCACTTACTTGGAATTTCCAAGCAAGAATAGCCTAGCAAGGGGGCGGCAAGGCGGTAAGGACGCGGCAGCCACGACGGTTCGGTAGTTGGACGCACGGCGGACAGCAAGCACGCGGCGATCTAGCATGGCTCCAGCCAACACACGGCCAAGGTGAAGAAAGAGAGTTGGTTCGGCCAAGGGGGAGAGAGAGGGGGTGTGGGTGTGGAATGAGAGGGAGAGAGAGAAAGAGAGAGGAAAAGAAAATAAATTAGTGGCACCAATAATTGGTGCACTTACCCCATGCCAAAATTACCATCCTACCCTCCTCTCTACTTTCCATCCAACGGCCAAGCTCCAAGCTTATCCAAAAATCGACAGCCAAGATCAATTCTTACAAAAAATATTCAAGGGTAAAATAGGAATTTCACAAAAAAGTGCTAGGGCAAAATTGTCCAAAAATTTATATCTCTAAAGTGAGGGTGAAATGACTAAAATGCCCTTCCACTTTTATACTTAGCCTTAACAAAATCCTAGAGGCAAAACAGTCATTTTTCACTTCCTGTCAAAAAATTTCAGTTTTCTGACGAATCCGGACAAATCCAAGGCTAACCACGGTAATAACGACGTCGTCCAATTACTCTGTCATAAATTTTAAAATTTTCAACACCCAAACTCAGTCTCTATTTAATGGCTAAACTCAAATAAATGCGACTTGAGCTTATCTCAAATTAATGGGCGGCTTTCGGGAAAATTCGTATACTCGACCCATGGTCAATACTAAATCGAGCCACGTTTAAGTTCACTTTGGCCATGGTTACCTCGATTGTCATGCAATTGCGAGGATCAATCACTAGTTCTAAAGAAAGCGATCGTTTGGAGTAGATTTGAGATCATTCGCAAATTTCATATTCTGGCAAGGTAGAATCACCCGCGATCCAATTATATTACATTTGCAAATCGATCCATGACTATCCTTAGATCCATCTATATTAGCCTAAAATATCACTTCGACAATCCTTATGGTCAGAAGTCTATCCATGGTCAGGTTCTATGGTCGCACGAATCTAGATCCCTATTTAGCCTTTCCCTACTAGTTAGTATCCCAAGAATGATCAAGTCTAGGCAAGATTTACTACAACTGCGTTATTGAAATTATGCATTTCATAAATACCAAGTAGGTCGAAATTTAGAATGTCACATTTGCTACTAGCCTTTTCCATTGCATTTTGTTGATTACAGTTTCAAATTTCTTGTGATTTCATTTGCAATTTTAATTCAGTTCCAATTTACATTCCTGTTGATATAGATATAATCATGTCTTTCAATTCAATAAAAGTGGTCAAATGTTTTGTTAAGGACATATAGAAACAAAATCAAACCTATGATGAACATTATCCTCATTCGTGAGGCTTAAGGCTTTGGGTTTCTCTATTGCTCCTCATTGCGAAAATGATTTTTAAGAGCAAAGAAGTATGATGATACGAGGACTAGTCTATCTTTATACTTTTCCAAAATAAATTCAAAATGAATTTTCAAAAGGTTTTTCATAAGACCACATGCATTACTTCGCATGCGATTACTAATCATGTTTGTTACATGTTAGGCATGAGCATTCGTATATCCATAATAAGTTCTTATGTGGCCTAAATCTTTCCGAGAAGATCGCTTGCAATAATGAAGAAGATAACGAGGATGAGAAATAGGTCAGAAAGGAATGGATTTGTCATGAAGAATCAAAGCCACCCACATTAGAGAAAACGATCATTGTTAATCTGGACGATAAAGAGAATCTTAAGGAAGTTAAGATTGGAGAAAGTCTTCCCTCAGCAAAAGCAGAAAGAATCATAGATTTACTCAGATAATATCAAGATATATTCAGATGATCTTATGTTAACATGCCAGGCCTTGATCCGAGCATAATTGAACATGCTTTGCCAATCAGTCTAAGTGTTCCACCAAAGAAGCAAAAGCTTAGGTGAACGAAATCGGATTTGGCAAAGAAAATAGAAGAAGAAGTTATGAAATTGCTTAAAGTCGACTTTGTCGAAGTGGTACCATATCCAAAAAGGTTTGCCAACATAGTACCCGTAATGAAGAAAGATGGTCGAGTATGGGTGTGCATTGATTATCGCGATCTAAATAAAGCAGGCCCTAAGGATGATTTCCCGCTTCCACATATCGATGTATTAGTGGATAGCATTGCTGGGTTCGAAATATTTTCATTCATGAATGGTTTCTCAGGATATAATCAAAATCTCATGAAGAAAGAGGATAAGGCGAAGACATTCTTCATAACACCATGAGGCATATTTTGTTACAAGGTGATGCCTTTCGATTTGAAAAATACTGGTGCTACATATCAAAGGGCAATGGTAACTTTGTTCCATGACATGATGTATAAAGAAATCGAAGTATATATGGATGACATGATTGTAAAATCCAAACAAGGAGAAGATCATGTTGAAGTGCTTCGCAAGTTGTTTGAAAGACTAAGAAAATAGAAGTTGCGACTGAACCCTAATAAGTGTGTATTTGGGGCAAAATCTGGCAAACTGCTAGGATTTGTGATTAGTAGCAACGGCATCGAAATAGATCCCTCTATGATCAAGGAAATGTACGGCTTAAAGACTCCTTCTACGGTAAAAGAAGTGAGAAGCCTATTGGGACAATTAAACTACATTGCTCATTTCATCTATCAGCTTTCTAAGACTGCTAAACCATTCTTAAAATTGTTGAAGAAAAATTCAAAAGGGAAGTGGGATGCGGAATGTCAACAAGCCTTTGACAAGATCAAAGAATATCTGGTATGCCCACCAGTGCTAGTACCACCAATCCCTGTGGTTCAATTGATCTTATATTTGACGATTCACTATGAGTTGTTAGGAGTGGTGCTTATACAAAGAAAACCAAATGATGGTAAAGAATAAGCCATTTATTACTTGAGCAAGAAGTTCACAACATCAAAGATGAATTACCTGGCAGTTGAAAAGACATGCGTTGCATTGATTTGGGTGTTACACAAATTAAAGCAATACACCCTTTATCATCAAATTTTTCTAGTGACCGAGAATGATTTGATCAAGTACCTTCTTGAGAAATCCTCCTTGATCGGGAAATTATCAAAGTGGCAAGTTTTGTTATCTAAATTTGACATTAGAAGTTCATCCCAAAAGTTAGTTAAAGGACGAGCAATAGTAGAAATGTTGGCGGAAAATTTGTAGAATATCACCAATCTGGCAGAACAACTTGATGATCATATATTAACATTGGTCGACGATAAATGGACCATGTATTTCGATGGTGCAACTAACTTATCTGGATCAGGAACTAGAGCAGTATTAATCTCCCCAGAAGGCCAACACTATCCAGTATCTGCAAAATTGGTATTTCCATGCACCAATAACATCGCTGAATACAAAGCATGCATTCTTAGCTTGCAATTAACCCTTTCAATGAAAGTATAGAGGTTGCAAGTATATGGAGATTCTATGCTCATCATATTGCAAACAACTGATGAATGGCAAACTTGAGATACCAAACTAATTCTTTATCACAGATACTTAGAAGAGATGATAGAAAACTTCCGAAGAAGTGACATTCGATTAGCTCTCAAAAGCTCAGAATCATTTTGCAGATGCTCTTGCAACTTTATCATCCCTACTATAAGTTGAAAATGGTATGGATATAAAACCATTGAGAATCAATATTCTTGAATAACCAACTCATTGCATGATGGTTCAGGCAGAATTTAACAACCAACCATGGTATCATGACATCAAAAGATATCTTCAATCAAGAGAATTTCCTGAAGAAAGCTAACTAAGTGACAGAAAATTTATAAGGAAGATAGCCAATAAATTCTTCCTTAGTGGTCAAACCCTCTACAAGAGATCGTTTGATTCAACCCTACTAAGATGTGTGGATGCTACAGATGCTGAACAAATCATGAAAGAAATTTATGAGGGTGAATGTGGACCGCACATGAATGGATATATTCTAGCCCCGAAAGAGTATGAGGTTGGGATACTATTGGATGACAATGGAATCATATTGTATCCAACATGTGAGATGTTGTCATCAATGTCAAGTTTATGGGGATAGGATCAATACACCGCCAAATGAGCTATATCAGATGTCTGAGCCATGGCCATTTTCAATGTGGGGCATTGATATGATTGGTCCAATCAACCCCAAGGCCTCAAATGGGCACTGGTTTATCCTAGTTACTATTGACTATTTCACCAAATGGATTGAAGCAAACTCCTACATGAATGTTACTGCTAAGAATGTTGCAAGATTCCTTAGGCAGGACATTATTGCTAGGTATAGGGTTCCAGAACGGACAATGGCTCAAATCTAAACAACAAGATTATAGATGATTTACTCGAACACTTCCATGTCCGACATTTAAACTCATCCCATATCGTCCACAAATGAATGGAGCAATTAAAGCGGCAAATAAGAATATGCTCTGATGGCATACCGAACTTCAATTCGAGCATCAACTGGAACAATCTATTTTCCTTGATTTATGGAATGAAAGCAATTCTACTTGTTGAAGTAGAAATTCCTTCATCAAGGATACTATCCCAATTGAAGCTTTCAGAGGCTGAGTGGATTCAACAAAGATATGAACAACTCAACATGATCGATGAAAAGAGATTAAGAACTATATGCCATAGGTAAGCCTATTAAAGAAGAGTGGCCAAATCCTTTAATCGAAATGTAAAACCAAGGCATTTCAAAACAGAAGATTTAGTAGTAAAAAAAGTTATATTCAATAATTCAAATCCTCGTGGCAAATTCATTCCGAATTATGAAGGTCTATACATTGTCAAGAATGTCCTTCTTGGAGGAGCATTGATACTTATAGATATGGCAGGAACAGAATTGGCCTATCCTGTAAATACAGATGCTATCAAGATTTTCTACCCATGAAATGAAGACGAACATTCAAGAAGAAAGTTGGGTTACTTTAGAACATATGCAATATCATGAATATCATGCATACCATACATTTCATGAGCATGTTTATTTATTTTGTAAAAGAAAGCAAAAGGAGTCCGAACTAGTCAATGGTTTCAAAAATCCCAATGAAGTTGTCAAATAATAGAGGAAATATCATTGCCAATTCAATTTTTCATTGATATTCCCTAATGTGCTTTTCTTGTTATCATCCCTAAGGAGATGAAGAAAATGGAGGAACAAAAAAAGAATCCCCAGTGGAACCAAAGCAAAAACATGCAAACGAAAGTGATCTTAATAAGTTGATGAGATAAGTATCCCTAAATCGTGAGTGCATATGTTAAAATAGTTGCCTTTCTAAGAGAAAATCACACTTTTTTTTCCCCAAGCGAAATGACAGTAAGACTGAGCAAAACAAAACAGATTGTTTTGAAAAGAAAATACCTCAAAAATATTTCAAATCAAAAGTTTTGAAACACTCTTTCTTTTAAAATGTATTAAGTATCAAAATTCCCTAAAAAGGGATAATTTGATAAAAGGTTTTGAAAAATTTCAAAGAAAAAGTTTGGATCAAATCGAATGGAAAGACATTCAAATTATAAAAGGTAAACCGTATCAAAGTAAAGGAGTGAGTGAGAAAAGCTCATCTAAAGGAAATAGAGGATGTTCGCAATGATTACATGGATTGAAATAATGAAAGGTATTAATTTCACTATTCTAAACACATGCTTACCCCTTGCAAACCAAATTTGAGCCAAAACAGTGGAGAAGTTTTTCCAAAACAGCCCTGTTAAGAACTAACCCACACTGGGGCAAATCAGGAGGTTTGTGGTTGACATTTATGAAGAATAGGATTTTGAAAGATTTTATTGCATACTTTTACATCAATCTTTCTGTGATAACTTTAGATGAAGTCATATAAGAACTCAAGACACCCTAAGAGGAAGAAGAGTACTTCATTTCTTATGCCCAAACATATTACCTTTAGCAAAACCCAATTGAACCTGAATATTCATTTCAAAACCTTAAATTGCTGATCATTTCTTCACACTTAAGCATGAGCATATGATCCACTTTGAATAGATAAGAAATAAAAGGACATGACACAGAGTCCTTAGAATTCAAAAAGGTCAAAGGCATAAAAAAGCAGTGCGCCTAGTATAAGATAGGTCGAATGCCTAAGAAAAATGAGAATGAAAAGAGGGTTCAAAAGAAAGCTTGAAATGAAAAAAAAAAAAAGTCATGACAAAGCAAAGTCAAGATCATGAAAGATCATAGATCATAACAAGTGAGAATGAGCAAAAGAAAAGAGATCGTAATGAACGTTTAGGAGACCCTGATGTTCATAAAAAGAAGGACCTCTAGTGAACAAAAGAAGAAAGAGGTGGTGATGCCAAGAAGATCACCAATTTCATAAAAACCCTGAATTTAAACAAATGACCCTTTTGAGCCTACCCAATACTGATAATACAACCTCTCCCCAAAGGCTCTTTAGATTGGGATGTTGAGAGTAGAAACATAACTTTATGATAAGAAATTGCTGCTCAAAGAAGTGTCTACAATAATATTTTGTCTTATCTTAAAGGTTCTTAACTTGTAGACCCTAAGTAAGATATGATGAAATCTTTTTTCTTGGCCTCAAAATACCTATCCTTTGAATAGCCATTGACCAAACCAACATTACAACCTTTTGAAAGACCTTATCGGATCAATTGGATTGTATACATTGCAAACATCTCTGAACACCTAAGGATTGGTTAAGGGGGATAAAATTGAAGGATATCAGACAAGTTCCATTTCAATCAGATAAAGAAAAAACCAAGCTCATAGATTGAGACAAATCATTTCTAATGAAGGTCTTCCCAAACGATCATTTCAAACATTTCTTGAAAGATTGCAAGCGTTTTGCTCAAATAATTCCTCAAAAAGGAAATTTGATTGTCTAAAATGCATTAATGCAGAGAATGCATGTTTCCAGACCAAGTTTTAAAAGTTTTTGATCAACCTAAAATCAAGTTTTCAAACAGTTTGTGGTAAGTTAAAAAAAAAACCATGCTTCAAACAATTTTGATTAATTTCAAAGCCACTTTTCAAAATAGTTTTTGGTCAACTAAAAACCATACAAAGGTTAGTAAAACCTCAAAATCACATAACTCATGGTCAAGGCATTCATTGTTTAAAGCCTTCCCAAAGTCCTATTGATGAGGAACCACTAGGCAAATTTCCAAAGTCCTATAGGCGATGAGCCCCTAGGCAAGTTTAAAGTCCTACAAGCGAGGAGCCCCTAGATAAATTCAAAGTCCTACAAGCGAGGAGCCCCTAGGAAAATTCAAGTCCTACAGGCGAGGAGCTCCTAGGCAAGTTCAAAGTTCTACAGACGAGGAGCCCCTAGGCAAATTCAAAGTCTTACAAGCGAGGAGCCCCTAGCTAAATTTTCAAAGTCCTACTGACGAGGAGTCACTAGGCAAATTTCCAAATCCTTAAGCAATGAGTCTTAGGTGTTCATGGTTCGTGAGTTCTCCTTAAACCACGAAATCAAAATAATCATCAAAATCATCACCGCCATCAAGTCATACTCTTGGATAAGCAACAAAGAGACGCTCACAAGCAGGTAAGTTTCTCTCCCTCAATCATTAAGAACCTTTCAAAATGTGTTATAAAAAGAAAACTTTTGGATTAGATCACAAATTTCAAAAGTAAGATCCATAATCAGTTGCTGTGAAATTTTCATCTTATTTTGTTCATCGAGTCAACTAAAAATTTAGGTGTTACCTTATTTTTTAGATCAACCTCTAACGAGCTCAATCTCAAAAAGAGGCAGCCGTTGACACTTGATTTTTAGCTCATTTTTTTATATTTTCAAAAATCTTAAAATTAGGCTTAGGAACCTTGGCCAAGCCTAGAATCCTATTTCTAAACTAAAAATAATTTTTTTAACATTTTTCTGCATTTTTCTTTAATTTCTTTTAATCAAAATGAGTGAGAAAATTAAAAAAATAGCAAATGGAATCATAAAATTCCATAAAAATAGTAATTAGTCTTATTTTAAATCCAATTTCATTAATACATCATCAATTTTGAAAAATCTCAATCAAGAATATGTTTTTCCAAAAATTGGACAAAATTAAACCCGAATTGAACTAAAAATGCAATTAAATCTTTTCTAGTCATTTTTAAGTCTAGTGTCTTCACAACAAATGATTCTAGGACCTTAAGTTACATGATGGTCGGTCCAATTGTATAATTTTTTTAAATAAATTAGAAAACACCAAAATTCAATTGAAAATTAGGAATTTTGAGCCCAAATTGGGAATCGTGCCCAATTAGAAATTATCAAACTATGAGACCATCATTTCTAGGGTTAATCTGATGTGGGTAATTCAATTTTGGCACTAATTTTTCCTAATCAGGTCATTAAGGCATTGAATTGAATAAAACCTCACCAACCCGAGTATAAAAATTTGAAAATCTTGGACATGATTATGACAAAAATTAGGGAAAATCACATATTTGGGTTTAAAATGTGATAAGGAATTCAATTTTGGGGTTTAATTTTGAAAATTGGGTCAAAATCGAGCTTAATTTGTGAATTTAGACCAACCCGGGTCTGCCGAGTTGACTAGGTCAACCTGACCCGACTCGGGTCGGCCTTCTTCCTCACCCAACTCACCCAGAAAGTTCTAAACCCAGAAAAAAAAATGATTCAAACCCGTGACTTTGCTGACTTACCCGGAATGATTAAGCACGTGTTAAACTCCAAATCCAACTGGATAATCACCAACTGGCATTGGATATTCAATCTAAACCAATTCAAGGTCAGTAAAAAACAAACTTTGGGCAAGAAATTGAGTAATAAAAACAAGAGAAAAAACTGATTATTGAGGGGAAGGTGTTCGACTAAATTCTAGAGGGGCAGAGAGCGAACCAGAGAACACAAAAGAGAGAGAAAGAGAGTACGCGATGTGTTAAGGATCCAAGGACCGAGTGATCGGCATCTTCTCCGACGAGAAAGTGCCGACAAATCGGCTCCGATTGTGGTCTTCCATATTTGGTGAACCTGTGACAAAGCTAATCATCTAGGTCTAAAAATGAGTCTCGGCCGGTGTGTCCAGAGCTTTTCCAGCAAAGCTGTGGCCATTTACTAGAATCTGGAGTATCCAGAAAGAACTCTACGGCTACCGATAAGCGCAACAACTTCATTTGATCCCTTGACGAAGCAGGTAAAAATCTATCACAGTCACGATTTTTTCTAGATTTCCATAAAATGAGTTGTAGTTTAAGATTAACACTTATGCAATTTCCTTCTTGATTCTTAGTTCTTTGATGTCTAAAACAAGTTTCTAATCATTTTTTTTTGTTGATTGATTGCATTTTGGTGGATAAACTTGCATAAATCGAGCCGATTGTCCATGAACTATCTCACCGGAGTCCATCCAAACCTTGCCAGAGCGTCCCTATGGCCATAAACTGTTCAAGTTAGCCTTTTCTAACTTTGTTTGATGTTTTTGTGCTTGTTTAAATCGACTTAGATGGTTAGGGCGAACTTTATGTTGATATGGAAATTAGAGGAGCTTATTAAAATTGGTTTTAGGTTAGGGTTTTTGAATTGGTTTTTTGCTGGCCGGGAATACTCTAGTGACGAACTAGATAGGTTAGATTGATAGATGGTGATGAGAGGGAAACACAGAATCAGAAAATTAGTCAAAAGGTTGCTAGAGGTTCGTTAGTGACAAGCTCAAATCGGCGGCCTCGAAAATGTTTAATATAAAATCATGCGCACCAACTGCTTGACCAAATGCCTCAGACAACAAAGGGCAAAACGGCACCTTTTCTAGCGTTATGCCAGCCAAAGGAGGTGATCAATGCCGGCGCCAGCGAAGCCTGGTTCAGCCAAACCAAACCAGGTTGAATCAGGCTGGTTCGGTTCACCATCCTAGTGGGAAAATTCAAATAAAAATTCAATAAAAAAATCTGAAAAAAGAAGGAAATTTAAATAAAAATCAAAAAAAAATCTAAAAAAATTTGAAAAATCAATAAAAATCACTAAAAATTTTGAAAATTTCGAAAAATTCAAAAAATATGAAAAAAAATAAAATTTTAGAAAAATTTCGGAAAACATAAAAAATTTTGGAACATTAAAAAATTTTCATAAAAATTCAGAAAATTCAGAAAATACAAATAAAAAATATGAAAAAGTCAGAAAAATCTAAAAAAATTTCAAAAATTCAAAAATTCATAAAATTTTTTAGAAAATCATATAAATCAATTCTCGGTTAATGAAATTCTCAGAAATTCAATTTTCAAGAAAAATAAAAAATTTCAAAAATTCAGAGAATGGTTTAAAAACACGGTGGCCAACCTTATAAAGTGAAATTTGA
Organism: Syzygium grande; assembly: GCA_024733475.1. Classification (NCBI taxonomy): domain Eukaryota; kingdom Viridiplantae; phylum Streptophyta; class Magnoliopsida; order Myrtales; family Myrtaceae; genus Syzygium; species Syzygium grande. Next base: position 14,543,354 of record JAMXDD010000004.1, on the reverse strand, counting down.
ATTTTTTGAAGTGCATAAGTGGCATTTTTAGAAAATCTCAAATTCAGGGTTTATAGCCCCTAAAAAGCCCTAAAACCCTAAAAAAGACACAAATCATGAAATGAACAAGCCTTTAGGGCTTCATTAGGGTTTGGATGTTTTGATTGATTTTGATTTCTAGAGACAATTTAGGATTGTTTAATTTGATTTACTTTGATTGCGTATTTAATTCTTGATTGATTTTACCCACAATTAGAAAGGACAGAATTAGTGGTAAGCCTCGGAAACTTGCATGACTCGTTAGACATCATATCGTTCTTAGGTACCGAAAGGACGTTAGGGATCTCAATTTGGGATCATTAGCGTAGCTAAGTCCCTGTACTCAGAATCTCTGATTCATAGAATCATAATATTTCTCCAATACCCTAATTAGGTTTCTAGTCAACCTACCAATAATGACTAGTGGCGACTCCAAAATCGAAAACTTAGATCAAATAGGAAATTACTATCTACTGTCACGTGAAATATGGTCTAGGAGAGACCCTTGCACGGAAATACCTCCTTAGCGAGCAAATCCCGAAAGCGCGATAAAAAAAAGCACGGCGTTATAAAAGTCCAAAACTTCGCTTTGCTTCCGTGCTTCGCGAACGGAATCGCCTATCGCCTCAGCAAGTCTTTTTCTTCTTTTTCTCTTCTCGATCTCCCTTCCTCCAGACTTAATTTATTAATAGAAATCTCGTCCATGCCGCCCCATCCATCAAGCACAATAACCTCATTTTTAAATGCCCATGGAGGTGGGGTGTATTTGACACAGTAATTATATTTGCCACTATCTTAATCAAGTAGGTCCACAGTTTCACCCTGCTTAAGTGATTCTTGGGTAAAATGTTTTTTACCCTGACGGATCCTTTCCTCCTCTTTTTCGTATTGATCCGTTTTGTCTTCGAATGGAATTTCATTTTCAAGATTTAGCTCATCATCCATACCGCCTCAACCATCGAGCACAATTACTTCATCCTTGAATGCCTATGGTGGTGGGGTATTTTTCACTTAAAAGTTATACTTACCTAAGTTGTCTACAATTTCACCTTTTAAAAGTGCTTCATGACGAAAACGGACATCCCTTAATCGAGAAGTTTTCAACTTGGCTTCATATTCATCTTCATCATCAGACCTTATTATTTCTTCTTCATCCCGAATCATGTTTACTACATTATGCTCAGGAAGAGGATTCTGATGTACGTTTGCTTCGGGCTTTTGAAAGTTAAGTATTTTCTTATCAATGAGCTGTTGAACCTTGTGTTTTAGAGTGGGACAATTATCTATGTCATGTCTCATTTTTCCCATGTGGTATATACAGATTTTTGATTCATCATACCAAGTATACCTTGCAGGATTGTCTCTTGCTACCTCTTTTGCTACCAACTGTCTTTCTAGAAACGTTAGTAATAACTTTGATAGGGGTTGCGGCAAAGGTGTGAATTGCCTTATAGGCATTTTCTTTGGACTAAACTACCTTGGGTTCTTCCAGGCGGTGTTAGATTGCTTCGGAAATGGCATTTGATGAGTATTCGGGCTAGATACCATAGCTACCTCATGAATGGACTCTTTGTCTTTCCTCCCAAGATAAGGTCTTCGTGTTATTATTTCTTGGACTTTCTTCTCTTTCAATCCCTACTCGATCCTTTCACCTACTTTTAGCCAGCATGGTGAATGTTTGACAACCTGACACATGTAGCTTGTCGTAATATTCAATTGGCAATGATTTAAAAAAATAGCTCAATAAGCTCATCCTCGCTTATGGCAAGTTTTACTTGCGAGGCGACGGCTTTTCATCTCTGGGCATAAGCTCAAAACCCTTCATTCTTTTGTTTCTCCATTCTGACAAGATCCTCTCTAGTTGGGAGTACTTCAACATTAAATTTATATTGGTAGAGGAATTCTCCAGCCAAATGATCCCATTCCGTGAAAGCTTCTATGTCTAGTGCGATGTACCATGCTAGGGCCGCGCCTCTCAAGCTGTCTTGAAATGTGCTAATTAGAAGTGACGTGTTGTCTGAATACCTCACCATCTTGCGGAGATAGTACTTCAAATGACTTTTAGGACAACCAGTTCCATCATATTTACTCACGAATTATGATTCCTTGTAATTTTTTTGGAACAACTACTTTTGAATACATTGAGAATTTGTCAAACCTTGGCAGTTCATATCCCTAACTCACCAAACATTCTTCAATTTTGGCCAATCTTTTGGACTCTTCCTCATCTTTCACTTTAGATGTCCTCTTAGTTAGATCCTCTTCTTCCACATTTACTGCTTCAACGGTAGCTTTTGGAGGATTCTCTTGGACTAGCTCTTTACTTCTAACTGGTTCTTCAATAGGATTTTTCGTAGCATTGGAAGTTCCAGCATTAGGAATGGTAGGATAAAATCCTCATGAAGCAATGATAAAAGCTTTCATTTTCACCATCATGGCGGCCATTTGAGTCATTTAGTTTTTAACTTCGGGCTAGTCGGGTACGAGTTTTTTCTTTCGCCATTTTAAGTCTGCGAATGTGTTTGGATTCAAGTTCTTCTTTCTTCCATTGCTATATTACTTACTTTATAAGAAGACAAGATGTTAGCATGATGAAACAAACATGAAATTCTATATCCTTTAAATTGTATGGTTTTCCTTATGATTAACAAGGATAAAAACTTTCGTACAAGACCACCCGCCTGGGTAGCGTCGACGGTTAGGGCGCTCTTCCTCTCGCAAAAGGTCAAGCGTTCGAATCCCGGGTGACGTAGGGTGACTTAATCGGTGGCATGTGTGTGGTGGCTAGCACGTGTCGCCCCCAGGGTTTACTCCCCGGCTGTCAGCCGTGCGGGGGTTCCCTGGGTTACCAAAAAAAAAAAAACTTTCGTACAAGTCTTAGCCTTATATAAAACTTTTATGAATGTCTTTCTCAAGCAATCATACAATTCAAAGAATTGTAATCCATCGTAACTTTCTTTTTTCGAAAATGTGTTTAAAATTCATCAAACTCTTATTCATCAAGCAATTGTTTCAATTTTAAAAGTTTGTGTTACAACGCTTCAAATCAAAATGGGAGAACTAGCTTAAGCAAGTCTAGGCTTCTTCCTAACTAAGGTAGCTTCAGCCTTTTCATATCCATCCCATTCTTTAACCCACGTTTCCCATTCTTCCACATCGATCACAACTTCTTCAGGAATATATGGCTCCACAACAAGTGTATTTGGCACAATGTACTCTAGGACATATTTTGCTCCTCGAGGTTAATGGTGACGCTTAATGGCACATATGGTTCAACATCAATTGGACGCTTAGACTTCAATTACTTTTTGTATTCATTAGATGCCAAGTAGAGCTTCATCTCTCCTTTCAAACCTTCGGGCCATTCCACCATTTGCTTAGTTGATCTCTTCAAAGAGTAGATAATTTTGTCAACTCTTTTTTGCAACTTTCTACTTTCTTCTTCTGGTAGGGATCCTTGTGGTATTGCAAATGTGAACTATTCGAGATGCCAACCAGGCGGTATGTGTTGGATCATTCCAAATTGTCGCATAACTCTTAATAGGCAATAGGCGGTTCCACCGTTCAAACCAAGCAATGGCACCAAATTGCCTTCTTGACAAGTAATCCGAGCTTTGACTATCTCTCGCCACTTGATCCTCCATTGGAATTGATCAGGAGTCAAGGCTATGAAGAAGTTAGCCCATCCATGGAAGGAGTATTTTGGTAGTTTCTCTTGGATTTTAAGGTACCTTTCAATGAGATTGACGGCTGAACAAATTTCTTGAATGCGCATGTGTCGTTCCCAAGGTTGAATATGTGAAACGAACCATATAGAAAGTAATCTGGCTGAAGCTTGGAGTACACCTTTCTCTTGGCTTTGGTACTTGTTTAAAGAGATGATAGTTTCTACTAAAAGCATATTGGAGAAGTCCCACCTTAGGTAGGCTTGCCTAGCAATTACTGCAACTAAAGGATTCAACCCGGTTCTTAATGTAAGGAATAAGACGAACCTAAAGAAAGAAAGAATGAAAACCTTCACAAAAATATTCCCGATTTCCTTTGACAATTTGGAGTACTTCGCCATTAGAAAGGATAAGGGAAATCTCCCAGTATTTGACTTAATCAACTTTTCCACTTAAGAAGTTTTCAAGTTGATGAATTCAGCTATCACACTTGTAGGCTTTAATCCAATTGGGGGTTCTAAAAGGAGAGTTCGAAAGAAAGCTCAAAATGATCAAAGATCACAACAAGCAGCATGATAAAAAGAGAATAGAAAAAAGATCATGATGAGTGTTTAGAGGACTTTCGTGGTCATGAAAAAGAAAAGATCCCAAGCTGACAAGAGGAAAAGGGGTGGTGATGCCAAGAAGATCACTAATTTTGCAAAAGCCCTAAATGCAAAAATAAATGAGCCTTTTGAGCATACCCAATGTCAATATTACAACCTCTCTCCAAAGACTCTTCATATTGGGATGTTAAGAGTGAAAACATGATGTTATGACAAGAAGTCATCACTCAAAGGAGTGTATGCAATAATGTCTTGTTTTGTCCCCGAGGTTCTTAACTTATAGACCCGAAGTGAGTCGAAAAAATATGATGAAATTCTTTTCTTGGTCTCAAAATGCCTATCCTTTGGATAGCCATTAACCAAGCCTACATTACAATCCTTTGAAAGACATTATCAGATCAATCGGATTGTATACATTGCAAACATCTCTAAGTACTTAAGGATCGGTTAAGAGAGATGAATTGAGGATCGCAAGATGATTCCTATTTCAATTAGCGAAAAAGACTAGGTTCATAGATTGAGATAAATCCTTTCTAACGAAGGTCTTCCAAATGATTATTTTAAGCATTTCTTGAAAAATTGCAAGCAATTTGCTCAAATACTTCCTTGGATAGGAAATTTGATTGTCTGAATGCATTAGCACAAAGAATGCATGTTTCCAAATCAACATTTCAAATAGTTTTTGGTCAACTTTAAACCAGGTAATTCGTGATAAACTTAAAACCACATTTTAAATAGTTTTTGGTCAACTTTAAACCAAGTAGTTCGTGGTAAACTTAAAATCACATTTCAAATAGTTTTTGATCAACTTTAAACCAAGTAGTTTGTGGTAAACTTAAAACCACATTTCAAATGGTTTTTGGTCAACTTTAAACCAAGCAGTTTGTGGTAAACTTAAAACCACATCTCAATAGTTCGTGGTCAACTAAAAAACACTCAATCGTTTGTGGTAAACTTAAAACCACATTTCAAATAGTTTTTGGCAAAATAAAAACTATACAAAGTCCTACTGACGAGGAACTACTAGACAAATTGTCAAGTCCTCAAGTGAGGAGCCTCAAACACTCTTGATTCTTGGATATATCCTTAAACCATGAGATCATAAGTCAATTCATCATAATCATTATCATCACTGCCATCAATTTACACACTTTGGAGATAATCAATAAGGAAATTACTCGTAAACAGATAAATATCTCTATCCCTTAATCATTAGGAACCTCTCAGATGTATTTAAAAGAGGAAAATTTCGATTGGATCATGAATTTCAAGCAAGATTCCTAATTAGTTGTTGTGAAATTTCCTTTTTTTTTTATCCGTAAAGTCTATTAAAAGCTTAGGTGTCACCTTGTCTTTGAGATTAACTTCTAACAAGCTTAATCTCAAAGAAAGTAAGTTGTTGACACCTTATTTTTAGCTCATTTTTCAGATTTTTCCAAAAGTCACAAAATTAGAATTACGAACCTTGGCCAAACTTAGGAAACTATTTCTAAACTAAAAATAATTTTTTAAAAATTTTCCTGAATTTTTACCTTAATTTCTTTTGGTCAAAATAAGGGTGAAAATCAAGAAAAATAGCAAATGGAATCCAAAAATTCCATAAAATAGTCATTAGTCTTCTTTTAAATCCAACTTCATTAATATAGTGTCAAGTTTAGAAAATTTCAATTGGAAATGTGTTTTTCCCAAAATTGGGTAAAAACAAGCCCAAATTAAATAAAAAATTCAATTAATTCATTTCTACTCATTTTTTAGTTGCAGTGTCTTCACAACAAATGATTTTGGGACCTTTAATTGTATAATGGTTTGTCCAATTGCACAATTTACCAAAGAAATGGAAAAGCCCCAAAATCCAATTGAAAATTAGGGATTTTTAGCCCAAATTGGGAATCGTTATCAATTTGAAATTGTCGAACCATGAGACCATCATTTGTAGGGTTAATCAATCATGGGTAATCCAATTTTGGCAACAATTTTTCCCAATCAGGTCATCTAAATGTTAAATTGAACAAAAACCCTAATGATCCAAATTTACAATTTGAGAATTTTAGATTTAATCATGACAAAAATTAGGGCAAATCTCATATTTGGGTGTGAAATGTGATGAGGAATCCAATTTTGAGGTTAAAATCGAAAAATAAAGTCAAAATCGAGTCGAATTTGCGAATTTAGACCAACACGGGTCTGCTGGGTCGAACGAATCAACCCAACCCGACTCAAGTCGACCTTCTTCCTCACCTAGCTCGCCCAGAACATTCTAAACCTAGAAAAATATCCCATGCCCACCTCTTGATCAACTTAATCGAGTCAAATAAGCACGTGTTAATCTCTGATTCCAGCTAGAGATTCTCTAACTGGCATAGGAGATTCGATTTAATCAATTTGGAATCGGTGATAACCAATTTTGGGTGGGAAATTGATCTATAAAAATAGAGGAAAAAATCATTATCCGAAGAGAAGAAGGTGCTCAACAGATTGACAGAGAGAAAGAGAGAGAGAGAACGAGTGTAAGCGTGAGTAGAGACTTCTAGGACCGAATGATCGGTGCTTTTCCAGCTGGCAAATCTGTCTCGCCGGTGAGTTTCCTCACTGGTGAACTTGTGTTGAAGCTGGTCACATTAGCCTAAAAGTCAAGCTCGACTGGCATATCCAGATGTTCTCTAACGAAGCCAAGGCCACCAGCTTGAAGTTCAGGTACTAAGGAAGAGTTCTACGGCTATAGATTCGCTCATAAGCTTCATTTGATCCTCTGACGAAGCAAGTAAAGTTCGTTCATAATCACAGTTCTACAAAATTGCACAAGATGAACTTGAGTTTAATCTTGTCGATCACATGATTTCTTTTGTAACTTTGAGTTCTTTGATGATTAAAACATGTTTGTGAACTTTTTTTGTTGTTTGATTGCATTTGATGGTTAAACCTGCATAAACCTAGTCGGTTGTCCATGAACCACCTCGTTGGAGCCTACATATTCTCGCCGGAGTGTTCCCCGTGGCCATAAACCGTCCAAGTTAGCTTTTTTCTCATCTTGTTTGATGATTTTATATTGATCTAAATCGACGTAGATGGCTAGGGCAATATGTATGAGGATATGTGAGCATAAATGGCTTGTTTAGGATAGTTTGCAAGTTAGGTTTTTTTTATCAGTTTTTTACTGGTCGGTGATGGTCTGGCGACGAACTAGTTAGGTTAGACTAATAATAGGTGATACGAACTCTTCATTGAACCAACTAAAATGGTTAAAATCTCACCGGAAGGTCGTTGGCGATGAGCTTGAACCGATGGTCTTGATAACATTAGACCCATAATCATGCGCACTAGATGCTCGGCGAAATGGCGAAAAGTAAATAGGCTCAAATGGCGCCGTTTTGGCGTCGTGCTCGCAAGGGCGATGGCCATCGCCAGCTCTGGCCAATCCAGTCCGATTCAACCCTCGGCAGGATTTTTTAAAAATATATTTATAAAAATTCAAAAATTCATAAAAATTAGAAAATTCAGAAAATCTCTTAAAAAATTCAAAAATTCAATAAAAATCTCAAAAAATTCAAAAAAAAAAATAGAAATTCAGAAAACCTAATAAAATTTTTTAAAAATTTCTAAAAAATTCAAAAATTTCCAGAAAATCATAAATAATCGAAAATTTTAGAAAATCCATAAAAATATATAAAATTTTTAGAAAATTCATAAAAATGAGAAAAATTTAGAAAATTCTTAAAATTTTGAAAAGGAATCCCAAAATCCCATAAAAATTTTATAAAAGAAATTCAGAAAATAAAAATCTAACTTCAAAAAACATCAAAAGTTTCAAAAATTCACAGAATGACCCAAAAATATTGTGGCTAACCTTTGCAAGTGAAATTAGAATTTTTAGAGGTGCCTAAATGGCTTTTTTAGAAAATCCCTAGTTTAGGGGTTTTTACCCCTAAAAAATCCTAAAACCCCAAAATAACACACATGAATAAATGAATAAGTCTTTAGTTTACTAGGGTTTGGGTGTTTCGAATTGATTTTTATTTTAGAGACCTAAATTAGGATTATTTTGTTTGATTGCAATTAATTGTGTTGCTTATATTTATTGATTGATTGAGTTCTCACATTCACAATGGTTAGCATTAGTGGGTAAACCTTGGAAACTCGTGTGACACATTAGACACATCATATCATTTTAGGTATCGAAAAGGCGTTAGGAATCTCGATTCAGGATCAGTAGCATAACCAAGTCTCCATATTCAGAATTTCTTGTTCGTAGAATCGTGGTATTTCTCTCGTACCCCGATTAAGTTTATGGTCAACCTACCAATAATGACTAGTGGCGACTCCAAATCAAAAACTTAGATTGAATAGAATGATAAGAAAATCATAATTTGCTACCACGTGAGGTATGGTCTAGGAGAGACCCCCGTTTGTCTAGTAATGAGATGTCTGTGGGATGTCTGGGTCGAGGACAGTTTCCCTATTTGTGACAAATGGACGTACCTCCTCAGTGTGCCCAAATGGCGTGGCGCGATAGGGCACTTCGACACTCGAATTACATTGAAAATTCACCATGGACCTATACATTTTATCTAAAAGAAAATGATCAAATGGAGCATGTTTTCCTAATCATTCATTCTAATATAAAAAGAGCATTTAGATCAACCATTGATTTTCATTTAGGCATTTTATTCAAATTGTGTCAACTAACTTGCATAATTGAAAGAGAAAGGAATGGAACGATACTTACTCACAAGAACATTTTTGTATGGTTTTAGTTAAACCAACCACAAAGACATGCATATGCAACAAGTGAAATTTTGACACCTAAAAGGGGAAGGATATGCTAAAGGCTCGAGGTCACCACCTTAATGGACAAGGAATTTCATTCCAATAAGCAATCGGCTTAAGGTAATAAAATATTATTTCATCTCAGTGATTGATATTGCATTTAAATGATCCCATGAGCAATCGGCTCATAGTTTCGCCTAAACACATACCTCCTAAGAGTAGTCCTAAATGTGGTGTATGCGAATGGCGTAGTGCTAAAATAATTTAAAGGCACGCATAGCAATTTAATAACTAAATAGCTCTTCAAAAAATTCAATCAAATCACATTCAATCCCAATATCATCCTGCAAAATAAAGGTTAACAAAGACAACGCCCCTTATACCTCCCACCTACAAAACCATTTAACACGATCATTAGTAAGACGTACCTAGGATCCTTGTACGAGCACAAAAACATGCATATTGTTCTATATAGGCCTAAGTCCACTTAGAATTCAGGAAGTCCTTAGCGGAGTCACTAGACCTGTTGCGCCATGCCTTTTGGGCATGCTAAGGAGGTACTTCCACTTGTCACGAATGGGAAAACTGTCCCGGAACGGGCTACTAAGGTCCGATGTGGATATTTCATCTAGACGTCCGACAAACATACCATCACTAGACAAACGGGGAGTCTCTCCTAGACCATATCTCATGTGACAGCGGGTTGTGATTTTCCTATCATTCTATTTAATCTAGGTTTTTGATTTGAAGTCGCCATTAGTCATTATTGATAGGTTGACTAGAAAGCTAATTGGGGTTCGGGAGAAATACCATGATTCTATGAACTAGAGATTTTGAATACAGGGACTTGGTTACGCTAATGATCTCGAATCAAGATCTCTAATGCCTTTTCGGTACCTAAAATGATATGATGTGGCTAACATGCCGCACGAGTTTCCGAGGTCTATCCATTAATACTAACCATTCTAAACATGAGAACTCAATTAATCAATATAAGCAACACAATCAATTGAAATCAAACAAAACAATCATAATTTCGATCTCTAAAATGAAAATCAATTCAAAACACCCAAACCCTAATAAAGCCCTAAAGGCTTATTCATTCACTAAAGTGTGTTGTTTTGGGATTTTAGGATTTTTTAGGAGTAAAACCCCCTAAACTAAGGATTTTCTAAAAATGCCGTTTAGGCACCTCTAAAAATTATAATTTCAATTGCAAAGGTTGGCCACAACTTTTTTGGGTCAATTTGTGAATTTTTGAAACTTTTGATTTTTTTTGAAGTCGGATTTTTTATTTTCCGAAAATTTTTCAAAAATTTTTATGGGATTTTGGAATTTCTTCAAATTTTTAAGAATTTTCTAATTTTTTGTCATTTTTATAAATTTTCTAAGAATTTTTGAGATTTTTATGGATTTTCTAAAATTTTTTTATGATTTTCTAGAAATTTTTGAATTTTTATGACATTTTTTTAAACAAAAATTTAAGAAGTTTTCCTAATTTCTAAAAACAATTTTGATTTTCGGAAATTTTTATTGAATTTTTGAATTTTTCAGAGATTTTCTGAATTTTTTTATTTTTATGAATTATTGAATTTTTTTTATATTTTTTCAATTTTTATTATATTTTTAAAAATCCCGTCATGGTTTGAACTGGACCAGACCAGATCGATTCAGGCGATTTAGCTTAAGCGAATTGGTCGGGCACAAGCGCAAAGCCACTACTCCACGAGCATGGCGTTGAAACAATTTGTTTAGCCTGGTGCTCATTGTGGTAGTACGTCGAGCAGGTGATGGGCACAAACCAGGTTTGAAAGTTCTCAAGGCTGCCAGTTTGAGCTCGCCGCCGTCGAGTCTCCGGCGACCTTCAATCTTCTTCAATTGGTTCAGTGTTGAGACTTTGTCATCCCCTATCATCCTAGCCTAACTAATTCGTTGTCGGACCACCGCTGGCCGGTGAAAAACTGATCTAAACACCCTAAGTCATCACTGACCTAAACATGCTTCTCCAAGCTTCAAATCCTTATTCTAATCGCTCTGGCCATTTAAAACGATCTAAATCAACATCAGAACATCAATCAAAGAGAGAATCAACTAACTTGAGTGGCTTATGACCACAAGAGGCACTTCGGTGAGGTCAAGGAAGCTCCGGCGAGAAGGTTTAATGGTGGCCAAGACAATTCATGCGCTTTTTTCAATCAGAAATGCAATCAAACAATGTTAAAACATGATTAGAACATGTTTTAAGCATCTATAATTGCAAAATCACAAAGAAACACGCATGATTGAGCTCGATTAAACTCAAACCCCTATTCTGGAAATTTACCAAACTGTGAGCATGATCGAACTTTACTTGCTTCGATGGAGATCAAGTCTAAAGTTTTAGTGCAAACAGCGACTGTAGGATAATTCTTTGACACTTTCTCTTGAAACTCATGAGCTTCTTCACTCCAGGAAAGCTTTAGATTGATCAGCCAAGGCACCATTTTAGGCATTCATGGTAAGCTTTGTTATAAGTTTGCTGGTGAGGAAACTCAATGGCAAGACCAATTTGCCGGCACTTTTTCGACTGGAAAACGTGCTGATCGCTTGGCCTCAGGAGTCTTTACTCATGCTTGCATTCAATCTCTCTCTTTCTCTCACTGGTTCTCTCTCTCTCTCTTCTTTTTGGAATTTTCTCGAGCAAGTTCTCTTCTTCGGATAATGATTTTTCTCTTTCTTTTGTAGCTTGATTTATTGCCCAAAATTGGTTATCACTGACTCCAAATTGGTTAGATCGAATCTCCAATTCTAGCTGGAGATTCTCTAGTTGGAATCGAAAATTAACACGTGCTTATTTGGGTAGATTCAGTCGATCAAGAGGTATCCATGTGATATTTTTTTGGGTTTAGAATGTTCTGGGCGAGTCGAGTGAGGAAAAAGGTTGACTCGGGTTGGGTTGGGTCGATCCATCTGACTCGGCAAACCCGGATTGGTCTAAATTCACAAATTCGATCCGATTTTGACCCTTTTTTTTCGATTTTAACCCCAAAATTAGATTCCTCATCACATTTCACACCCAAATGTGAGATTCGCCCTAATTTTGTCACGATTAAACCCTAAATTCTCAAATTGTAAATTCGGATTATTAGGGTTTTTGTTCAATTTAACATCTAGATGACTTGATTGGGAAAAATTGATGCCAAAATTGGATTACCCATGAGTGATTAACCCTAGAAATAATGGTCTCATGGTTCGACAATTTCAAATTGATAATGATCTCCAACTTTCACTAAAAATCCCTAATTTTCAATTGAATTTTGAGGCCTTTCCATTTCTTTGGTAAATTGTGAAATTAAATTGACCATTATGCAATTCAAGGCCCTAGAATCATTTGTTATGAATACACTACTGTTGACACCTAATTTTTAGCTCATTTTTTTCATATTTTTAAAAATTTCAAAATTAGGTCTAAGGATCTTGGCCAAGCCTAGAAACCTATTTCTAAACCAAAAAATAATTTTTTAACATTTTTCTGCATTTTTTCTGAATTTCTTTTTGTCAAAATAAGCAAGAAAATCAAGAAAAATAGTAAATGGAATCAGAAATTTCCATAAAAATAGTCAATATTCTTCTTTTAAATCTAATTTTATAAATACACTGTCAATTTCAGAAAATCGCAATCGGGTACATGTTTTTCCCAAAATTGGGCAAAATTAAATCTGAATTGAACCAAAAATCAAATTAAATTTTTTCTAGACATTTTTAGGTCATAGTGTCTTCACAAAAATTGATTCTAGGGCCTTTAATTGCATAATGATCGGTCCAATTGCACAATTTGACATAAAAATAAAAAATCCCCAAAAATTGATTGAAAATTAAGAATTTTGAACCTAAATTGGGAATTGTGCCCAAAATGAAATTTCCAAAATGTGAGATTATCATTTCTACGGTTAATCAGGGGTGGGTAACTCAATTTTGGCATCAATTTTGCCTAATCAGGTCATTAAGAGCTTGAATTGAACAAAACTCTATTAATTTGAATATAAAAATGAGAAAATCTTGGGCACAATTATAATAAAAATTGGGGAAAATTATATGTTTGGGTTTGGAATAGGATGGGAAATTCAATTTTAAGGTTGAATTTCAAAAATTGGGTGGAAATTGGGTTTAATTCATGAATTTAAGAAAAACCGGAACTGCCGGGTCAGACGGGTCAACCCAACCCGACCCGCACAGTTTGTCTTCCTTACCCGGTCGCCCAAAACCCGCGAAAAACCCAGGAAAATAGACTTAAACCCAGAACTTTGCCGATCGTTTCCCTCCAATTCAACACGTGGAAATTGATTAGGCCAGCTGGAAAATGTCCAGTGGGGCATCGTTTAACAACCAAAACCGATTAGAATTCGGTTCCAACCAAATTTTGAGCACGAAATCAATAAACAAAAAGAGGAAAAAATTGAAGAAGAAGGAGGGAAGTTGTTCGACGATTTTCCCGAGAGAGAAAGAGAGAGAAACGGAAGGAAATCGAAGGAAGAAAGCTAGAGAGAGAGAGGGTCAGAGGTCCCTCCGTGAGTGATCGGCGCCGCTCTAGACGTCGGGGCGCCAACAAATCACGAGTTGGCCGTGACCTCCCCTCGCCGTGCCCAGCGAGAAAAGCTGATCGGGAAGGCTTGAAACCAAGTGTGTTCCTGCACGTCCAGACCTGTTCCGACGAGTCCGAGCACACTGGGAGGAATTTCAAGAGTCAAGGAACAATCCCCGGGATCCCATTCAGTTCAACAATTTCATCTAATCGTCGAACGAACCAGGTGAAAATCATTCCTGGTCAAATTTATAAAAATTTTCCAGATTTTGATTTTGGTCTCAATATGCATATTTAGGTGATTTCATTGCCGAATCTTAACATTTTGATGATCATTATTAGTTTCTAAACATTTTGATATGATTTGATTGCATTTTGGACCTCAAAAAACGCATGAACCCAGTCGACCCCCATATAAACCCTCTCGCCGAAGCTTCGACAACCTCGTCGGAGAATTGTCGTAGCCGTAAGGCTATTCAGGTTAGTTTCCCTAATCATTGTTTGATGTTTTGATGGTTATTTGAACCGACTTAGACGGCTAGGGCGGTTAGTTTTAGGATTTGAATACTGGAAAATGAAAAATTAAGAAAAGTGCAAGTTAGGTTCTTTTGACCGGTTTTTCACCGGCCGGCGAAGGTCCGATGGCGACCGGAATAGGCTAGATGGAAAATAGAACGTGTAGGCTTGTTGATGGTGCAAATGGAACGGTGAAATAGTCGCCGGAAGGTCGCTGACAGTGAGCCTAGAGTCACGGCCACGAGAACATTAAACAAAAGTTAGTGCACACCAACTGTTTGATAAAATGTCTAAATGAAAAGGCTTGAAACTACACCATTTTGGCGTTGGATTCGCCGGAAGGGATGATCGGCGCCAACATTAGCGAGGGGTAGTTCGGTTGAATCGATCCCGAACCGGTCCGGCTCGATTCATTCCCCTCGGCGGGAAAATTAAAAAAAATAAAAAAAATAAATAAATAATAGAAAATTCTAAAAAATTCTAAAAAAAAAATCCTAAAATCCTAAAAAAATTCACAAAAAATCATAAAAAATAGATTTTTTTAGAAAATTCAAAACTTTTGTAGAAAATTCGTAAAAATTTTGAAAATTCAGAAAAGACAAATAAAAATTTGAAAATTTTGGAAAAATTGGAAAATTCACCAAAAATTTCCGGAAAATCATAAAAGAAATCATTTCTCGATTTAAAAAAAATTTTCCAAAAAAAAATTCAAAAATTTCAAAAATTTGAAAATTCACGAAAAGGTCCAAAATCATCGTGGCCAGCCATAAAAAATGAAATTTAAATTTTTGAAGTATCCAATGGCACTTAAAAAAAATAAAAAATTTTGAAAATCCACATAATAATTAAAAATCATTGTGGCCAGTCATAAAAAGTGAAACTTGGATTTTCCAAAATGCCTAAGTAGCATAATTTGGAAAATTCCAAATTTAGGGCTAAAATCCCTAAAAAACCCTAAATCCTAAAAAATGAAATGAATAAACTATTAGAGCTTTGTTAGGGTTTGGGTAGATTTTCATTTTTAGTGACCAAATTAGGGTTGCTATGATTGACTTGCCATTTGATGTGTATTTGATTTTTGGATGCTTAATTGTTTGTCCATGATTAAATTAGTGAAGTGACCTTAGGGATTCGTGTGATACGTTAGACATGCCATATTATTCTTAGGTACTGAAAGGGCATTAATGGTCTTAATTTGGGATCGTTAATGTAACTAAGTCCCTTATCCAGAATCTTTGGTTCGTAGGATTGCAGTACTTCTCCCATACCACAATTAGGTTTCTAGTTGACCTACTGTAAACGACTAGTGGCGACTCCAAGTTTAAGTTTAGATCAAATAAACCCCGCTGTTACGTGAGGTATGGTTTGGAAGAGGCCCGTATAAAAAAATACCTCCATCGTGAAGCACATGAGCCCGTGGCGCGACAGGCTTGGCAACTCCGCTAGGGAATCTTAAATTTCTAAGTGGACTTAGGCATATATAGAACAATATGCATGTGTTTGTGCTCGTAAGGATCCCAAGTATGTTCCACTAATGACGTGCTAAATGGTGATGCAGGTGGGAGGTATAAGGGGTGTAGTCTATGCTTACCTTTATTTTGCAGGATGATATTGGGATTGAATGTGATTTGGACCAAATTTTAGAAGTGCTATTTGGTTATAAATTGCTGTGCTTGCCTTTAAATCGCTTTAGCATTACACTTTTCGCACATACCACCCGTGGACCAACCCCGGCTACATTTAGGATCACTTTTAAGAGGTATGTGTTTAGGTGAAACTGTGAGCCAATTGCTTATGGAATCGTTTAAATACAATACCGACCACCGAGATGGAATAATATTCCATTACTTTAGGCCAATCGCCTATTGGAATGGAATCTCTTATCCATTAATGTGGTGACCTTGAGCCTTTAGTATATCCTACCCTTTTTAGGTGTCAAAACCTCACTTGTTGCATATGCTTGCCTTTGTGATTGGTATACCTAAAACCAAGCAAAATGTGTCGATAAGTAAGTGTCGTTCCACTTCTCTCATTTTTTCAATTATGCAAGTTAATTGAAACCATTTTGTTAAAAAAAATGCCTAAATGACCATCAATGTTTGGACAAAATGCCTTGTCATACTAGAATGAATGACTAGGATGACATGCTCCATTTGGTCACATTTTACATTTCTAGATGGAATGTATAGGTTCATGATGATTTTCAATGTAATTTAAATAGATTGAATGCTCAAGATGTGACAAGTACAATACTATTTGCCCGAAAATCTATTTTTGATGTATTTGAAGTTGTAAACCATAGGGTAGTACTTTATGGTCAAAATGGGGCATGTCAAAAGGCATTTGCTTTAAACATTGGTTTCATTCACATTTTCAAGTATATGCTCTTTTAAGGCATAAATGGATTAGAAGTGGCATTTGTGTTATGTCATAAGAATGCAAAGGTGCTTTACCTCCATTTTGCCTATAAAAGGACATATAATTAAAATGGGAGCATTTAAAATTAATCCATGGTGACTAATAATGAACTTTTTGCATGATTAGATCGAAATGGGGAAACTAGACATAAAAGTCATCCCGATTCCAAGAAAAGAGCTTTTGGCATGGTGGATGAACATGACTAAAGACAACAAAGCCTACGTGAGGGAAAGATTGGGATATTGTTCAAACTCATCAATCTAGAGTACCAAGTGGGCTTGATTCAAGCGATATCCCATTTTGGGAAGTTACCACTGCCACATTCCAATTAGGCAAGCATGAGATGATACCTACATTGGAAGAGTATAAGGCGACCATTGTGATTGATTTCGAATTAAGAATTGTTGAGCCTCCAATTAGATTGAAACCCACGAGTGTCATAGCCAAATTTCTGAACTTAAAGACTCCTCAAGTGGACAAGTTGATCAAGTCGAACACCGGGAAGTTTCCTTTATTCTACTTGGTGGCTAATTACTCCAAATCGCCAAAGGAAACTGGGAATACTTCCCCAAGAGTCCTCATCCTTGCTTTGTTCGAGTTTGTTTTATTCACTATATCAAGGACCAGATTGAATCCTCTTGTTACGGTGATTGCTAGGCAAGCTTGCCTAAAGTGAGATTTTTCCAATATACTTTTAGCGGAAACTATTATTTCTTTGAACAAATACCAACGTCACCAAAAAGTTGCACTTCAAGCCTTAGCCGGGTTACTTTTTGTATGGTTGATTTCCCATATCTGACCTTGGGAACGTCATATGCGCATTAGAGAGGTCGACTCATCTACCAACCCTATTGAGAGGTATTTGAGCTCCAAGACAAATTGCCAAAATATTCTTTTCATGAGTGGGCAAATTTCATTAGGGCATTGACTCCCGACCAATTCCAATGAAGAATTCAATGGCTAAGGATAGTGACAGCTCAAATTACAAGAAGGCAATTTAGTGTCATTGCTTGAATTGAATGGTGGAGCCGCTTATTGGCCACTAAGAGTGGTACGATAATTTGGAATGATTCAACAAGTTCTACCTACTTGACATCCCGAGGAGTTCACATTTGATATACTACAAAAATCCCAATTGGAGAAAGAAAATAGTGAGTTGCAAATGAAGGTTCAAAACATCATGTATTCCTTGAAGAAATCAACCAGGCAAATAGTGCAATGGCCTGAAGATTTACAAGGAGAAATGAAGCTCTTCTTGGCATCCAAAGAGTACATCGTATGGTTGAAAGCTAAAAGACCGATTGATGTCAAACCATATGTACTTTTGAGTATTATTACCCATTTTGATGAGAGATGAGTCAAGGAATATGAAGAAACTGAAGCTGCCTTAGATAACAAGAGGCCTAGACTTGTTTAAGCTAGTGTTCCCCCATTTTGATGTAAAGCATTGTAATATAAATCTTCAAAATTAAAACAATTACTTGATGCATGATTGTTTGATGAAGTTTTAAAGCACATTTCGCATAACAAAAAAATAATCACCATGGATTACAATTCTTGGAATTTTATGATTTCTTGAGGAAAAAAAACATTGATGAGAAGTTTTATACAAGGCTAAGGCTTGTGTAAAAAGTTTTTGTCCTTGTTAATCACAAGAAAACATACAATTGAAAAAATATAGGTCTTCATATTCATTTCATCAAATCTAATATTCTTATGGTTTTCATGAAGACCCAGGTTTTCTAGCAACGGAAGGCAAAAGGCCCCAAACTCGTTTACAAATTAAAATGGCCGAGGAAGAAACTCGCACTCGATTAGCTAAAGTGGAGAATCAGATGACACAAACGGATGCCATGATGACAGAGGTGAAGGCCTTTATTCTCGCATCTCAAGGGTCTTATCCTAGTACTCCGATGTAAGAATCTCAAAGGCTACCGAAGCACCAGTTAAAGACCCAATCAGGAACAAAGAGCCAGTTCAAGAAAATCCTCCAAAGACTATGCCGGAGATAGTAAATTTGGAAGAAGATGATCAAATCAAGAAAACGTCCAAAACAAAGGATGAAGAAGAGGCCAAGAGATTGGCTAAAATTGAAGAATGCCTAGCAAGTCAAGGCTATGAGCTTCAGAGATTCGACAAGTTCTCGCTGTACGCGAAGGTAGTTGTTCCAGAAAACTATAAAGAACCAGAGTTCGTGAGCAAGTATGGTGGAACCGGCTGTCCTAAAAGCCATTTGAAATATTATCTCCGCAAAATGGTGAGATATTCAGACAATGTGCTACTCCTTATCAACACATTTCAAGATAGCTTGAAAGGAATAGTTTTGGGATGGTATATCGCTTTTGATATAGAAGATTTTACCGAATGGGACCATTTGGCAGGAGAATTCCTTCGCCAATACATATTCAATATCGGAAGTACTTCCAACCCTAGAGGACTTAATCAGAATCGAGAAATGAAGAAGCGAAGGATTTAGAGCCTATGCTCAAAAGTGGAAAGCTGTAGCCTCACAAGTTAAGCCGGCTATAAGTGACGATGAGCTTATTGAACTCTTCTTGAAGTCATTACCAACTGAGTATTACGACAAGCTGTATATATTAGGCTGCCAAACATTCACCATGCTGGTGAAGGTTGGCGAAAGAATCGAATGGTCACTAAAGGAGAAGAAATCTCAAGAAGCGATAGCACGGAGACCGTATTCTGGAAGAAAGGATAAAGAACCTATACGTGACGAGACTATGGTATCTAGCCCTAATGTTAATTAGGCTTCATTCCCAAAGCAGTCCAACGTTCCCTGGAGAAATCCAAAACCATTCGAGCCAAAGAAAAAACCCATAAAGCAATTCACTCCGTTGCCATGGCCCTTGTCGAAATTATTACCAATGCTGTTAGAAAGGCATTTGGTGGCCAAAGAGGTGCCAAGAGATAATCTAATAAAGTTCCTCAGGTACGATGAATCGAAAACTTGCACATACCATATGGGAGAAAGAGGGCACGATGTGGACAATTGTATAGTCTTGAAATACAAAGTCCAACAACTCATAGACAAGAAGATACTAAGCTTTTAAGAACCAGAGCCAAATGTGCATCAGAACCCTCTTCCTGAGCATAATGTGGTAAATATGGTCCTTACGAAGGGAGAAATAATAAGGCCTGATGAAGAAGATGAATATAAGGCCAAATTAAAGATAGCTCGACAAGGAGATGCTCGCTTTCGCCATGAAGCATTCTTAAAAGGGGAAGTCATAGACAACTTGGGAGAAGATTTTGACAAATACAACTTCCAAGTAAAGTATACTCCACCATTGTGGGCTTTTAAAAATGAAGTGATTATGCCTGATGGTTGGGGCAGTATGGACAATGAGCTCAGCACGCAAAATGAGACTCCATCTTATGATGAGGAGGATCAATTTGAGAAGCAAAAAGAAAGGATCCGACACTGTGAAAGGCGATTTACCCAAACATCACTTGAGCAGGGTGACACTGTAGACTTTCTTGGTCAAGACAGTGAAAAACACAACTTCTATGTTAAGTACACACCCCCACCCTGGACTTTCAAAAACGAAACTATTGTGTCTGATGGATGGGGAGGTATGGATGAAATCCCAATCAACAAATTAAGTCTTGAGGAGAAAGAAGATCAAGACGAGAAAATGAAGAAGAAGGCTCACTAAGGAGATAGGTGATTTGTTCGCAAAGCACGAAAACAAGGCGAAATTGTGGATTATCTGGGACAAGACAGTGGCCGTTATAACTACCGTGTTAAATACACACCACCTTCATTGTCATCTAAAGAGGAAAATATCGTGCCTAATGGTTGGGGTATAATGGATCCTATTGAAGCTGACAAAAGCATGGTATCCATGATTACACCACTATTGATCAATCTTAATGAAATAGATAGGCTTGACGAAGAAAAGAACCATGTTGAACCAATTACTATTGAGCTCCCGATTAGTCAACTAAAGATAGAAAAGAAAGAAGTGCATCTTGTGATCATCACTTTGCCTCCAAAGGAGAAATTCGATATCAAATGTGTACCATGGGATTACATGCCTAAAGAGGTTAATGCAATAACCAGATCAAGAAGATGTTACGTCCCAAAAAAAGGTGAGCACGAAAAGAAGGGAGTAACTGAAGAAGATGTCAAGCAGTTGCTATCAGTCATGAGGACAAGTGAATATGAAGTAATTGAGCAATTGAGGAAGATGCCGGCACAGATTTCCTTACTATATCTTTTCAAGACTTTATAAAGCTATAAAATGGTGCTTATGAAACTTCTTAATGAAGTGCACGTTCCGGAGACAATCAATGAGGTACAGCTAGAAGACTTCATTGGTGCCATTCTCTTAAAGGATTAGATTGCCTTCTCTGATGAAGATTTTACAATTGATGGGCGTTTCCACAATAAAGCCCTATATATTACCATCACATGCCGGGGCAAGGAGGTTTCACAGGTGATGATTGATAATGGTTTTGCACTTAATTTGTGTCCATTGAGCATACTGCACCGCTTGGGGATTAGTGAAGAATTCATCAAATCTTCAAAGGTGACTATACGTTTATTCGACGGGATGAAGAAGGACGTTATCGGTGACATCAAACTGGAGGTAAATATAGGCCCTAAGCCTTTTTTAATCGATTTTCAGGTGGTGGACATTCCAAGAACCTTCAACTTACTACTAGGGAGGCTTTGCATTAATATGGCTGGCATCATTCCTTCAAGTCTCCATCAAAAAGTTCGATTTGTTATTAACGGTAAAATGATTATCGTGCATAGGGAGACGGACTTTGCCACTTACAAGGAAAGTGCTACACCTTATGTCGAGCCAGAGATGAAAGAAGAGCTCAGTTATCATTCCTTCGAAATAATTTTCATGATATAAATTCCTATTGGTAGTGTCGTGAAGATTCCAGAATTTTCGGCATCATCATTATGTCTGAAAAAGTGTTATGCTAATATGGATTTAACCATAATGGTAGGCTTGGGACAAAAGCGCAGGGAATTAAAGAACCCATTATCCCATTTGGCATGAAGAAGAAGTATGGAGTGGGGTGTGAGGTCACTAGTAATCACCATGGAGGCCGAAACCAAGGTCAAAAGAATCATGAAGGCCGTGGAAGCCAAGGTGATCAAACCATCAACCCATCAACATGGAAGGGTAAGGCCAAAGAGCTACCCTATCATCATATTCATATTAGAGAAAACTTTTCTAGGCCTCCCAAACTGCTTTCGGAAGAAAATTTACGTACAAAGACCGAACTTGACACGCTGAGTTTATTCGAAGAAGACATTATCAATGTCATTATAACCGAAAATAAAGACACCTAGGCACTGGAGTATGAAGATTCATTTGAACCCTTTCCTAATTGTTGCCTTTACAATTTATCTATTTCATGTTGATGTTGTTTCAATTCAGTTGCAATTTACGTTGTTTTCAATATAGATGTAATTGCATTTTTCAAAATTCAATAAAAGTGTTCAAAGTTTTGTTAAGGACATATGGAAACAAAACCAAACCAATGATGAATATCGCTCTCACACATGAGGCTTGAGGCTTTGGGTTTCCGTATGACTCCTCATTGTGAAAACGGTTTTAAGAGCAAGGATATTTAGGGATATGAGGATTAGTTCTATTCTCTTAATCTCTTCAAAATAAGATTTCAAAATAGTTTTTCAAAATGGTTTTTCGTTAAACCTCATGCATCGATTCATTTCATATAATTACTAATCATGTTTGTTGCATGTCAAGCATGAGCATTCACACACCCATAGTAGGTTCATATGTGATTCAAATCTCTCTAAGGAGATCACTTATGATATTGAAGGGGATAATGAAGATGAGGAATGGATCAAAAGAGAATGGATTCGCCATGAAGAATCAAAGCTACTCACGTTAGAGAAAACGATCACTGTTAATCTGGGTGATAAGGGAAACCCCAAAGAAGTCAAGATTGGAGAAACTCTTTCCTCAGCAGAATCAGAAAGAATAACGGATTTGCTCAAGAAATATCAAGATATATTCACATGGTCCTATGCTGACATGCCAGGCCTTGATCCAAGTATAGTTGAACACGCTTTGCCAATTGATCCAAATATTCCACCGAAAAAGCAAAAATTGAGGTGAACAAAGCCAGAATTGTCAAAGAAAATAAAAGAAGAAGTGATGAAATTACTCAAAGTTAGTTTCATCGAAGTAGTGTCATATCCAGAATGGGTTGCCAACATAGTACCCGTAATGAAAAAAGATGGTCAGGTACGAGTATGCGTTGATTATCGTGACCTGAATAAAGCAAGCCCAAAAGATGATTTTCCGCTTCCACATGTTGATGTATTAGTGGATAGCACGACTGGATTCGAAACATTCCCATTCATAGATGGTTTCTTAGGATATAATCAAATCCTCATGAAGAAAGAGAATAAGGCAAAAACGTCCTTCATAACACCATAGGACACATTTTGTTATAAGGTGATGCCATTCGATATGAAAAATGCTGGTGTCACATATCAAAGGGTGATAGTAACTCTGTTCCGTGATATGATGGATAAAGAAATTGAGATATACGTGGACAATATGATCGTAAAATCCAAATGAGGAGAAAATTATGTTGAGGTGCTTCGCAAATTATTTAAAAGACTTAGAAAGTACAAGTTGTGACTGAACCCCATTAAGTGTCACACCCTGAACCCCACAGAACGCAACATCCCTACCTTGGTTGATTGGAAAGCAACGCTCCCAGGAACGCGTCACCGACCCAACACAATCAGAGATAAGGCACATACGAAAATTAATGAATAAACACTCGTACCATAACAATATGAGACCAAAGATAGCACAATGAACATGATAGGAATATAACTACAAATATACATTTTTATATTACTACAGAAAGCCTTCGTACAATATTCACTTTTACACAAAAACAAATAACACAAGTAGTCAACAGCCACTAGGTCAAAAAAGGTCAGTGACTAGACGAAGGTCAGGCTAACTACAGGGAAGTCATTATAAAAAAGAAACGAGCTTCCCTATAAGGGTTAGGACTATCCTAGGACTCCCAGTCCATATCTGACAACTCTGCAGACTCTTCCAAAGAACTCTAAGAGGGCTTAGACTCTTCTGACTCCATATCTTACGTTGTAGCCCACTTGTCCTCCGAATCCTACTCCAACTTGAGATCTAGGTAAAGACCTAACTCATCATCCGCTCCTAGTTCTTCATCAGATCCTATCTCGGCAACTTCTCCGTTCTCGTCCGAGTCCTGGTCCATCGGCTTCGGCTCCGGCTCCTCATCCATCAGCTCAAGGTCCTCATACTAAATCTCGAGTATCGGATACACATCGATCTGCTCATCTATGGTCAGGGGATCCACAATCTCGCCATCAGCCATCTATGGAATCATCACCCCAGTTATATCTACCGGGACGTCAAATGTCCAGAGGGGTCGCCCAGTGTTTAAAATCCGCATCTCTTAAGCACCAGGCCACGTATTCTTGAGTCTGATGAAAATACTCACCCACGTTTACAAATACTATAGAGCGATATCTTACATACGCCTCCCCATTCCCTACTGGGTACACTTTAGTAGTGGTGTGGAACTGTGTAGGGATCCCAAAAAGCGGTGGCGGCTTCAACATGTTTAAGGCTGGGGGTCTGAAAATATAGGTTATTACAACCGTGAGACGAATCTCAACGAATATAACCCCTAAACCTAAGCTAGGTTAACATGTATTCTCCTGACAGACATATCATAATCAACAAAGTAATACCAGTCACAATCATCCTCCAACCTGGGCCCTCGGGCCCCAATCACTTACCTGGCCGATCGTGCAGGTTAAGCGTCTCAATATATATTGCTCAATTCACATACATGAACACACTATTCATACGTACGTCATAAAGCATTCTCACTCTTATCAGTGTTCAGTTCACATGCTGTTTACCGAGTCTCGCACTTTCGAACACTGGTTCGTGCATTCTCATGCATGCATATGCTATTCTCATGCCATACTCATGTTTCGGCTTACTAGCCCATACTAGCACATTGGCAAATGCTCGATATATCATTTAATTCGACCGGCGTAAAAACGCATCAGGTCTCTTCCTTAAACACAACACTCCGTAGCCAGCATAAAACGCTCCAGGCTTTGTGTCTCTAGCCCACGTCAAAACGCATTAGGCAAAACACTGATCTCCTTATGAACCAGAGCCCACGTAAAATGCATTAGGTTGGTCATCTTCTGGACGTACCAAGCATCGTCCTACTACAAAGTGCATGAGGACAGCATATCTCGCGTAACACGCATCAAGGCGAAATGTGATCACTCGTACACACAACTGGTTATTATATGAACCCCGCGTAAAACGCATCAGGGCATAATTAGGTGATCACATGCTCATGGTAGACACGCATTCTCACACAATCTCATCACATGTCTCATTCTCAGCATACATAATGCGTGGCCATGAAATACAGCACATTGCACCATGAGCATTAAATATAATTAGGCACCTAGTCAATTTATACCACAACAATCTGCTCACTTGGCCAATTAGTACTGTGTGGCCTAATTTACAATGTACACTGCAATAATCAATCTCAAGCCATCAATTGGCCAATTACACTCCACACGATTCAGCCACACGAGCACATAACATGACATTTCACAATTAAGCACAATTAATCATCAATCAATCAACACCCAATCGCTCTGGATATTCCCGACCATTCAGCTAACAATTCTTACTGTCCGTTATAATCCAGTACATTCCTCAAAGTACGGACAGCCACTATTCCATCAATTCGACCCAATAATTATCTATAATAATCCTAGTAAATTTCTCGGATTTTATTTCCACCCATCGGTCCTCAATCCTATCTAAATATACACCGATAATACTTAAGCCAGTCCAGAAAACACACCGACAGTCCTAATCCAGGTTTAGGAGGTATATTCATTTAATTCTAGACCACGATGACGAGGAACGGCGGTCGATCACCGGTGAACGGTGGAACCGGGCGACGGCTTTTCGGTGGCGACATACAAATGCGGGCGATAGACATGTATGGACAACGTACGGACACGTACGGATGGTGACGTACGGCAATGTGCGAGCGGTTGGAGGGTCACGGTGGCAACTGCTCGGCTGCTTAAGCTCCAGCATTGTAGCGGCTTGCTTCGGTGTTCCTTTGGCCGTGAGAGAGAAAACAAGGGAGAGAGAGAGGTAGGGGGATAGGATGAGAGTGGTGGTGGTGGTGTTAAGGCGAGGCTAGGCAGAGCAACGGCACCGGTAGACGGCGGCGGCACGGTGGCGGTCCGGCGAGCTTCAACGTCCTTGGCAGAGAGAGAGAGAGAGAGAGAGACCATCGAGGAGGAGGGGCTCGGCCAAATGGCTGGTGAATAAGGGGAGGAGAGAGAAACTGGTCCAAGTTGGTCAAACATTGGGGCTGGTGGGTACCACATGTCGCGATCCTATGCGATCTTCTCATTTTGCCCTCGATCCAACGTTCCTCATTCGTCCTAATCCAATAACTCATGGGCAAAAGGGTCATTGAGTCCAATAATTGAGCTAATAATTCATTTTAATTATCCCAAATATTTTTCCAAAAATTCAAACAAAAAATAGGCCAGGGATAAAATGGTTAATTTTCCGGTCCCAAGTCGAAATTCCAATTTTGGGCTATACCAACCCCAAATGCATGTGGCCAACATAATATGGTGTCGGAATCGTGAAAATAGTCTCTTAAGCCCTCAAAAATCGGCTTCCAAGTCCTGAGGAATAAAATAATAATTTTTTTCATTTCCTAGCCAAAATTTCAATTTTTGACCGTAACAACTCTGAATGTGAATGGCAACCCTAAAATAACATTGGCCTCGAAAAATAGTCTCATACGGGCTAAAAGATCAACGTCAGTGTCCAGAGGAGCAAAATTGTAATTTTTGACTTTCGGGTCGAAATTTCAATTTTCGACCGGACTAACTCCAAACGTGTGTGGCTAGTATAATATGACATCCGAATCGTTAAAATAGCCTCTTAAGCCCTCAAAGATCGACATCAAAGTCTGGGTCCAATTTCGTGACCAAAACTCACTAAATTTCAAATTTCAGGATCTCTCACTAATGGACGGCTGTTTAGAGCATATGCGTATTAACCTAGGGTTATTCGAGTCATGACGGTTTGAGCATTGAGAGAATGAGAAATTATCACAAGTCTCAGAGGTCACGATCGTTCGATTTAAGTTCAGGACTATTTGGCGACGTGCATTTTTCAGTCATGCAGAATCACCTGCGATCCGATTGTACATCATTGGCCTTGGCCAAACCAAATCCGTTACCTTTCCTAAGATCGGCCCACATTAGTCCAAAATATTCCCTCATCATTTCTCGTGATTGGTTTCCGATTCACAATCAGGTCCCTGGTCCACGTACCAATTTCCCAGTTAGCCATACCCTATTGATTAATATCCTGAGAGTAATCAGCTCTAGACAATGAAATATGAAGTAATGTCAATTTTATTAATCCTGAAATTAAATCGAAATTCGAGTTGTTACAACTCTTCTCTCTTACAAAAATTTCATCCTTGAAATTTGCAATCTATCCTTACCTACTCAAACAACTGGGGGTGTTGACGTCTCATGGCTTCTTCGCTTTCTCAAGTAGCACCTTTAGTCCCGTGGTGCTCCCAAACCACTTTGACCATCAAGATTGTCTTATTTCTCAGTACCCGATCTTTTCTATCCTCAATCTTGACTGGTCTTTCCACGTACGACACTTTATCGTCCACGTCTATCTCCTCATATCTTAAGACGTGAGTCAGATCTGGTTCATACTTTCTTAACATCGATACGTGGAAAACATTATGCACTTGGGATAAGTTGGGAGGCAAAGTAAGTCGATAAGCCATATCACTAATCCTTTCCAATATCTCAAATGGCCCAACGTACCTTGGGCTGAGCTTTCCTTTCTTGCCGAATTGGGATAATCCCTTCATTGGCGACACCTTAAGAAATACATGATATCCTACTCGAAACTCCAAGGGTCGTCGTCTCCTGTCGGCATAACTCTTCTGGCGACTCTGCACTGTTCTCAGCCTATCCCGAATAATGTCCACTACTTCTATCGTCTGCTGTACTAACTCTGGGCATGTTATACTTTGCTCACCAACTTTATCCCAACATAATGGCGTTCTACAAGCCTGTTATATTACAAAGCACATTTTCAAGCAACACTGGTTTCAAACCAACCAACTTAATAAAATGTTCTAAAATAAAAGAATGGGCCACCCCCGGATCAAACAATGCATAAGTGGCATGATCAAATAAGGAAATCGTACCTGTGACCACGCCCGGTACATTCTCAGCTTCCTTGCGCGCCATGGCATAGACCTTCCTTGAGCTGGCGGTCGCCCTTGATTAGCTGGTGGGCGAGATCCGACTTTATTTCTAGCTCACGAAGGCGATAACCTGGGTGGTCCTGAGGGCTGCCGTTGTGGGCAATTCTGAATCTGGTGTTCCAGACTCCCACACCTGAAGCATGCCCTAAATCTACTCAGCTAAGGACTCGGCTTCCCTATATTTCGCCTAACTAGGGGAACAAATCGTCGATTGCCAACCATTGGCTTCTTCCCAAGACGACGGTTATCTCTATTATGGGCAAACTGCAATCCTGAAGCGACTGCCCTTTCCTGTTGATCCTGCTACATAATGTGAGCCCGTCTATGCATCTCCCCATAATCTTTGATATCATGAGACAAAATCAGGCTCTGAAGATCCAGCTTGAGTCTATCCCGGAATCTCTGAGCTCTATTTCGCGGATTTTCTACCACAGTCGGTGTAAACTTCGCTAGCCTGGCAAATTCCGCTTCATATTGGTCAACGGTCATCTGACCCTAGCGCAAACGCATAAATTTCATCAATTTCTTTTCGTGGGCATTCTCCGAAAAATACTTCTCATAGAAATTCTCCGCAAATACCGCCCAAGTCGGGGCCGTTCCTTCAGGAAATACTCTGCCCTTTGTGGCATTCCACTAATCATTTGTACCATCCTGCAGCTGATAGGCCGCCAGTGTTACCTTCTCCTCATCGGTGCACCCCAAAATCTTAAAATTTTTCTCCAATTCTTCCACCCATCTCGGTGCAATTTTGGGGTCACCATGGCCATGAAATTTAGGCGGCTTCAACTTCATAAATTGTTCCACTAATTGGGGCATTTGTCTAATCTCTACTGGTTGAGCTTGCCCCTGATGGGCCTGATTTCCTCCATTACTAGCTATCAGGACAGCTTCAGCTGCCTGAGCATTAGCTGTGGCCCTTTCCTGAGCCTGCAATCCCATAATATGCCCAATTTCTCGCAGTGTATTCATCACCTCGTCAAATCTTGGATCTCTAGCATCACGGGCTCCCTCACTAGACTGACCTTGGGGCTCTCTTCCTTTTCTCCTACTCATCTTTGCTACCCGGCTATACAACTACTTACTATAATTCTACTAAGGAATTAAAGACTTAAACCAATCTATCCAACCCAACACAATCAAAGATAAGGCACATGCGGAAATTAATGAATAAACACCCCGTACCATAACAATATGAGACCAAAGATAGCACAACGAACAGGATAGGAATATAACTATAAATATACATTTTTATATTACTAAAGAAAGCCTTCGTACAATATTCACTTATACACAAAAACAAGCAACACAAGTAATCAACAACCACTAGGTCAAAAAGGGTCAGTGGCTAGTGAAAGGTCAGGCTAACTACAGGGAAGTCACTATAAAAAAGAAGCGAGCTTTCCTATAAGGTTTAGGACTATCTTAGGGCTCCCAGTCCGGGTCTGACCACTCTGCAGACTCTTCCGAAGAACTCTCAGAGGGCTCAGACTCTGCTGACTCCATATCTTGTGCGGCACCCCACTCGTCCTCAGAATCCTGCTCCAACTCGGAATCTATGTAAAGACCTAACTCGTCATCCGCTCCTAGTTCTTCATCAGATCCTATCTCGGCAACTTCTTCGTCCTCGTCCGGGTTTTGGTCCATCGCCTCCAGCTCCGGCTCCTCATCCATAGGCTTGGGGTCCTTATACCAAATCTCGGGTATCAGATTCACATCAATCTGCTCATCTATGGTCGGGGGATCCACAATCTCGCCATCAGCCATCTGTGGAATCATCACCCCAGTTATATCTACCGGGACGTCAAATGTCCGGAGGGGTCGCCCAATGCTTCCGTCTGGATCTCTTAAGCACCAAGCCACGTATTCTTAAGTCTGATGAAAATACTCACCCACGTTTACAAATACTATAGAGCGATATCTTACATATGCCTCCCCATTCCCTGCTGGGTACACTCTAGTAGTGGTGTGGATCTGTGTCGGGATCCCAAAAAGTGACGGTGGCTTCGGCATGTTCAAGGCTTGGGGTCTGAAAATGTGGGTTATTACAACCGTGAGACGAATCTCAGTGAGTATAACCCCTAAACCTAGGCTAGGCTACCATGCATTCTCCTGACAGGCATATCATAATCAGCAAAGCAATGCCAGTCACAATCATCCTTCGACCTGGGCCTTTGGGCCCCGGTCACTTACTTGGCCGACCCTGCAGGTTAAGCATCTCAAAATATATTGGTCAATTCACATGCACGAACACACAATTCATACGTACGTCATACGCATGCTCACTCTTATCATTGTTCGGTTCACATGCTGTTTACCGAGTCTCGCACTTTCGCACACTGGTCCGTGCATTCTCATGCATGCATATGCTATTCTCATGCCATACTCATGTTTTGGCTTACTAGCCCACATTAGCACACTGGCAAATGCTAGATTTATCATTTAATTCGACTCGCGTAAAAACGCATCAGGTCTTTTTCTTAAACACAACACACCGTGGTGAACGTAAAACACTCTAGGCCTAGTGTCTCTAGCCCGCGCCAAAATGCATCAAGCGCAACACTGATCTCCTTACAAACCAGAGCCCGCGCAAAATGTATCAGGTTGGTTGTCTTCCGTGCGTACTGGGCATCCTCTTGCTACAAAGTGCATGAGGACGGCATATCCTGCGTAACACGCATCAGGGCGAAATGTGATCACACGTACACACAACTGGTTATTATCTAAACCTCGCGTAAAACGTATCAGGGCATAATTAAGTGATCACATGCTCATGGTAGATACGCATTCTCACACAATCTCATCACACGTCTCATTCTCGGCATACATAATGCGTGGCCATGAAATATAGCACATTGCACCATGAGCATTAAATATAATTAGGCACCCAGTCAATTTATGCCACAACAATCTACTCAATTGGCCAATTAATACCGTGTGGCCCAATTTATAATGTGCACTACAATAATCAATCTCAAGCCATCAATTGGCCAATCACACTCCGCACGATTTAGCCACATGAGCACACAACATGGCATTTCACAATTAAGCACAATTAATCTGCAATCAATCAACAGTCAATCACTCTGGGTAATCCCGGCCATTCAACTAACAATTCTTACTGTCCATTATAATCCAGTATATTCTTCAAAGTACGGATAGCCACTATTTCATCAATCCAAGCCCAATAATTATCTATAATAATCCCACTAAATTCCTCGGATTTCATTTTCACGCATCGGTCCTCAATCCTGTCCTAAATATACACCGATAATACCTAAGACAGTCCAGAAAGAACACCGACAGTCCTAATCCAGGCTTAGGAGGTATACTCACTTAATTCTAGACCACGACGATGAGAAACGACGACCGATCACCAGTGAACGGTGGAACCAGAAGCTGCGTTCCATCGGCGACGTATGGACACAGCGTATAGACGGCGTATGGACACGGTGCACAGACGGCATACAAACACATACGGACGGAAACGTATGGTGATGTACGGGCGGCTAGAGGAACAACAGACGGCACCAGCTTGGTTGTTCAAGCTCCTAAGGTGGCGGCGGGCTTCTCGGCATTTCGGGCCGTGAGAGAAGAAACAAGGGAGAGAGAGAGAGAGAGAGGTAGGGTGACGGGATGAGGGTGGTGGTGGCAGGAGGGAGGAAGTGAAGTCACAGCGGCACCGTGGACGGGCGGCATCACTGGGGTTCAAGTGAGTTCCAAAGATCCTTGGCCGAGAGAGAGAGAGAGAGAGAGAGAGAGCAAGAGGAGGGGCTGCTGGGTTGGGTTGGCCGAATGAGGGGTAGAAGAGAGAAACTCGTCCAAGCTCGTCAAATATTGGGGCTGGTAGGTGCCACATGTCGCGATCATACTCGATCTTCCTATTTTGCCCTCGATCAAACGGTCTTCATTCGTCCTAATCCAATAATTGATGGGCAAAAGGGTCATTGAGTCTAATAATTGAGCTGATAATTAATTTTAATTATCCCAAATATTTCTCTAAAAATTTGAACCAAAAATAGGCCAGGGGTAAAATGGTCATTTTTCCGGTCCCGAGTCGAAATTTTAATTTTTGGATATACCATCCCCAAATGTGTGTGGCCAACATAATATGGTGTCTGAATTGTGAAAACAGTCTCTTAAACCCTCGAAAATCGGCTTCAAAGTCTTGAGGAATAAAATTATAATTTTTTTCATTTCCCAGCCAAAATTCCAAGTTTTGACCGTAACAACTCTGAATGTGTGTGGCCACCCTAAAATGACATCGGCCTCAAAAAATAGTCTCATCTGGGCTAAAAAATCAACGTTGGTGTCCAGAGGGGCAAAATCGTAATTTTTAACTTCCGGGTCCAAATTCCAATTTTCGACCGGACTAACTCCAAACGTGTAAGGCCAACATAATATGAAGTCCGAATCGTGAAAATAGGCTCTTAAGCCCTCGACGATCGACATCGAAGTCCAGGTCTAATTTCGTGATCAAAACTCGCTAAATTTCAAATTTCAGGGTCTCTCACTAACGGACGGCTGTTTAGAGCATACGCGTATCGACCTAGGGTTATCCGAGTCATGATGGTCCGATCATTGAGAGAATGAGAAATTATCACTAGCCCCAGATGTTACGATCGTTCGGTTTAAGTTCAAAATTGGTTGGCCGTGTGCACTTTTCGAACGTACAGAATCACCTACGATCCGATTGTACATCATTGGTCTTGGCCAAACCAAATCTGTTACATTTCCTCATATCAGCCTACATCAGTCCAAAATATTCCCTCATCGTTTCTCGTGATTGGTGTTCGATTCACGATCGGGTCCTTGGTCCACGTACCAGTTTCCCAGTTAGCTATACCCTATTGGTTAGTATTCAAAGTGATCAGCTTTAGGCGAGACTTGCTAAAATGAAATACGAAATAATGTCAATTTTATTGATCCCAGAATTACATCAAAATTCGGGTTGTTACAGCTCTTTCCCCCTTACAAAAATTTCGTCCGCGAAATTTGCAATCTATCCTTACCTACTCAAACTACTGGAGGTGTTGACGTCTCATGGCTTCTTCGCTTTCCCAAGTGGCACCTTCGGTCCCGTGATGCTCCCAAACCACTTTGACCATCGGGATTGTCTTCTTTCTCAGTACCCGATCTTTTCTATCCTTAATCCTGACTAGTTTTTCCACATACGACGCTTTCTCGTCCACGTCTATCTCCTCATATCTTAAGACGTGAGTCAGATCTGGTTCATACTTTCTTAACATCGATACGTGGAAAACATTATGCACTTGGGATAAGTTGGGAGGCAAAGTAAGTCGATAAGCCATATCACTAATCCTTTCCAATATCTCAAATGGCCCAACGTACCTTGGGCTGAGCTTTCCTTTCTTGCCGAATTGGGATAATCCCTTCATTGGCGACACCTTAAGAAATACATGATATCCTACTCGAAACTCCAAGGGTCGTCGTCTCCTGTCGGCATAACTCTTCTGGCGACTCTGCACTGTTCTCACCTATCCCGAATAATGTCCACTACTTCTATCGTCTGCTGTACTAACTCTGGGCATGTTATACTTTGCTCACCAACTTTATCCCAACATAATGGCGTTCTACAAGCCTAGCCGTATAAAGCTTCAAATGGTACCATCTGAATGCTCTGTTGATAGCTGTTGTTATAGGCAAATTCCACTAGATGCAACTGCTCTTTCCATTTGCCCTCGAAGTCCAACATATAGGCTCTTAACATGTCCTCTAGGGTTTGAATTGTCCCTTTAGATTGGCCATCTGTCTGCGGATGAGAAGCCGTACTGAATTGCAACTTGGTGCCTAATGCCGTTTGTAAACTCTTCCAAAATTGGCCGTAAAACTTGGATCACGATCCGATGTGATCGTCAATGGTACTCCATGAAGACGTACTATTTTCCGCACATATAATTCTGCGTACCTTTCTAGCTGACTTAGTTAAGCGATCCACTACGACCCATATTGAATCATGTCCTCTCTGGCTTCGCGGCAATCCCGACATGAAATCCATCGTGATGTGCTCCAATTTCCACTCGAGGATCTCTAACGGTCTCAATAAGCCACCCCGCTTGTAGTCTGTGCCTTCATTTGTTGCACGTCAAACACTTGGCCACATCCGCCTTCATTCCGTTCCACCAATAATGTTACTGTAGATTCCAATACATTTTCGTACTGCCTGGGTGGATACTGTAATTGCTTTTATGAGCTTCCGATAAAATTTCTTCTTTGAGCTCAATATCATCAGGCACACACATCCTTCCTCGGAACTTCAAAATTCCATTTTCACTCACTTGAAAATCTGACTTCCTGTTAGTAGGATCCAACTCAACAATTCTTTGAATTTCTTTGTCCGTAGACTGCAACTCCTTGATTCTAGTTTGGATCTCTAGCTCAATTCGTAATGCGGCTAGCAGGTTGGACATCCGGTTCACTTCAAACTTGAACTTTAAATCTTTGAGCCTTTCCAATAATGTCCATTCCTGGACCATCAGGTGCGCCATACTAGACTTGTAACTTAAGGCATCGACAACTCGATTTGCCTTACCCGGGTGGTACAAATATCGCAATCATAGTCTTTTAAAAGCTCCATCCAATGGCGCTGCCTCATATTCAATTCATTCTGTGAAAACAAATATTTAAGGCTTTGATGATTTGTATAAATCTGGAATTTCTCTCCACACAAATAATGTCTTCTGATTTTGAGGGCAAAAACGATAGTAGCTAGTTCCAAATCATGCGTTGGATAGTTCATCTCATGTGCTCTCAATTGGCGCGACGTATATGCTACCACTTTTCCATGCTACATTAAAACACATCCGAGCCCTCTCAAAAGCGTCACTGTAGATCTCGAATCCTCCAGGTCCATATGGAATGGTCAACACTGGAGCAATTGTTAGCCTACGCTTTAGCTCTTGAAAACTTCTCTCACATTTATCATCCTACACAAACTTAGTCTCCTTCTTAAGCAACCTTATCAATGGCATAGCTATCAATGAAAATCTTTCTATAAATCGTCTATAATAGCTACCCAGGCC
Source organism: Syzygium grande (assembly GCA_024733475.1). Classification (NCBI taxonomy): domain Eukaryota; kingdom Viridiplantae; phylum Streptophyta; class Magnoliopsida; order Myrtales; family Myrtaceae; genus Syzygium; species Syzygium grande. The sequence goes on along the minus strand of JAMXDD010000004.1, from coordinate 14,508,370 downwards.
TAGGAAGCTCCTAATCTCAGTCACGGATGTCGGTCTTGGCCATTTCATTATTGCCTCAATTTTAGCTGGGTCTACAAAAATTCCATCTCCAGACACTATGTGCCCAAGAAATGCCACTCGACTAAGCCAAAATTCACACTTGCTTAACTTGGCATACAAAGCATGTTCTCTTAAGGTCCGTAGCACTACAGCCAAGTGTACCTCATGTTCCTCGGGACTCTTAGAGTACACCAAAATATCATCAATAAAAACTATCATGAACTGATCCAAGAATTCCTTGAATACCCGATTCATCAAGTCCATAAAAGCAGCTTGGGCATTCGTCAATCCAAAGGGCATAACCGTAAATTCATAATGCCCATATCTAGTCCTAAAAGCAGTCTTAGGGATATCCTCTTTTCTAATTTTCAGTTGATGATATCCAATCCTCAAATCTATTTTAGAAAACACTGAGGCTCCCTATAATTGGTCAAACAAATCGTCAATCTTTGGCAGCGGATACTTGTTCTTCACTCTCACTTGGTTCAACTACCGACAATATATATACAGCCTCAGAGTTCCATTTTTCTTCCTCACAAATAGGACTGGCGCTCTCCATGGAGACGCACTAGGGCGAATAAAACCCTTGTCCAATAATTCTTGTATTTGTACTTTCAGCTCCTTCAATTCTGATAAGGACATCCGATATTGTGCCTTCGAAATCGGTTTTGTCCTAGGGGCTAGTTCAATCACAAATTCCACTTCTCGCTCAGGTGCTACGCCTAGCAATTTTTTAGGGAAAACTTCGGGAAAATCACATACTACAGTTATATCCTATAACTTAGGTTCCGCCACTGTCGGATCCACGACATTCACAAGATATCCTTCACATCCTTCATCTAGCAACTTACTCACCTCAAGTGAGGAAGTCCAAGGGATTGAGGTTCCTCCTCGGTTTTCCTGAAATACAAAACTAGGGCATCCATCCGGATTAAATTGGATTGTCCTATCATTGTAATCTAATACAGCTTTTTGTTGGACTAACCAGTCCATCCCAATAATCACATCAAAATCGAACATGGCCAATATTGCCAAGTCGATACTCTCTTCCGTACCCCTAATAATTATCTTACAATCAGGGCATCCAAAAGAGACTAGCACCCTATCACTCATGGGTGTCAACACACAAAGCACATTTTCAAGCAACACTAGTTTCATATCAACCAACTTAATAAACTGTTTTGAAATAAAAAAATGGGTCGCTTTTGGATCAAACAATGCATAAGTGGCATGATCACGTAAAGAAATCATACCTGTGACCACGCCCGGTGCATTCTCAGCTTCCTTGCGCGCCATGGCATAGACCCTTCCTTGAGCTGATGGTCGCCCTTGATTGGCCAGTGGGGTTTCCAACTTGCCAAGGCGGTAACCTGGGTGGTCCTGAGGGCTGCTATTATGGGCAATTCCGAATCTGGTGTGCCAGACTCCCACACCTAAAGCATGCTCCAAATCTACTCGGCTAGGGGCTCGGCTTCCCTATATTTCGCCTAACTTGGGAACAAATCGTTGATTGCCAACCATTGGCTTCTTCCCAAAACGACGGTTATCTCTATTCTAGGCAAATCGCGATCCTCAAGCGGCTGCCTTTTCCTATTGATGCCGCTTCATAATCTGAGCCCGTCTATGCATCTCCCTATAATCTTTGTTATCATGAGATAAAATCAGGCTCCGAAGATCCGGTTTCAGTCCATCCCGAAATCTCCAAGTTCTATCTCGTAGATTTTCTACCATAGTCGGTGCAAACTTCGCTAGCCTGGCAAATTCCGCTTCATACTGGTCAACGGTCATCTGACCTTGGCACAAACGCATAAATTCCATCAATTTCTTTTCCTGGGCATTCTTCGAAAAATACTTCTCATCGAAATTCTCCACAAATACTGCTCAAGTCGGGGCCGTTCCTTCAGGAAATACTCTGTCCTCCGTGGCATTCCACCAATCATTTGCACCGTTCTGCAGCTGATAGGCCGCTAGTGTTACCTTCTCTTCATCGGTGTACCCTAAAACCTTAAAATCTTTATCCAATTCTTCCACCCATCTCGATGCAATTTCAGGGTCACCACGGCCATGAAATTTAGGCGGCTTCACCTTCATAAATTGTTCCACTAATTGGGGTATCCGCCTAACCTCTGCTAGTTGAGCATGCCCTTGATAGGCCTGATTTCCTCCATTACCAGCTATCGGGGCGGCCTTAGCTGCCTGAACATTAGCTGCGGCCCTTTCCTAAGCCTGCAATCCCATAATATGCCCAAATTCTCGCAGTGTATTCATCATCTCGTCAAATCTTGGATCTCTAGCCTCACGGGCTCCATCGCTAGACTGACTTTGGGGCTCCTTTCCTTTTCTCCTACTCATCTTTGCTACCGGGCTACACAACTACCTGCTATAATTCTATTAATGAATTAAAGCCTTAAACCAATCTATCCCAGTCTAAGTCTTAGGCAGGTATTAAAACAACAATTAAACAATCAGCATACGACTTAATAAGAATTAGCCAATTCATCACCTAAGGGATTTGCATACTCACCTCAGGTCCTGCCGCACCAGCACCATACGGGTCAAATAGCCAAGCAATTCAAACACAAACACAAATTGTCATGAGATACATGTAACACACGAGGTCACCCTACTGGCTACCCATGGTCTCATCACTCCTTTTCACTCCAGGCTTCGATCACCTTGCTCTGATACCAATTCAAACAAAGATGTCACGCCCCGAACCCCACGACGCAACATCCCTACCTTGGTCGATTGGAAACCAACGCTCCCAGGAATGTATCGCCGACCCAACATAATTAGAGATAAGGCACATGTGGAAATTAATGAATAAACACCCGCACAGCGAACACGATAGGAATATAACTACAAATATACATTTTTATATTACTATAGAAAGCCTTCGTACAATATTCACTTTTACACAAAAACAAACAACACAAGTAGTCAACAACCACTAGGTCAAAAAGGGTCAGTGGCTAGGGGAAGATCAGGCTAACTACAGGGAAGTCTCTATAAAAAAGAAACGAGCTTCCCTATAAGGGTTAGGACTATCCTAGGGCTCCCAGTCTGGATCTGACCACTTTACAGACTCTTCCGAAGAACTCTCAAAGGGCTCTCGACTTTTTCCGACTCCATATCTTCTTGTTTGCAAACCCCACCTGGCCCCTCGGAATCCTGGTCCAACTCGGGATCTAGGTAAAGACCTAACTCGTCATCCGCTCCAAGTTCATCATCAGATCCTATCTCGGCAACTTCTCCATCCTTGTCCGGATCTTAGTCCATTAGCTTCGGCTCCGGCTCCTCATCCATCGGTTTGGGGTCCTCATACCAAATCTCGGGTATCGGATTCACATCGATCTGCTCATCTATGGTCGTGGGATCCACAATCTTGCCATCAGCCATCTGTGGAATCATCACCCCAGTTATATCTACCGAGACGTCAAATGTCGAGAGGGGTCACCCAATGTTTCCGTCTATATCTCTTAAGCACCAGCCCACATAAAAATACTCATCCACATGTACAAATACTATAGAGAGATATCTTATATATGCCTCCCCATTCCCTACTGGGTACACTCTAGTAGTGGTGTGGATCTATGTCGGGATCCCAAAAAGTGGTGGCGGCTTCGGCATGTTCAAGGCTGGAGGTCTGAAAATGTGGGTTATTACAACCGTGAAACGAATCTCAGTGAGTATAACCCCTAAACCTAGGCTAAGCTAACATGCATTCTCTTGACAAGCATATCATAATCAACAAATCAATACCAGTCACAATCATCCTTCGACCTGGGCCCTCGGGCCCCGGTCACTTACCTGCCCGACCCTACAAGTTAAGCATCTTAATATATATTACTCAATTCACATACATGAACACACTATTCATACGTACGTCATACGCATGCTCACACTTATCAGTGTTCAGTTCACATGCCCTTCACCGAGTCTCGCACATTTACACACTGGTCCGTGCATTCTCATGCATGCATATGCTATTCTCATGCCATACTCATGTTTCGACTTACTAGCCCACACTAGCACACTGGCAAATACTCGATTTATCATTTAATTCGACCCGCGTGAAAACGCATCAAGTCTCTTTCTTAAACACAACACTCCGTGGAGAGCGTAGGCCTAGTGTCTCTAGCCCGTGTCAAAATGCATCAGGCGCAACACTGATCTCCTTACGAACCAGAGCCCGCGTAAAATGCATCAGGTTGGTCGTCTTCCGGGCGTACCGGGCATCGTCCTGCTACAAACTGCATGAGGATGGTATACCTCGCGTAACACGCATCAGGGGGAAATATGATCACACGTACACACATGTGGTTATTATCTGAACCCCGCGTAAAACGCATCAGGGCATAATTAGGTGATCACATACTCATGGCAGACAGGTATTCTCACACAATCTCATCACACGTCTCATTCTTAGCATACATAATGCGTGGCAATAAAATGCAGCACATTGCACCATGAGCATTGAATATAATTAGGCATCCAATCAATTTATGCCACAACAATCTGCTTACTTGGCCAATTAATACCGTGCAGCCCAATTTACACTATACACTGCAATAATCAATCTCAAGCCATCAATTGGCCAATCAAACTCCGCACGATTCAGCCACATGAGCACACAACATGGCATTTCACAATTAAGCACAATTAATCACCAATCAATCAACAGCCAATCACTCTGGATAATCCCGGCCATTCAGCTAATAATTCTTACTATCCGTTATAATCTAGTACATTCCTCAAAGTACAGACAGCCACTATTCCATCAATTAGAGCTCAATAATTATCTATAATAATCCCACTAAATTCCTCGAATTTTATTTCCACCCATTGATCCTCAATCATGTCCTAAATATACACTGATAATACCTAAACTAGTCCAAAAAACACACCGACAGTCCTAATCCAGGTTTAGGAGGTATACTCACTTAATTCTAGACCACGACGTTAAGGAACAGAAGTTGATCACCGGTGAGCAGGTGGCGGGCGGCGTTCCGGCGTCTGACGGTGATGTAAAGCAATGTATGGGCGCACGGAGGGTCACGATGGTAGCGGTCACCGTTCAAGTTGTTCAAGACGGGCGGCTTGCTCCGACGTTCCTTTGGTCGTGAGAGAGAAAATAAGGGAGAGAGAGAGAGAGAGAGAGAGAGAGAGAGAGCTTGCTCCGGCGTTCCTTTGGTCGTGAGAGAGAAAATAAAGGAGAGAGAGAGAGAGAGAGAGAGAGAGAGATGTAGGGGGATGGGATGAGGGTGGTGGTGGTAAGGTGAGGTCAGGTGGAGCAGCGGCACCAGCGGACGGCGGTGTTACGACGACGGGGTTCGGCAAGCTCCGACGTCCCTTGAGAGAGAGAGAGAGAGAGACTGGCGGAGGAGGGGCTGCTCGGTGGGTCTGGCTGAATGAGGGGGAGGAAAGAGAAACTGATCCAAGCTAGTGAAATATTGGGGCTGGTGGGCGCCACATGTCGCGATCCTACGTGATCTTCCCATTTTGCCCTCGATCCAATGGTCCTCATTCATCCTAATCCAATAATTGATGGGCAAAAGGGTCATTGAGTCCAATAATTGAGCTGATAATTAATTTTAATTATCCCAAATATTTTCTCAAAAAATTCGAACAAAAAATAGGCTAGGGGTGAAATGGTCATTTTTCCAGTCCCGAGTTGAAATTCCAATTTTTGGCTATACCAACTCCGAATGTGTGTGGCCAACATAATATGGCGTCGGAATCGTGAAAATAGTCTCTTAAGCCCTTGAAAATCGGCTTTAAAGTCCTAAAGAATAAAACAATAATTATTTTTTCACTTCCGAAGTAAAATTCCAATTTTTGACTGTAACAACTTTGAATGTGCATAGCCATCCTAAAATGACACCGGCCTTGAAAAATAGTCTCATACGGACTAAAAAATCAACGTCGGTGTTCAGAGGGGTAAAATCGTAATTTTTTACTTCCGGGTCGAAATTCTAATTTTCAACCGGACTAACTCCAAACATGTATGGCCAGCATGATATGATGCCCAAATCATGAAAATAGCCTCTTAAGCCCTCGAAGATCAATATCGAAGTCCGAGTCCAATTTCGTGATTAAAACTCACTAAATTTCAAATTTCAGGGTTTCTCACTAACGGGCTGCTGTTTAGAGCATATGCGTATCGACCTAGGGTTATCCGAGTCATGACGATCCGATCATTGAGAGAATGAGAATTTATCACTAGTCCCAGAGGTCACGATCATTCGGTTTAAGTTCAGGATTGGTTGGCCACGTGCACTTTTCGATCGTGCAAAATCACCTGCGATCCAATTGTACATTGTTGGCCTTAGCCAAACCAAATCCATTACCTTTCCTAAGATCGGCTCACATTAGTCCAAAATATTCCCTTATCATTTCTTGTGATCGGTATCCGATTCATGATTGGGTTCCTGGTCCACGTACCAGTTTCCCAATTAGTCATACCCTATTGGTTAGTATCCCGAGAGTGATCAGCTTTGGGCAAGACTTGCTAAAATGAAATGAGAAATAATGTCAATTTTATTGATCCCGGAATTACATCGAAATTGAGGCTGTTACAATAAGTGTGTATTTAGGGCAAAATATGGCAAACTGCTAGTTTGTGGTTAGCAATAGAGGAATCGAAATCAATCCTTCCAAGATCAAGGCAATACATGACTTGAAAACTCCTTCTACGGTAAAAGAAGTGAGAAGCTTGTTGGGGCAGTTAAATTACATTGCCCACTTCATCTATCAGCTTTTTGAGACTGCTAAACCATTCTTCAAACTATTGAAGAAGAATGCCAAAGTAAAGTGGGATAAAGAATGTAAACAAGCTTTTGACAAAATCAAAGAATATCTGGTATGCCCACCAGTATTGGTACCATCAATTCCTAGAGTCCCACTGATCGTATATTTGACGATTCACCATAAATTATTAGGAACAGTGCTGGTACAAAGAAGACCAAATGACGGTAAAGAACAAGCCATTTATTACTTGAGCAAGAAATTCACAACATCGAAAGTGAATTATCCAGCGGTTGAGAAGACATGCGTTGCATTAATTTGGGTGTTACATAAAACAAGGCAGTACACCCTTCATCACCAAATTTTGCTAGTGACTGAGAATGATCCGATCAAGTATCTTCTTGAGAAATCTTCCTTGGTTAGGAAATTAGCCAAATGGCAAGTCTTGTTGTCTGAGTTCGACATTAAGAGTTCATCCCAAAGTCAGTCAAAGGATGAGCAATAGCATACATGTTGGCAGAAAATTTGCAGAATATCGCCAATTCTGAAGAATAACTTGATGACCGCATATTGACATTGGTCGATGACAAGTGGACTATGTATTTTGATGGCGCAACCAACCTATCTGGATCAGGAACTAGAGCGGTACTGATCTCCCCAGAAGGCCAACATTATCCAGTATCTACAAAACTGGTATTCCCATGCACCAATAATATCGATGAATATGAGGCGTGCATTCTCGGCTTACGATTAGCCCTTTTAATGAGGGGTAAAAAGGTAACAAGTATGTGGAGATTATATGCCCATTATATTGTAAATAACTGGAGAATAGCAAACTCGTGATGCAAAGCTGATTCCTTATCACAAATACTGAGAAAGAATGATGGAGGAATTCGAAGAAATAGCATTTGATCATCTTTTAAGAGCTCATAATCATTTTGCAGATGCTCTTGCAACCTTATCATCCTTACTCCAAGCTGAAGATGGTATGGATATAAAACCATTGAGAATCAATATTCTCGAACAACCAACACATTGCATGGTAGTTCAAGCAGAATTTGACAACGAACTGTGGTTCCACGATATCAAAAGGTACTTACAAGAAGGAGAATTTCTTGAAGGAAACCAATCAGGCGACAGGAAATTTATCAGAAAGATAGCTAACAAATTCTTTCTCAATGGACAGGTTCTTTATAAGAAGTCATTCGATTCGATCCTGTTAAGATGTGTTGACAGCAAAGAAACTGAACAAATCATGAGAGAAATCCATGAAGGCGAATGTGGTCCATATATGAATGGCCATCTCTTAGCTCGCAAAATTCATGCGAATGGGATATTACTGGATGACGATGGAAACAGATTGCATTCAGCATGTGAGGTGTTGTCGTCAATGTCAAGTCTATGGAGATAGAATTAATGCACCGCCGAATGAGCCGCATCAAATGTCAGAACCATGGCCATTTTCAATGTGGAGAATTGACATGATTGGCCCTATTAACCCTAAGGCTTTAAATGGACATCGCTTTATCTTGGTGGCAATTGACTATTTCACCAAGTGGATTGAAGCGAATTCATATATAAATGTCACTGCTAAGAATATAGCAAAATTCATCAGGCAGGACATCATTGTTAGGTACGGAGTTCCAGAAGAAATCATTACCGACAATGGTTCAAATTTGAATAACAAAATCGTAAATGATTTGCTTAAACACTTTCACGTTCGACACTTGAATTCATCTCCATACTGTCCACAAACAAATGGAGTAGAGGAAGCGGCAAACAAAAATATCAAGAAGATACTGTCCAAGACAGCTGAGAATTATTGTGACTAGCACGAAAGATTGCCATATGCTCTGATGGCATACCGAACTTCAATTCGAACATGAACTGGGGCAACTCCATTTTTCTTAGTATGTGGGATAGAAGCAGTGTTACTCATCGAGGTGAAAATTCCTTCATTAAGGATATTGTCTCAATTAAAACTCTCAGAAGCCGAATGGAGCTAACAAAGATATGAACAGGTCAACATGATTGATGAGAGAAGATTAAGGGCTATATGTCATGGACAAGCTTACCAAAAAAAGAGTTGCTAAATCTTTCAATAGAAAGGTGAAACCAAGATGTTTTGAAATATATGATCTAGTAGTGAAGAAAGTCATTCCCAATAATTCAGATCCACGTGGGAAATTCACTCCGAATTACGAAAGTCCTTACATTGTCAAGAAGGTTCTTCCTGGAGAGGCACTAATTCTTGTAGATACGACAGGAACAGAATTAGCATATCCTGTAAATACAGATATTGTCAAGATTTTCTATCCATGAAATGAAGACGGATGTTGACACCTAAATTTTGCCCAAATCATTTAGGGTTTTATCGCATAAAAATTAGGGTTTAATTTTTAACCCCTAAACCAAAAATATTTTCGTTAAAACTACATGGAATATAGTTGTTAGGTACATTTGCATGTTCACTTTCAAAAATTAAAAAAAAAAAAAAAAAAAAATTGGGGGCATGACCAGATTGAATAATGCTGGTCACGCGCAAGGCCCCCTCCCCTGTGTCATTCAATGGTTCCGAAAAGAAGCTCGAGGAGGACGAAGCAAAAAGAGGCAGAAGCGGGAAGTAGAGGAAGGCAGGTCGAGCGCGGGCGCCTCCGGCCCACATCGTAGATCTGCAATCGCCTTAGCCGAAAACAGCATGGTGGACGGCGACAGAGGGGAAAGAGAGAGACCGGGGAGCAAAGAAAACGAGAACAAAAGGCGGGGGGAGCGAGGGAGAGAACAGAGGGAGAGCGAGAGAGTGAGAGCGCCTAAAGGGGAAGAGAAAGAGACCAAAGAGGGGAAGAGAAAGAGACCAAGCGAAGGAGAAGAGGGAGAAGAGAGAGTTGGGAGAGAGGAGAGAGAAGGAGAAGACAGCAAGAGGAGAGGGGAGAGAGAGAGTAGAGAGGAGAGACCGGAGAGCGAGATGTAGAGAGGGGAGAGAGAGATCGAGAGAGAGAGAGATCGAGAGAGACTGAAGTAGAGACCGGAGAGCGCGCTTCAAGAGATCGAGTTCGAGAGAGAGAGGGAGTCTGAGAGCTAAAGAGAGCGAGATCGAGACCGAAGGCCATTCGTCGGGCGATCGTCTCGCTACCTCCGTGAACCTGGCAGCTTGTCCAGCTTCCTCAGCGTGTCGATGTCGATGATTTTTGGTCCATTTTGAGTTCCAGATGGGGCCTAGAACCTCCCACCTCTATAAGCGCCGCCATGTGTTTGATAATATGCTTGAACCGATCGGCTTTGTTTCTTTGCATTCTTGGGCGTTTGTTGATCCGGCACACGCCCGGTCGTTCTGGCGATTCAGTGTAGCTTTGAGGGCTTGAGTACGATCAGTAGGGGATCCAGCTGGTTGCGTGTTAAGCAAAGCCTCGGCCTGCAGAGGTCGAGGCGTATCGCCCGGCCAATGGCCGAGCAAGGCTCAGCCGCCGGGGCGAAAACCCCAGCCCACAGGAAATTGGGGGCGACAGCGCCCGCCCACGCCGTAGAAAAGTCTCGGCTCAAGGCCGAGCACGCTGCGTTGGGGGTGGAATGCCGGTAGGCGTTCAAGCAAGCTCCTCCGGTCACGGCAGGTGGCGGCCACAAGCCGTGGTCGCGAACCGAGTCGGATCCGGGTGAGGCAACTCACGCCCTGGGTCGGGTCGCGGGTTGTGACCGGGTGGGCTTAGTTTCGTGGTCCAATAAGTCTTGGGCTTAGTTTAAAATCAGGGTAGTTTTTTTTTTAGAATTTGGGCCATTTTGTGTGTGGGCCGATTTGTCCTTTTTATTGGTTTTCCAATTGGGCTTTGGGCCCTCGTTAAAAAAAAAAAAGAGAGAAGAGAAATTTTTGGGCTTGGCCCTTCTTTTATATAGTAATTTACAGAATTAGACCGGGCCCAACAAATGAGCCCAAATCCGTCTAAGGACCGGGTCAAAGGTTCGGCCGGTCCCTGCTCTGGTCGGATGTGGAGATCCGACCGGATCCGCTTTCGCTTATTTTAATATTGTATTATTTTAATATTTTTTAAAAAAAATTAAAATTTAAAAAAAAATTAAAAAAATTTTAAAAAAGAAGAAAACCCGAATTTCATTTTATTTTATTTTTAATTTTTTAAAAAATTTTGAAAAAAATTCAAAAATTCAAAAAAAAGTTTAAAAAATTTTCAAAAAATTCAGAGAGATTTTCAGAAATTCCAAATCTTTTTAAAAAAAAAAAATTTAAGTTAAAAAAGTAAAAAAAATTTTTAAAATTTTTAAAAAAAAATCAGAAGTTTTATTTTGATTTTGAAATTGGGTTTTCTTACCCTATTATGTGATTAGTGTCATGTTTGATCACACGTTACTCGGTTCACCCACTTTGAATTGCACATTTAAATTAACCCGCACGTAATTGATTATGCATGTTTAGGTTTAGATATTAACTGTTGCTTTCCTTAACTTAGTTAGGAATGGAATTTTGAGGCTCCCAATTAGCGAGAACATGTTAGGTGGTGAATTGAACAAGATTAGGTACCGAAGAGGCACTAATTAGTTGATTAGTGTAATCAAGTCCCCATATCGATTGAATCTACGGTTCGTAAAAGTGAAGCTTTTCTCCCATGCTTTACTTAGGTGTCTAATCGACCTATCGAAAATCGATTAGTGGCGACTCCTAAATGAAATTGATTAGCATGTTAACTACTTTAATTTAAGTCGCGAATTGGTATGGGCTTGGGAGGGCTCGTGCTAGGCTTAACTTAGTAATCCATTAACCAAACCGTAGGCCTCGGGGCCGGTTCGGGAGGTCGCGACAGCTTGGCGACTTCACTGGGGATGTCTTAGTGGACTTAGGCCATTTATCTTGTTCAATTATGTCCTTAATGTGAATGTGCTCGTAGTTGAATGAATGATTGTTAACCCCTTTGTTTTGCAGGTTTGGGGTTTTGGAATGAATATTTGTTTTACATTTTGAAGTGGTCATTACATATGAATTGTTGTGTATGTCTTTATTGCGTTAGCACTACACTATGGCACACACAACCCCCGCCGGTCCCTGGGCCGCACTAGGAATATTTAGGATGGTATTGAGTTGGATACGACTTCGACCCGCGAGGCCGCGTAGTAGAGGTTGCCCAACTTAATTCCGAAAGTTCCTTTCTTGGTGTCGAGAATGTTTACCTTTGCTCTCATGAGGCCGCATCGCATCGAGGTATCATTTCGACCGAGCCGGAGTCGCGAGGACTTGGCTTAGTACGCGAGGCCGCGACTAGTCATCCTACCCTCGTAGCTCCAATTTGTTAAGCCGTTTAGAATAGAAATCGAGCCACACGCCTCATGCGTATGTCTATGTGGTTGTTATAATTGTTTGGCGAAGTAAGTTTCCTACCATTCACTTTTGCAATTTACTTACTTTTTTATTGCTTGGCCAATCCATGACAATTAGGTTGGTCGAGTCTTGATCTATATGCAATGGGAAGATCCGACATTCGATTCGTTCCTACTCCGAAGGCCGAGCTCAAGCACTGGTGGGATCAATTGGATCGTGAAGGCCGAGCCTATGTGGAGAATAAATTTGGTCGCCTTTTGCCTCTTCTCGACATCGACATCCAAAGTGGGGTCATGCAAGCAATAGCCCATTTTTGGTGCCCCCAGACGTCCACGTTCATATTCCATAAGCATGAGTTGACTCCGACGTTGGAAGAATATAGCGTTGCCATAGGAAAGCCTTTGGATTTTGAGTTAATCGATCCACCCCTCGGGTTAGAGCCAGAATCGGTTTTATCTGATTTTCTTAGGATGAACAGAAATCAAATCGGAAGGGTTCTAAAAGATAATTGTCATGCATGCCCACTTTCTTTCTTAGGTCAGTGTTTTGCAAATGCTGAGATCCTTTTAAAAGGTAAGTCTTCCTTCTAGCCTTCTTCGGGTTCATAGTTTTTTTCCTTTTTCGGGAATGCTATTGACCCTTCCATTGCATGGGTGGTCAAACAAGTATGTGGTGGAGTTTGCTTCGTCAACACTATCCTGGCTGAAATGTTTTTATCACTCACCCATTTTAAAGAAAACAAAGAAAAGGTTTTCCGTGCTCCTATCGAGCTTTTACAAGTCTGGTTTTTCTCTCATACTAGTGAATTTGGTATTCACATGAATATCAAGGACATTAGTGAGTTTAATCACCCTATCGAGGCATTTAAGAGTCATCAGGGATCAAACTCCGAATCTTTCCTTCTCGAATGGATAAATTTGTTGAAAAATCCGAAAACCAAGATTTTCCTATGGCAAGCTAAGTGGTTCCGACTTTGCGAGGGACGTCTCTCTTATGGCAATAATGAACCAATCCCATTCTTTGGGAATCACCGACATCACTTCCTACTACCCACTCCGAGTGGCCCGCCAATATCGGGTCGTCCAGGATCTACCACCCCCTCTCAAGCTGGATTCGCTACAAGTCCGATTTACCAGAAAGGGAGGAGATTACAAAAGAGAGCTTCGCCACGCTGAACAGGCCTAGCTCGCTTGCCGTGCTCGAAAGTTAAATTGGCCCGAAGACGAGCTCGAAGGGAAAGAAAAGACTTATTATGCCACGGCCCGATATATCTGTTGGCATGAAATTCCGATCGAGTTCCTCCCAAAAATCCCGGACGTGACAAAGAAGCCAACACGCCAAGCAAAAATCAACCATCTCAAGAGGAAGACGGAGAAAGCCGAGCAAAACTTGAAGCGTGCTGCCAAGGAGAATAGGCAATTGCGTCGAGCATTGGCTTCCCATCGCATATAGATCAAGAGGAGTAGAATAGATTGGGTTTGTCGTTTTGGGTTTAGTCGCTCTGTTTTAGGATTCTTTTTTCACTTTGTTCAATGTTTAGAAGCTTTGAGTTTTCAGTTTTAGATTAGGAGTGTTACTCGGTCAAGAACAATTTAACGAATGAAAGCGGCTAAATCATTATCATGGACCGATCTTCCATATGAATCATGTGCTTATGTTATGCTTGCTTATTTATGATTCGGTATCCACACGGAGTGTGAAATCAAGATTGGGGAGTTTTTTTTTACTTAGCCATCACAACCGGGCTTTAGCTAGTGCATCTGTTCCACCAAGTTAATCGAGACGGCTAAAAGGAGGTCCCCAATCCGAACCCGTGCGAAAGGCAGAATGGAGAGCGAAGAAGCCAATGCGCGCATGACCAACATGGAAAATCAACTGGCCCAACTTACCGCCATGATGGCCGAAATAAGTCAGAAGCTCAAGGATCCTCCGCCTACACATGCCACCGAGGCTTCTGTCCCTACCTCGTCAGGACATACTCCCCCGTTAGCCATTGATCCGCATGCCACAGACCCTCCTGAAAAGGGGACCGCATCAGATTCCCCTTCTGTCACGCCGATCATTGTAAATCTGGATCCTATTCCAAGGGAGGAGCCTATCTCCCGCCTTGATGAGGAAAGCGCAAGGCGCCTAGCCAAGATGGAGGAACGACTCTGTGTTCTCCAGGGGTACGAAATGCGAGGGGTCGACAAGTTATCTCCGTATGCTAAGGTGAAAGTCCCCGAAACCTTTAAGGAACCGGAATTTAGCATGAAGTATGATGGCACCGGTTGCCCTAAGACTCATCTCAAGTATTACCTGAGAAAAATGGCTCGGTATTCTGACAACGTGCCACTCCTCATCTAAACCTTTCAAGACAGCTTGATTGGCCCCGCCTTGTCTTGGTTCATTGCGTTGGATGTCGAGACAATAACAGGATGGGAAGATCTTGTCAAGAATTCCTCCAAAGAAGACAGTTCAACTCGAAATCATCCCCACTAGAGAAGACTTGGTTCGGCTAGAAAAGAGAAAGAATGAACCTTTCAAGGCCTTCGCTCAAAGATGAAGGGCGATGGCATCACAAGTAAAACCCCTTTAATCGAGAGGGAGATGAGGCAACTTTTCACGAAAACCCTACCACCGAGTACTTCCATGGAATGTTAACCTCCGGATGCCAAACATTTTCCCAACTGGTGGAAGTGGGCGAAGGGGTAGAATGGGCGATTGTCGATGGGAGGATACCCACGGGGAATAGCAAAGGATTCCCAACAAAGAAGAACAAGGAAGCCGTTGTCGAAGTTGCATTTGTCCAAGAGCCGTCTAAGTCTTTCTCAGCACCCCCACAAAAACCCTCAACCGTGCAAAGACATGCGCCCCAAGGGCATGATCAAAATAAGAGATTCCCTCATAGGGAATTCTCCCCGCTGCCAAAACCCTTATCAAAGCTGCTGCCCATGCTCATTGAGAAGAGGATGGTAGCCAAAGAAGTACCTAGGGACAATCCTCCAAGGTTCTCTGGGTTTGACATGACCAAGACATGCGAATACCACCGAGGGGAAAGGGGGCATGACACGGACAACTGTTTTGCACTAAAGATCAAGATTCAAAACTTGTTGGATAAGGGGATTCTATCGTTCGAGAGGGCACAACCCAACGTGAAGCGAAATCCTTTGCCCGACCATGCCGAGGGCGTAAATGTGGTGTTCGGAAAAGTGAACGTGAGCAAACAAGCCTTCATGGTGAACATCCCAAGGCTATACGAAATTCTTCAACTAGCTGGACACCACAAAGGAGGAAATGACGTCACGATGGAAGAAAAATTAGAGTGTGTTCGTAGAATGATGAGCATGGGGGTAATTGGGAATGTCGATATGGGATAGGGGTTAGTCGCCATGACAACACCGGTCGTGATATACTTCTCTGACGAAGATTATGCTAGTGAGCAGGAGGTGGAGGACGTCGAGCCAGTGATAATTGATCTCGCAACTGAAGAATTCTCAGCAATCCAGGCGGGAAGGGAGGATATGACACGAGTTGTAATCGAGCTAGCACCCTTGGAAGAAGAGGGAGTCATAATCTTTGAAGCCCTTCCAGATTTCGATACTAAGACGATCCCCTGGGATTACAAAACGGACGAAGTGGATGCTATTACCCGGTCAGTCGCCGCTATGCTACCGCAGGAGGAGTTGAGAAAAAAGCGGTGACCGAAGAAAACGCAAAGCAATTTTTGGCAGTGATAAAAACGAGTGAATTTAATGTGGTAAACCAACTGCAGAAAATGCCAACCCAAATCTCTCTGCTGGTTCTCTTCAAATCTTCCGAGAAACACAAGGATGCCTTATTAAAGGTCATTAACGAGGTTCATGTTTACGAGACAATCGACTAAGCCCAGTTAGAAGAGTTTGTAGGGACCATCTTGTTGAAGGATCAAATCTCTTTTTTGGACGAAGACTTCCCGGCAGAGGGTCGGAATCATAATAAAGCCTTGTACATTTCGGTTAAGCATTACGACATGGTAGTAGCAAGAACATTGATCGATAATAGCTCCGCTTTGAATTTATGCCCGTTAGCCACCCTCCGTCTCTTAAAGGTCGATCTAGGGAGGATGCGTACTGCCAAAAATCCCGTACGAGCATTCGACGGCACTAGAAGGGAAGTAATGGGGGAGATAGAGTTGGAGCTCATGATCGGTCCCGTGGCGTTTTTTGGTGTTTTTTTCAAGTACTAGACATCCCAAGCGCGTTCAACTTTTCACTAAGGAGACCATGGATTCATACCATGGCGCAGGCCCTCTAGTCTCCATCAAAAGGTGCGGTTTGTAGTCCACGACAAGCTCGTTATAAAGGCACGGAGAAACGGACTTCAAAGTCTATCACGAGAGAGCCATCCCGCACGTGGAGCCCGAATGCAAAGAGGAATCCAGGTTTTCAAACTCGAATTGGTATCCATGATCCACGCTCGCCGACTCGCTCATGGGCACCCCTCGAACTGTCCAAGCCGGCTCTAGTAAATGGAAAGATTATGCTCGCAAAACGGATACAACCCACGGGAAGGCCTTGGATTGCATGGGCAAGGGATCCGGAAACCCATCAAGCTAGAAAAGGTGTAAAGAGGGAAAGCTTAGGATATCAGACAAGCCAAGATAATGGAGACCAAGGCGATCGCGAAAGTCGACAACGGAGGTCGAGGCAAGGATGGAGGCCGAGGTAATCATGGAGGCCGAGGCGGCATGGGGGTCTGGCAGACGGGTGGAGGCCGGGCGCCCCGGAGGTCGAGGTTATCATGGAGGCCGAGGCGGCTATGGAAGTCGAGGTAATGATGGAGGCCGTGGAGGTCGGAGTAGTGATGGAGACTAGGGCAACCGAGGAAGTCAAAGCGCAGTCGTGGGGACCATGGTGGACATATTGAGTAGAAAAAAGGCTGCCGAGGCCCATTACTCCCCAACTCGAAAGAAATTCCCCGGCCTCCAAGATGCTACATGAGGAAGAGGCGGCCATTGACAAGATAGTTAAGCTTTATTCGAGGAGAATGTCATATGCACTATCCCGACATGTGAAGAAGCTGAGTCCTCTGGAAGTGTCACCGACCCTGCAGAGTAGGGCGGTTCCCGTTAGTATTATTATTTGCTTTATATTCTCTCTTCTGCGTGGGAGCTTAGTGTTGTTTCCATTTGCTTATCTAAACTCGTCTGTAATGAGAACTTTGTCTAGCCTCGAATCTTGAGCCGTTGGTTCGGAGTGGTACGTGTTGTAATGCGGCCTTATCCTTTTAATTCAATGAAATGCGTGCATGTTTTATTAAGGACACGTGGAATCATACCAAACTAGTCCTATGATGGGCCGAGGCTGGGGCCCCACGTGCTCCCTTTTTTTGTGGTCTTCATGAGCAAGGAAGTCCGATGACATGAGGATGAGCTCTTAAAAGCCTTTTCCAAAAATTTCAAAAGCATTTTCAAATTGGCGTGTACCATGTCTTATGTCCTAACTCATCTCATCATATCTCGGACATCGATTATGCATAATCATGGTAAGGACGATGTGATTCGGTTTTGCCTAAGGGAGTCTCTTAGATATCGATACCGAGGATGATGATTCGAAGGGGATTGAGCGTGAATGGAAGCGACATGAGGAATCGAGGCCATTAACAGTGGAACAGACAATTACCATAAACTTGGGTAATGATGAAAGTGTCAAGGAAATAAGGATCGGGGCAAGTCTCTCAAAAGCAGAAGTCGAAAGAATGGCTCGCCTTCTTAAAGAATATCAGGATGTGTTCGCTTGGACGTACGCTGACATGCCGGGATTGGATCAAAAATTGTAGAGCATGCTCTACCAACTGATCCTGACATACCTCCGAGGAAGCAAAAACTCCGAAGGACCAAGCCAGAATTGTCCAAGAAAATCGAGGAAGAGGTTATGAAGTTGCTAAAAGTAGGGTTCATTGAAGTGTCATTATCCGATTGGATAGCGAATATCGTGCCGGTGATGAAGAAAGACGGTCGAGTCAGGGTCTGTGTGGACTATCGCGACTTAAACCGAGCTAGTCCAAAGGATGACTTTCCGCTCCCACATATAGACGTCTTGGTTGACAGTACTGCAGGATTTGAACTGTTCTCCTTCATGGATGGATTCTCAGGGTATAATCAAATCCGCATGAAGAAGGAGGATAGGAGCAAGACCTCGTTCATAACCCCGTGGGGACCGTTTGCTATAAGGTGATGCCTTTTGGTCTGAAAAATGCCGAGCAACGTATCAAAGGGCCATGGTCGCGTTATTTCACGACATGATGCACAAAGAGATCGAGGTGTATGTAGACGATATGATTGCGAAATCGAGACAAGGCGAAGACCATGTTGAAGTTTTGCAAAAGTTGTTCGATCGCCTCCGAAAGTTTAAATTGCGCCTCAATCCCGCAAAATGCGTGTTTGGGGCAAAGTCCGGAAAATTGTTAGGATTTATGGTCAGCAACAAAGGCATTAAGATTGACCCGTCAAAAGTAAAGGCCATTTGCGACTTACTACCCCCGCCACTGTCAAAGAAGTCCGCAGTTTGTTGGGACGGTTAAATTATGTCGCAAGATTCATCTGCCAGTTGTCAGAAACGGCGATGCCGTTTTTCAAACTCTTGAAGAAGAATGCGAAAATCGAATGGGACGCCGAATGTCAGGACGCCTTTGAAAAGATAAAGTATTATCTGACTCATTCCCCGATCCCTGGTCCCGCCAAAGGCCCAAAGTTCCATTAATTTTGTATCTAACTATCCATGATGAATCGTTGGGAGCCATGCTGGCCTAAAAAGGCCGGACAATGGGAAGGAACGCGCAATATATTATCTCAAAGAAGAAATTCACTACCTCGGAGGTGAACTATCCAGAGGTTGAGAAGACATGCATAGCCTTGGTCCTGGTATTACACAAAGCTACGCTAATACACCCTCCATCACCAAGTTCGCTAGTAACTAAAAATGATCCCATCAAGTATCTCTTAGAGAAGCCGACCTTGGTGGGGAAGTGGGCCAAGTGGCAGATTTTAATTTCAGAGTTTGATACACAAAAGCCCGAGGCAAAAGTCCGTAGAAAGGGTAGAGCCATAGCGGACATGTTAGCGGAAAATCCCGAAAAAAATGGAAGACCCCGGATGAAGATGGCAACATGGATAGGCAGGTCTTATTTGGCGCCAAATAGCAAATGGACCATGTACTTTGATGGTGCGGTCAACTTATCTCGGGTTCCAAAGATTGGGGTAGTTCTCGCCTCCCTAGATAGTCAAGACTACCCCGTGGTCGCCAAATTGACTTTCCCTTGCACGAATAACATCGCGGAATACGAAGCATGTATCCTTGGCCTCCAAGCCACCATTGACATGGGGATTCAAAATTTGTAAGTCTATGGTGATTCGCCCTCATTATCCTTCAAACCAAGGCAAGTAGCAAACGCGAGATTCAAAACTAGTCCCATATCATGAGTTTCCGGAAGAGCTGGTGAAAGAATTCTAAGAAATATCATTCGATTACCTACCTAGGTCTCGTAACAGTTCGTTGATGCTTTAGCCACGTTATCGCCAATGCCGAAAGCAACAAAAAAGGCTTGGATATCGAACCATTAAGGATTGAAATCCTTAAGCGTCCCGCCTATTGTATGGTAATCAAGAAGAGCCCGATGAAGAACCATGGTACCATGACATTTCGAATTATCTGCAGTAAAGGTAAGTTCTCTCAAGGAAGTGAAGCATCGGACAAGAAATATCTAATGAAGTTGGCCTCAAAATTCTTCATTAGCGGAGATACACTTTACAAAAGATGTTATGACTCGTTATTTGAGATGCATCGACGCCGAAAAGAGGCCAATCGTTTGATGAAAGAGATACATGAAGGGGAATGTGGTCCCCACATGAACGGCCATCTTCTAGCAAGGAAGATCATGCGACTCCGGTACTATTGGTTGGCCATGGAGTCCGATTGTATTCAACATTGGCGATGTTGCCATCGATGCCAAATTTATGGAGATAGGATTAATGCTCGCCAAACGAACTCCATCCGGATATCTCAAGCTTGGCCGTTTTTCCATGTGGGGGATAGATATAATTGGGCCGATCAATCCTAAAAGGCATCAAACGGACATGATTCATCTTAGTAGTAATCGACTACTTTACGAAGTGGATCGAGGCCACTTCATATGCTAATGTCACCGCAAAGAACGTGGCCAAGTTCATTCGCAGCGATATTATCGCCCGTTACGGAGTTCGGAAGCAATCATCGACAATGGCTCCAATCAACAACAAAATCGTGGATGGACTGCCGAGACATTTCGGTCCCGCATCTGAATTCGTCACCACCATACCGCCTTTAAATGAACGGGTCGTTGAAAGGCGAACAAGAACATAAAGAAGATCTTATCAAAGACTGCTGAGAATTATCGCGATTGGCATGAAAGACTTCCATATGCATTGATGGCATATCGGACATCGATTCGCACCTCGATCGAGCAACTCCATTTTCGCTAGTATACGGAATGGAAGTGGTCCTACCCGTGGAAGTCGAAATTCCATCCTTAAGGGTTTCTCTCGTGCAAAACTTGATGAGGCCGAATGGGTACGATAAAAGGTACCGAACAGCTGAACATGATTGATGGGAGTGCATACAAGCCATATGTCATGGTCAATACTCGTAAAACGAGTAGTGAAGTCGCTCAATCGAAAAGTTCATCCCCAACACCTCAAGTCAACGATTTGGTACCGAGGAAGGTGATATCAATTGTACATGACTCTTACGAAAAATTTTCCCCGACTTACGAAGGCCCTTATGTCATCAAAAAGATTACGCCAGTGGTGCTTTTAGTGTTAGTGGAAATGGATGGCCACGAGTTGTCCAAGCTCGTAAAACTCGACGCAAATCAAGAAGTATTTTCCATAAATGAAATCAAGGCTGGAAATCTGTTTTTCGCGGCAATCCAAACCACTTAGTATCATGCATGTCATGCATACATTTCCATACATGCATATGTGTTTGTGTTTTAGGTATCCAACTATCACGAAATGAAGGACGAACGCTAAGAAGCTGAAGTGCAAGGACGAGAAACATCTCTTGAATGGATGCTCAAAATCATGTCCGGTAATTGATCGCTTTGCAGTTATGAACTTTCCGCGTGTGAATGTCAAAAACATCCATGCCTCTTGAAAGTGAATTTTGTAACGATTTTTTTGTCATCTAAGTCACCAATTCCATCGAGGAGCATTAAAATAAACAATTCAATGAGCGGTGCGGAAATGCTTGAATATGCTAAATGAGACGATCGAAATGATGAAAGGCAAGCCATGCTCCATACATCTGTCCCATGTACTAGTTCCTAGTGAGTTGAGCAAAAAATTCCATGGTTGCAAAGTGAAGGGTTATCTCGCAAAAAGTACATCAACTAAAGTGATGAGAGGCATTTCATTCATCCATCGCAAAACACTATAGGTTATCATTTGCCTAACCCTTTGAGCTCAAACACTTGTGAAACTTCTTTTCATACCACCCCTGTCAAAAACCATACCGAGTCAAATCGGAGATGAGTCGACGATCGAGGTGAGAAAATGAGTAGAAAATGTTCTTGCTTTCACTTGTATCAATCTTTGAGCGCCTTTATTGAAAATGAACTTGTGCGTGAATTCAAGTACCCTGAGACGACGAAAAGCGTTTCTTTCTCTATCCTATACACTTACATCCATTGAACAACCCAATTGAGCCTGCGATTTTGCTTCTCATAAACCCAGTTGGTGATCGTCCCCACACCGGGGCAAGGCAAAAGTCACCACTATGCGAGCATCATGGTCCGAAGTGCCGACTAAAGATGAGGACTTGAGAATTCAATAGCATTGTATTGCTTAAATTTGTCTTGGCCAAAAAAAAAAAAAAAAAAAAAAAAAGAAAAAACGAAAACTAGGGGCACGAAAAAACGGTTTACCTAGTAAAAGCAAGGCCAATGCCCATAGATAAATGTTAAAAAAAAAAAAGGGGAATGAACCGGGGGCATTATGGGCGGTGTGCTGTCGAGTGAGTGAGGTTAACCCCCATGTAAAAAGCAAAGTGTTGAGATGATATGGATTGAAATCATAAAATCAGCCCTAGTCGAGCAACAATCGTCCTTCAGTCTCGGAGATGAGTACCCAAATGGTTAAGATCGATAGCGCATTTCGAGGATAATCCCTAATAGCGAAGAAGAAGACCGGTGACAATGTCAAGATGATCACCAACTCTCACCCCAATACACATCATTGAGCCGTGACCCTTTCGTTTTCAACCCATGAACCTAACCTACGTTAAGGCCCTTTGTAAAGTCTTTTTCGATTGGGGCACTTGAAATCAACGTAGGAGCTCATATGTTTATAAGCGTCGTCAAGAAGTGCGCATACAAGATTATTTTCTATCCTATTTCGCAGAGTCCTCGACTTATGAACCTGAAGATGATCACGAAATATTTATTTCGTAGCTTCGACTTGGATAGCCTCATCTGTTAAACCATCGACCAAGCCTACATTGCGCCCTCGATGAAGACCTCTCATATTGGTAAGGTCGCATCTTTTTGCGAGAATACTCGGATCTTTGTCGACGTGATGATGGTAAGATGCAGTGATTCTCACACAAAAAAAAACCCTTTTAGATGAGAGTAAACAAAAGTCCTTTCTCGATTGAAAGTCTCTCATTTGGCATTTTCAAGATGATTCATGTTAAGAGTAGAAATTGTCTTAAATGATAATCATCCCCAAAGTGGAAAATTGGCGATGCAGACGTGTTAAAATCGTTACTCATGAACTCCAATGGAACTGATCTTGAAGGATGTGTTTTAGAGAGTGCCGGTTGTCTGTTTCTGAGATGAATACATGTACCTGTTATTACTAATCCTGTAAGACAGATGACGTTTCCTCAAACGCCAACCTTCAAGCTGGCCTCAGAAATGTTAAGATACATCCAAGCATTCATGAATTCCTGAGGCCCCCTGGGAAGGACACAATAGGCAATCTACCAAACCCTCGGACAAGGACCCCTAAGTGTCTCGAGTCTTCTTAAGCTTTCACGACAAAGGGCCTCTAGGCAATCCGATCCGACCTACGGTGTATGTACATCTAGGTACGTTTTCAAAAGGTTTGTGGTCCAACCTTAAACCACGCTTTTCAGAAAAGGTTTGTGGTCCAACCTTAAACCACGCATCAAAGGTTTGTGGTCCAACCTTAAACCACGCTTCAAAGGTTTGTGGTCCAACCTTAAACCACGCCTTGTGGTTTGTGGTCCAACTTTAAATCACACTTTATTCATCTTATTTCATTCTCATATTATTTTGTCCTCTTGCGTAAATTCAACCTCCGTTTGCCTTCCACTGACAAATTTAGGTGTCTTCTATCTTTGAAAGGAACGTCTCTGAGCTCCCCTTCAAAGAGGGGCAGCTGTTGACACCTAAATTTTGCCCAAATCATTTAGGGTTTTATCGCATAAAAATTAGGGTTTAATTTTTAACCCCTAAACCAAAAATATTTTCATTAAAACTACATGGCATATAGTTGTTAGGTACATTTGCATGTTCACTTTCAAAAATTAAATTAAAAAAAAAAAAAAAATGGGGGCGTGACCAAAGCATTGAATAATGCTGGTCACGCAAGGCCCCTTCCCCGGGTCATTCAATTCTTCCGAAAAGAAGCTCGAGGAGGACGAAGCAGAGGAGGCGGCGAGCGAGAGGAAGGCTCGTCGAGGGCAAAGACAGGCGTCTCCGGCCTACATCGGGTAGATCTCGGCAATGCCTTAGCCGAAACGGCATGGTGGACAGCGATGAGGGGAAAGAGAGAGACCGGGGAGCAAAGAAAAACGAGAACAAAAGGCAGGGGGGAGCTGGGAGAGAGAATGAGGGAGAGCGAGAGAGCGAGAGCACCAGAGGGGAAGAGAGAGAGACCAAGCGCCAGAGGGGGAGAAGAGAGAGTTGGGAGAGAGGAGCGAGAAGGAGAAGACAAAAGAAGAGGAGAACGCAAGAGAGTAAGAGGGAGAGACCGATCGATGAGAGGGGAGAGCGAGATCGAGAGGGGAGAGAGAGATCCAGAGAGCAGAGACCGGAGAGCGAGAGATCGAGTTCGGAGAGAGAGAGAGGGAGTTTGAGAGCTAAAGAGAGCGAGATCGAGACTGAAGGGCCGTTCGTCGGCGATCGCCCTCAACCGCAGCCGACGATCCCCTTCTCACGGTAGGTCTCAACCCACGCCCTTGTTAGGTCTCGCTTCGCGGATCCGGGGTGAGATCCCGAGGATTCGGGCTTGGTGGAGCAGGCGACGACATAGTCCGATCTATCTCACTCGCCCTCGTTTGCCGCCCGGGCTGAGCTGGATAGGGGGCCTTCCTTGATGGCACCCCCCTCCTGCAATTTTTCTCCTTCTCTTTAGGTTCTGGTTTTTGGGGCTCACGGTTGGAGCTCGTGGCTATTCGGCTGCCACGAGTTCCGGTCCGTGAGACCTCGCGCTTGTCCTCCTCCTCGCGTGTCCGATGTCAATGATTTTGGTCCATTTTGAGTTCGATGGGGCCTAGAACCTCTCACCTCTATAAGCGCCCGCCATGTGTTTGATAATATGCTTGAACGATCGGCTTTGTTTCCTTTGCATTCTTGAAGCATCTGTTGATCGGCACCACCACGGTCTGCCACGACGGTCCGGGTGTAGCTTTGAGGGGCGAGCGGGTAGATCCTCGTCGGGATCCGGCTGGTTCGTGTTCGAAAGCCCCCCACTGGTTAAGGTCGGGCGTGCCCAAACGGCAGCAGGGCTCAACCGCCGAGCCGGAAACCCCGCCCGCAGGCTTGGGGGTGAGTGATCAAGACCCACGCCGGCCGGAAAGTCTCGGCCCCCAAGGCCGAGCACGCGCGTTCCATAGTGGAATGCCACCGGCGTTTAAGCAAGCTCCTCTTGGTCGCGGTATGGTGGCTACAAGCCGGGTCGCGAACCGAGTCGGATCCGCGTGGGGCAACTCACGTTTGGGTCGGGTCGCGGGTTGTGACCGGGTGGGCTTAGCTTCAGGGTCCAATAGGGCTTGGGCTTAGTTTAAAATCAGGGTAGTTTTTTTTTTAGAATTTGGGCCATTTCGTGCGTGGGCTGATTTGTCCTTTTTATTGGTTTTCGGTTGGGCTTTGGGCCCTCATTAAAAAAAAAAGAGAAGAGAATTTTTGAAATTTGGGCCCTTCTTTTTATATAGTAATTTGGCGCGAATTAGATCGGGCCTAACAAATGAGCCGGTCCGTCTAAGGACCCGGGTTGGCGTGTTCGGTCGGTCCGGTCCGGGTCGAATGTGGAGATCCGACCCGGATCCGTTTTCGTTTATTTTAATATTGTATTATTTTAATATTTTTTTAAAAATTAAAAAATTTCAAAAATTATTTAAAAAAAAATTTTTAAAAGAAGAAAAACCCGAATTTCATTTCATTTTATTTTATTTCATTTTATTTTTATTTTTAATTTTTTAAAAAAAAATTTAGAAAAAAATTCAAAAAAAATTCCAAAATTCAAAAATTCTCAAAAAAATGTTTAAAAATTTTCAAAAAATTCAAAGAGATTTTCAGAAATTCCAAATCTTTTTTTTAAAAAATTTAAATTAAAAAAAATCAAAAAAAAAAAATCAGAAGTTTTATTTGGATTTTGAAATTGGGTTTTCTTACCCTATTATGTGATTAGTGTCATGTTTGATCGCACGTTACTCGGTTCACCCACTTTGAATTGCACATTTAAATTAACCTCGCACGTAGTTGATTATGCATGTTTAGGTTTAGATATTAATTGTTGCTTTCCTTAGCTTAGTTAGGAATAGAATTTTGAGAGCCCCGATTAGCGAGAACATGTTAGTGGTGAATTGAACAAGATTAGGTACCGAAAGGGCACTAATTAGTTGATTAGTGTAATCAAGTCCCGTGCACCGATTGAATCTCCGGGTTCGTAGAAGTGAAGCTTTTCTCCGTGCTTTACTTAGGTGTCTAATCGACCTATCGAAAACCGATTAGTGGCGACTCCTAAATGAAATTGATTAGCATGTTAACTACTTTAATTTAAGTCGTGAATTGGTATGGGCTTGGGAGGGCTCGTGCTAGGCTTAACTTAGTAATCCATTAACCAAATCCCGTGAGGCCTCGGGGCCGGTTCGGGAGGTCACGACAACGGACATTCAAGAAAATTGTCACTAATCATAACATGTGCATATCATGCATATCATAGATTTCATAGAACATGTTTGTTCATTTGTAGGATATGACAAAAGGAAATCTGAGATGACTCAAGGCTTCTAAAAGTTTTCAATGGAGTTGAAAAACAAAAGGGAAGTGTCATTCTCAAATTCGGTTTTCTCAATGTTGTTTTCTAATGAATTTTTCCCTTTTTATCGTCCCCAAAGAAACTGGGAGAAGAGATTAAAAGAGATAATCTTTCATGAATGATCAAGACAAGACAAACCAAAGGTTGGTTGTATCGTTTCAATCAGAAATGAACAATACTTAAATCAACGTTAACACTGGGTTTTAAATGTTACAAGGATCTCATCAAACCGATCAGGTAAGTATCCCTAACCCATGAATTTGAGCTTGAACATCTCATTTTCAAATCTCCAGTGGAATGAATTAGTGCAGAAGCAAAACAATCGAGAGAGACGTTGACAAGCTGGTCAGGTAAGTGTCCCTAACTCGTAAATTTGGGCCTCGAAGAGGTTAATTTGCCAGAAAATGAAACTTCTTTTCCCTAAACAGATTAACATGAAAAGGTTATTTCAAAAAGTTTTGTGTTGACACCTAAATTTTGGTGCATCATTTAGTGGTTAATTGCATAGAAAATTAGGGATTAAATTTTAACCCCTAAACAAAAATATTAAAATCGCATAGCATATAGTTTAGGTTCATATAGGTTAGTTGCATTTGCATTAGACCAGCAGTGGATGGACTCGAGTGAACGGCTCTGAACTTAATGAAATTGGACTAAGCCCGCGTTCAAGAAAATTCTTGGCCAAGTCCATGAACATTATAAGAGCTAAAATTTTCATTGGAAAATGTCGAGTTGGAAAATATTGGTTTGTTAATCTTGATATTATCACAATTTAAATTGAAAAGAATTGATATTATCACAGAGATATTACAATATTTTCTTTAAATCAAAATAGGAAGTAATTGCAAGCAAAATCCTAAACTTTACCTATAAATACAATCAATAAGAAAAATTGTGAAAAAGAGGGGGGGGGGGGTCATTCGGCAAAAATTTAGAAAAAAGATCCAAAACTCTCTCCTCCTAGGGTCTCCTCCTTTCCTCTCCTTCACGTGCTCTCTTTCTTGGTTCACGGGGTTTCTCAAAGAACCACCGGTTCACCTACACCGGCAGATCCTTGTCGACGACATCACCAGCTCTGCCACCCCCTCCGACATCCGCCTCCATTCTTTCCACGTCCAGCTAGTCGGGAGCCTTGCTTCTCTCCATTTGCTTCGTTTCTCTTTCTCACGGCGTTTTGAATCGGTCCGAATCCGAATCAGTTCTGTTCGGCAGCCAATCCAAGCAGTCCGACCATCATCGATCTCCCCTCAGGTGTTTTCCCGACCTTTTTGTGGTCAAAGTTTCATCAAAAAGCCGCCAGAGAAGTTTTGGTGGTTCTTTCTTCCTCAGCGAATCAGATCAGTCCAGCCGAACTGATTTGATCCTTCTTCTTCATCAATCTTGTTCCGACGCTGATCTGACTTCGCTGCACACTCCCTAGTGTCCTCTGGTGGTTGACGTCCATCCTCGGTGAAGAGAAAAGGAGGAGACCAAAACAAGATTTACAGACATCGCCGTCACTGGATTTTTTTGTTTTTTGTTCTTCTTTTGGCTTCTCTCACGTGGATAGGACAACGAGGAGTGGAGGCTAAAGATAGCAGCCACGAACGGTCTTTCTTGTACAGCCCCAGTTACCACGTGAGGAGGCAAATTTGGGAGTTCAACCCTGAGGCTAGCACTGTTGTGGCGGCGACTACACGTCAAGCCCCGTGGGGATCGCCTCTTGCGCATGCAGGATTCTCGGTGGTGTCCCTGCAGTAAAGTATTAGTGGGTTCCCAGTCACCACCAAGTCCATAAAATTCAAGTGTTAGTCCAGTTCACGTTCATTCTTTCTGACATTCATCAAGCCACATCCAGCAAGGCCCCACCGAATCCTTGTTGTTGCACTCCGGATCCATCACCGTGAGCCACCATCTGTCGCGGCCACCGTCGCTCATCTCGCCACTCGTCCCATCCGCAATTCCAATCTTGTGTCGGGGTTCGAACTTGGAAGTTAGCCACAAATTAGGTAAGAATTTCATCCAGTATTAATTTAAATATTTTACTGCCTAATTTGTTTGATATCGTTACCTTTTGTGAAATTGTTGCTATCTTTAGAGAGATTATGGATATTCGTAAGTTTTTTATTTAAAAAAGAAAAGATGGTGTCTTGCTTAATTTGAAAAATGCAATTTAATTGAATATTCTTTGGAAATCTTGGATATCTATTACTCGTTAAATTTGGATAGAATTTAAAATTTTCAAAATCTTTTGAATATATCCAAGATATTTAATATATCAAAATTTTTTCAAAATATGATCGATTAGGAAAATTTCCTAATCTACAATCGCATACATGGAAATAAATCTATCTATCAGGATTTACATAGAGTTATTTCCATAGCGAGTACTTTAACCTTGGCGGTAAGACTTCGCTAAAGGTTATTCCATTTAGATCCCAAAAATTTTTCAAAAAAAAGACTCAAGGGTCGTTCTCATGCACGGGAGGCTACTACGCATTGAGGTTGCCCTTGTCGACCGAACCAAGCTGAAGTGATTAGACTCGACTAGTCATGACTACTGTATGCGAGCCTGTGACTAGTCATGATGATTGTGCGCGAGGCTGTGACATGTTGTTTCGTTCATTATTTCACTTTGTAAAAGCCGTTAGGATAGATAGATTAAGATTTAAACTCACGATTCATGTGCATGTCTATGTGATTGTCATGGTCTTACCTGGTAAAGTAAGTCTTTTGAACTTTTATCTTGTAGTTTACTTATTCTCGTTTTTTTTGGGCCGGTCCATGATGGGTCTAGATCGGTTTTCAACTCGAAAGTAATAATCATTGAGTCCTTTGAAAATAAAAAAAATAAAAACGAAAGAAGGCTTTTTGGAGAATGTATTTTCAATCTGTCTTCATCTTCTTGGATGTGTCATAGGTCATTATTTTCACAAGACTTGTCATCGTTTTTATAATTAAAAAAAATGCTTTAGAGAATTTGTTTTCAGTTCATAGTTTCTAGGGAGTCTTAATTTTTGGTTTTCCTAGTTTTATGATTAGGGATTTTGATGCGTCTATTTCTTAGGTTATGTCTAGAGTGTTATTTATATTTCTTTGCTTAGAACACTTTTCCATAAAGTTTCGTTCATATGCGAGTATTTTTATGAATAAATGAAGAATAAAAAAAAACTAGAAAGCGCGTCATGGACTAACCTTGTCTTGATCAAGTGACTACGAATCATCCACAGTTATCGATCCATTGCTCAAGTCTTGCCAAGGGGCAACCTTGCTGAGTTCCTTCGTTGTTGCTCCTCCACCACCGTGATCTCACCGCCCAACATAAACCGCAACTCCATCCACCACTTACCGTTCTCGCGGCGACTACAGCTTCTCTGCATAAACGCTGTCCTCGTCTTTGTTTCTCAGAGCCCCATACATCGGCAAGCCGCCAAGCCGAAACGCCCCTAGCTGTGAGCTACCATCGCGAGGAAGTTGATACTCAAGATAAGTGATTATGCATCGTAGACCACCGGCCATTCCCGCCTGGCCATGAGAGAAAGTGCTTAGAGTGAAGTGCCGAATCGCCTCGTTAATATCGAGAAGGACCTGAAGCAAGCCTCTGTCATACTCCAACAACATTCGAGGCAAACGGCGTATCTGTCGGACTGCTTGAAACAACTCACCATGACCTGTCCCTTTCCTCAAGGGCCAAGGGTGATGATTCAAATGAAGCCCTTCAGCACCGACTCAAATGACAAAGCATTCGTACTTGACAATACTATTGAGTCCCCTGACCCTAGGAAGTTGAGCACCTTGCGTCCAAAGTTTGTAAAGTACGAATAAGGTGATCGGGATCCACTCGTTCCAATATCGCGGCCTTAGCAAAGCAAAGCACAACTACTCCGTGGATGTCAAGACAGCCCACCAAGACACCCGTTCTCTAATCGATGACAAGGCGCTAGAAGATAATTCACTCCTCTCTCTAGGTCTCTATCCCAAGTATTGACGATTCTCTGGGAAAAGGGCTTGCTTTCCACTGAGCCGAAGCGGCCTAATCCTGAGCGATTCTCCAACTACAACCCATCCAAAAAGTGTGACTATCACATGGGAGAAGTCAGTCACTCCGCTAATAACTGCTATGTTCTAAAGCACAAGGTTCAGGACCTCTTAGATACTGGGGCATTTACATTTCGTGCTTCGTGGCTCTACCAAGGCCGAGATGATCTTCTCATAGTTCCAAACATCCAAACCACATCCCCGAGTCCTGCAAGAATGATACATGAAGAGAAGGAGGTGATCGATACCCTGGGGCAACCAAGCGGCAAGTTCGACTACTACGTGAAATATTCGGCTCCCCCGAGCTTCTATATTGATCCGCGTGATATCATCCTCGATGGATGGGGAGGTATGGATGATCTAACACCTCCAATGACAGAAGATCTTGATGATGCGATAGAGGGAATCACTACTTTGTTTAATAACATGCTCATTGGAGGTATCGAGGAAGGACCGTTGGATGAAATGGGCACTGGCTCACGAGAGTAACACCTTTACTTTTTTTGCACACTCCCCTGCGTGGGAATTTCTATTACTTTCTAGGACTTGCCCCGTCTCAGGAGCTGCTTTTTAGGATTTTTCATTCCTATGACTTTATTGTCCCAGGTTTCCATTCCAATAAATGTAATTCATTTGGTGATAATCAATGAAATTATAAATTATTTGAGGGCATGTTGAGGTACATCAAACCAACTCGGTGATGATATCCGACCGATAAAAAAAATATATAGTCCAAGGAGAATCTGAGGCCTGGGCTTCTTCATGCTTCCTCGTGCTAAAACCTTCCTAAAAAAAATTTTTAAGAAGAGAAAATTTAGGAAAAAATGCAATGTTTACCCCTGCTGTCCTTCTGAATCCCTTACTTTATGTTTCAGGGACAATCTTGTGACATGTAAGGGTATGGGAACTATCCAATTTGATGAATTATGTGCAGCCAAGCTTGATCCCAATGACACTAACAAACTCAACAATTCCTCAAACATTCAGCGTGATCTAGAGCGGCATGAAAGGCCCAAAGTCCTCACATCAAACCAAACTGTCATCGTTAACCTGAGTGATTACGGAGAACCTAGAGAAGTGAAGAGAAGGGCAAATCCCCCTGAGAGTGAGATGAAATGCTTGATCCAGTTGCCGCATGAGTAGGTAAGTCTTTCAACCAAAAAGTGCGTCAATGACACTTCAAAGTAAATCATCTAACCCTGAGGAATGTAATCCCGGACTTTCCCGTTCCTGGAGGCAAATTCGCCCCAAACTACATCGGTCCATATGTGGTTAAAAAGGTATTTTTCGGAAGTGCCTTGGTTCGGTAGAAGTGCATGGTTGTGAATTTTTCACTCTTGTTAATTCTGCTGCTTTGAAAATGTATTACTCCCGATAAAATCTAGCATTTTGCAGCAAAAGCTTTCAAGTGTTTAGTTTTATATTCTGAATTGCAAACATTTCACCGATGAATAAACGGTATTAATCAATTTCAAGTTAAGATGTTTGCTTTGGCTTTAAATTTTGCATGGTTATTTTGTCGGTCTACATCATCGACTTCAAAAGGGAAATCTATTTGGACAATCTTATAATTCATGTAGAATGAATTGAATGTGTTGAATGAGGTACATTGGAATGATGAAAGGCAAGCCCTATCTTATACCTTTGTCCCATGGACTAATCCTCGATGAGTTGAGTGGAAAAATTCTATGTACGCAAGGTAAAGAGTTATCTCACAAAAGGTACGGCAATCGAGATGACAAGAGGCATTTCATTTCTCTACCTTAAACACTACAAGTTATCCATTGTTTCACCACTTTAAGCCTAAACGCTTGGATAAATCCTTTTAAATTACCTCTATCAAGAACCACCCGTATCTGAAAAATGAGTAGAAATTTTCTTACTCTCACTTCCATCAATCTTCGAGTATTGCTTTTTCAGATGAATTCACACAAAGTTCGAGTGCCTTAGGATGACGAAGAGCATTTCTTTCTCCATCCTATACACACTTTATCATTTGCTAAGCCCAATTGAGCTTGCAAATTCATTTCTTGAACCTAGTTGGTGATCATCCCCTATGCCAGGGCAAGGCAAAAGTCATCATTATTCAAACAGCATATTCGAGTGCCAATAAAAGATGAAGACCTTTGAGAGTCCAAATGTCGGGTAATTTGGTAAAAACAAGCCAAAGTGTGGTTGGCCAATATATGCATTGTAGACAATGTATGTCAAAAGTAAAAAACAAAAAAAAGAGGAAGGGCAAGAAAAAGTAGTGTGCTCGGTAAAAGCAAGGCTAATGCCCCTAAAAAAAAGTTGAAAAAAAGGAGGAGATCTTTAGAGAAAAAATATCAAGATATGGCATGTCAAAGTTATGAATCCCAGTGGAGCAGTAGTTCTACAAGTCTCAAAGGAATCAAGTGATGAATTCTCAAAACCAATGGAGCATCTACCGAGAAGACAATCCCTGGTGAAGGAGAAGACCGGTGATAATACCAAGATGATCACCAACTTATTCGCCCCAATTATACACATTTTAAGCCTAATGATCCATTCATTTCTCAACCCATGAGCCTAGCCTACATTACGTCCCTTGCAAAGTCTCTTCTGATTAGGGCACTTGAACTAACGTAGAGTTTCAGATGTTTATAAGCTTAGCTCGAAGAAGTGCGAGCAAGTCCATTTCTATCTTATTTTGCAGGGTTCTTGATTTGTAAACTCAGAGACAATTGCGGAATATTTTCTTTCAATAGCCTCGACTCAAGAGCCCCTTTTGCTGAGCCATTAACCAAGCCCACGTTATAGTCTTGATAAAGACCTCTCAAATTGGTAAGGTCGCACCCTTTGCGAGAATACTCGGACCCTTATCCGCAGGATGAATGTGAGATAGAGTGATTCCCATAAAATAGCCACTTTTCGATGAGGATGAGAGAAAGCCCTTCCAGACCGGAAGTCCCTCATTCGACATTTTCAAGATATCCGCTTGTGAATTCGAATTGTCTTGTCATGATTCTCCCTAGTGAAATTTTGTAATACCGACTCGATAAAATCATTGTGCATGAAAACCAAATAATTTATAATGCATGAATATATGCGTCCTTGATTGCCCATGAATGCATATTACTTGTTCTCTATAACCGTGTCTAGCGGAGACACGCATACAAGAGTCGAGATATCAGCAGGTAAGTATATCTCTATCCCTTGGATGTCCGTGACTATCCGGTATCCCTAACCTATTCAAGCAATTGTCGGGTCCTATATTTGATTATCTCTAGATGGCTCTAGTGATATCCAAGCATCTATTGATCAAGCCTTTTCGGGTACCTCTAATGATATCCGGTACTTTGTTAAAAACCCATGAGCATTCAAGATAGCTCCCTGGTTCACCCAATTGTTAAGTGTCCAAGGCGATATCCGGAAGATTCCCCTATGACACGCCTATGAGGAAGGCCATCAAGTCCATCAACGTTCATCAAGCAACATCTTTGGAACAAAGCTTAAGTGATTGTCGGATGGTACAGAATCATAATCATGCATCGATTTACTTTACCACTCCTATAAGGTAAGTGAATTGTGCACGCCCCGCTTATTATTCTTTATTGTTTCTCTCTTCAAAATAGGAGACATAATCTCTCTCATATGTTCACCAAGTAGAATAGGTGGCATATCTCTTTGTGTTTGCCCAAGAGAACAGGTGGCAAAGCATGGCTTCTCATTTTGTGTTGTCCAATTGGAATAGACAACACACCCCATTTCATGTTAGCCCATGATCCTTTTTGTGATTGAGAACAAGGCGGCATGGTTTCTCATTTTGTGTTGTAATTAGCGGATTGGAATAGACAACACACCCCATTTAATGTTCACCCAATAGAACAGGTGGCATAGTTTCTTATTCCGTGTTGTCTAGTGGAATAGACAACACACCCCATTTAAATGTTTACCCAAGAGAACATGCAGCATAATTTTTTCATTCTGTGTTCACCCAGTGGAATAGGTGGCACAACCAACCTCATGCTCACCCAATGGAAGAGGTGACATGATCCTTTTTGTGATTGCCCAGTGGTATAGGCAACACGTCCTCATTCTTTATTCATATCATGCGCTATTTCGCATCTGTGGGAAACTACAAGTAACGGATAGGCAATCTAGTACCTTGAGAACCTTACTTCCAGTGGACTAGAAGTTTGGAGATTGAGGGAGTTCACAGCATTATAAAGCTTTCTCTCACTTGGACAATTTTTGTGCGATCTGTATGTAAGGCTCTTCCACTGCTCTACACGAAGTGAGAAACCTTAGCATACATTCCTTATTATTTGCATATCACGCATCATTGCATTTAAAAAAAAATCAAATCATTCATCATTTTGCATAGTTTAAATTTAGGTCTCAGTCTTTGAGCGAAACCTCTGTGAGCCACCACTTAAAGAGGGGCAGCTGTTGACACTTAAATTTTGGCGTATCATTTAGTGGTTAATTGCATAAAAAATTAGGGATTAAATTTTAACCCCTAAACAAAAATATTAAAATCGCATAGCATATAGTTTAGGTTCATATAGATTAGTTGCATTTGCATTAGACCAGCGGTGGATGGACTCGATTGAACGGCTCTGAACTTAATGAAATTGGACTAAGCCTGCGTTCAAGAGAATTCTTGGCCAAGCCCATGAACATTTTAAGAGCTAAAATTTTCATTGGAAAATGTCAAGTTGGAAAATATTGATTTGTCAATCTTGATATTGTCACGATTCAAATTGAATGAATTGATATTATCACAGAGATATTACAATATTCTCTTTGAATCAAAATAGGAAGTAATTGCAAGCAAACCCTAAACTTTGCCTATAAATACAATCAATAAGAAATCGTGAAAAAGAGGGGAGCTCATTCGGCAAAAATTTAGAAAAAAGATCCAAAACTCTCTTCTCCTAGGGTCTCCTCCTTTCCTCTCCTTCACGTGCTCTCTTTCTTGGCTCACGGGCTCAAAGAACCGCCAGTTCACCCCTACCGGTGGATCCTTACTGATGACATCACCAGCTCCGCCACCCCCTCCGACATCCTCCTCCATTCTTTCCACGTCCCGCTGGTTGGAGCCTTACTTGTCTCCGTTTGCTTCGTTTCTCTTTCTCACGGCGTTTTGAGTTGGTCCGAATCCGAATCAGTTCTGTTCGGCGGCCGATCCAAGCGGTCCGACCATCATCGATCTCCCCTTAGGTGTTTTCCCGACCTTTCTGTGGTCGGAGTTTCATCGGAAAGCCACTAGAGAAGTTCTGGTGGTTCTTTCTTCCTCGGCGAATCAGATCAGTCCAGCCAAACTGATTTGATCCTTCTTCTTCGTCAGTACTGTTTTGACGCTGATCTGACGTCGCCGGACACTCCCTGGTGTCCTCTGGTGGTTGACGTCCATCCTCGGTGAAGAGAAAATGAGGAGACCAAAACAAGATTTACAAACATCGCCGTCACTGGATTTTTTGTTTTTTTTGTTTTTTGTTCTTCTTTTGGCTTCTCTCACGTGGATAGGACAACGAGGAGTGGAGGCTAAAGATAGCAGCCATGGACGGTCTTACTTGTACAGCCCCAGCTACCACGTGAGGAGGCAAATTTGGGAGTTCAACCCTGAGGCCAGCACCGTCGTGGTGGCGACTACACGTCAAGCCCCTTGGGGATCGCCTCTTGCGCATGTAGGATTCTCGGTGGTGTCCCTGCAGTAAAGTATTAGTGGGTTCCCAGTCACCACCAAGTCCATAAAAGTCAAGTGTTCGTCCAGTTCACGTTCATTCTTTCTGACATTCATCAAGTGACATCCGGCAAGGCCCCACCGAATCCTTGCTGTTGCACTCCGGATCCATCACCGTGAGCCACCATCTATCACAGCCACCGTCGCTCATCTCGCCGCTTATCCCATCCGCAATTCTGATCCTGTGTCGGGTTCGAACATGGAAGTTAGCCACAAATTAGGTAAGAATTTCATCCAGTATTAATTTAAATATTTTACTGCCTAATTTGTTTGATATCGTTACCTGTGAAATTGTTGCTATCTTCAGAGAGATTATGGATATTCGTAAGTTTTTTATTTTAAAAAAAAAAGAAAATATGGTGTCTTGCTTAATTTGAAAAATGCAATTTAATTGAATATTCTTTGGAAATCTTGGATATCTGTTACTCGTTAAATTTGGATAGAATTTAAAATTTTCAAAATCTTTTGAATATATCCAAGATATTTAATATATCATAATTTTTTCAAAATGTGATCGATTAGGAAAATTTCCTAATCCGCAACCGCATACATGAAAATAAATCTATCTACCAGGCCTTAGATAGAGTTATTTCCATAGCAGGTATTTCGAATTTTAGGATCGATCTGTTAGACTTCAGATCGAAACTTAATTCGAAAGATTTAGCAGTTATATTTTTTTTTTACTAAAAAATTTGCGATTTGAATTTAAATTCAAAAATTCAAAAAAATTTCATAAAAGAAAATAAAAATTCTGCACCTTTGAACTCTAAGTTAGGATTTATCAAAATTGTCAAATTGAGTATTTTTCTTGAGATTAGTACCGAAAGGGCGTTAAGGTAATCTAGCGTAACCAAGTCCTCGAATTTATAATCTCTAGTTCATAGAAATAAAATAGTAATCCCCGCTATTTTATTTAGGTTTCTAATCAATCTACCTTAAATGATTAGTGGCAACTCCCATTGAAAATATTTGCATGCTCATAATTGGAGCTAAGTTGCGGATTGGTAGAGTTTGGGAGAACTCGAGCTAAGTTAGTTAATTTAATTAATATAGTAATCCATTAGTCTAAGATCGGAAAAGCCGATTTTTTAGGTCGTAACATTTTGAAATATGCATTCTTTGAATATGCATTACACATCAGAATTTCTTATAAAAAATGGAAGTTTTGATGAAGGTCATGAAAATTTTCATAAAAAAAGTTTGGATCAAATCAAATGAAAAGACCTTCAAATGATGAAAGGTAAGCCATATCCAATCACATCCCCTGTACACTCGAAGTTAAAAATGTTGAAACGAGTGAGAAAACCTAATTTGAAGGAAATAGGGGATATTCGCAATGATTATATGAATTGAAATGATGAAAGGCAACCATTTTACTATCCCAAACACATGATTATCTATTGCAAACCAAATTTGAGCCTAAACAATGGAGAAATTTAAAAAAAAAAAAAAACAACCTTGTTGAGAACCACCCCACACTAGGGCAAATTAGGAGGTTCATGGTTGACATTTATGGAGAATAGGATCAAAAAAGATTTTATTGCATACACTTGTATCAATCTTTCTGTGATAACCTCAGATGAATTCATATGGAAGCTCACAACATCCCAAGAGGAAGAAGAGCATTTAGTTTTCATATCTCAAACACATTTACCTTTGGCAAAGCCCAATTGAGCCTGAATCTTCATTTTAGAACCCCAAGTTGGTGATCATCTCTTCACACTAGAGCATAAGCATATGATCCACTTTAATAAAAAGAAAGCAAAAGGACAGTACATCGAGTCCTTAAAATGCAAAAAGATCAAGGACGAAAGAGTCTGGGGCATGAAAAGGTAATGTGCCTGGTAAAAGTAAGGTCAATGCCTAGAAAAATGAGCAAAAGAAAAGGAAAAAGCATTCAAAAGAAAGAATGACAAAAGTTAAGTCAAAAGCAAAGCAAAAGTCGTGAAATATCAAAAGTCACAACAAATCAGTGATTAAAAAATCTCAATGAAAGTTTAAGGGACTTTTGTGTTTATGCTAAGAAAAGATCCCCACTAGACAAAGAAAAGGGTGGTGATGCCAAGAAGATCACCAATTCTATAAAAACCTCGAAATGAAAAATAGTAATAATTGAGCCTTTTTTAGCCTACCCAATACCAACATTATAACCTCTCTCCAAAGACTTTTCAGATTGGGATATTGAGAGTGAAAGTATGATTTTATGACAAGAAGTCATCACTTAAAGAAGTGTATGCAATATTACCTTGTCTTATCCTCGAGGTTCTCAACTTGTAGACCCTGAAGTCAGACATGACGAAATCCTTTTCTTGGCTTCTGAATGTCTATCCTTTGAATAGCCATTGACCAAGCCAACATTACAACCATTTGAAAGACCTTATCGGATCAATTGGATTGTATACATTGCGAACATCTCCAAACACCTAAGGATTGGTTAGGAGAGATAAAATTGAGAGATTTCATATCAGTCCCCTTTCAATCAAATGAAAGAAATACCAAATTCATATATCGAGACAAATCCTTTCTAATTAAGGTCTTCTAAATGATCATTCAAAACATTTCTTGAAAGATTTTGAGTCATTTGCTCAAATACTTCCTTTAAAAGGAAATTTGATTGTCACAATGTATCGACATGAAGAATGCTGCTTTTTCAAAACCACGTTTCAAAACAGTTTTTGGTTAACTAAAAAAACCATGCAAAAGTTTCATTTTATTAAAATAGATATTTCAAAGCAAATTGCACTTCGTAGCCTCTGAATGATGATTCTCATGAGTTATCGTGATTTTGCAGTTTTGAATATGATGATTTTTACAATTTTCTCAAGTGATTGCAGGATTGTAGCTTCTGAGCTATTACCCTCCAAGTGTTCGCAACCTGCAGCCTTGGATAACTTTTTTGGCCCAAAGCATGGCCCCATCCAAATCCTATTAGCAAGGAGCCTTTAGGCAATTTCAAAATCCTATAAGTAAATTACATGGCAGGTCTCCAAAATTTCAAGTCTATTTGGTGAGGAGCCACTAGACAAAATAGGTATTCTAAAGTAAATTGTACTTCGTAGCCTCTGAATGATGATTCTCATGAGTGATTGCAATTTTGCAGCTTTAAATATGGTGATTTTTATAGCCTTGCTAAGTGTTCGCAGGTTGTAGCTTCGGAGCTATCACCCTCTGAGTGATCAGACCTGTAGCTTTGGATGACTTTTTGTTGGCCCGAAGAATGGCCTATTCAATGGTGATTTTTATGGTCTTGCCAAGTGTTCGTAGGTTTGTAGCTTCGGAGCCATCACCCTTTGAGTGTTCGTAACTTGTAGCTTTGGATGACTTTTTAGGCCTAAAAACATGGCCTTATTATAGTTCTTATGAGTGATCGTGGATTTGTAGCCTTAGAGAATTGACAATCTGTAAGTGATCACAAACCATAGCTTCAGAAAACTATTACACAAATCCTACAGGCGAGGAGCCCATAGGTAAATTCAATTCCTACTGGCAAGAAACCATCAAGTAAAATCCAAATCTTACAGGCGAAGAGCCCCTAGGTAAATTCAATTCCTACTGGCAAGAAAACACTAGGTAAAATCCAAATCCTACAGGGTAGGAGCCCCTAGGCAAATTCAATTCCTACTAGTGAGGAATCAATAGGTAAACTTCAAAGTCTTATTGGTGAGGAACCATTAGTAAAATTAAAGTCCTATAGGTGAGAAACCACTAGGCAAAATTCAAAGTCTTAATTAGCAAAGAACCACCAAACAAATATTCAAAGTATTACTGATGAGGAACCACTAAGCAAACTCAAGTCTTAAGGTGAAGAGTCTCGGACGTTGATAATTTGTGAATTCATTCTCAAACTGAGAAAACAAAATAATCATCACCATCATCCATTCATGCCCTTGGATGAGCAACAAATAAACTCTCATAGAAAAGTAAGTTTCTCTCTCTCTCGAATCATTAAGAACCCTTTCAAAATGTGTTCTAAAGAGAACCTTTGGATTAAATCACGAATCTCAAAAGCAAAGACCTCAATTAGTTGTTATGAAATTTCATCTTGTTTAGTGAGTCGACTAAAAATTCAGCTGTCACATTGTTTTTGAGATCAACCTCTAACAAGCTTAATCTCAAAGAGGGGCAGCTGTTAACACCTAATTTTTAGCTCATTTTTGTCATATTTTTAAAAATTTCAAAATTAGGTCTACGGATCTGGGCCAAGCCTAGAAACCTATTTCTAAACCAAAAAATAATTTTTTATCATTTTTCTTTTAGTCAAAATAAGCAAGAAAATCAAGAAAAATAGTAAATGGAATCAGAAAATTCCATAAAAATAGTCAATAATCTTCTTTTAAATCCAA
Organism: Syzygium grande; assembly: GCA_024733475.1. NCBI lineage: Eukaryota > Viridiplantae > Streptophyta > Magnoliopsida > Myrtales > Myrtaceae > Syzygium > Syzygium grande. The sequence continues at coordinate 14,467,913 of JAMXDD010000004.1, read as the reverse complement.
TTTCATAAATACATTGTCAATTTTAGAAAATCTCAATCGGGCACATGTTTTTCTCAAAATTAGGCAAAATTAAACTCGAATTGAACCAAAAATGAAATTAAATTTTTTCTAAACATTTTTAGGTCATAGTGTCTTCACAACAATTGATTCTGGGACCTTTAATTGCATAATGGTCGGTCCAATTGCACAATTTGACATAAAAATAAAAAAAATCTCCAAAAATTGATTGAAAATTAAGAATTTTGAACCTAAATTGGGAATTGTGCCTAAAACAAAATTTTCGAAATGTGAGATTATCATTTCTGGGGTTAATCAGGGGTGGGTAATTCAATTTTGGCATCAATTTTGCCTAATCATGTCATTAAGAGCTCGAATTGAACAAAACCCTATTAACCCGAATATAAAAATAAGAAAATCTTGAGCACAATTATAATAAAAATTGAGGAAAATTATATGTTTGGGTTCGGAATATGATGGGAAATTCAATTTTAAGGTTGAATTTCAAAAATTGGGTGGAAATTGGGTTTAATTTGTGAATTTAAGCAAAATCGAACTGCTGGGTCGGACAGTCAACCCAACCCGACCCGCATAGTTCGTCTTCCTTACCCGGTCGTCGAAAACCCGCGAAAGACCTAGGAAAATAGACTTAAACCTAGAACTTTGCCAATCGTTTCCCATAAATTCAACACATGGAAATTAATTAGGCCAGCTGGAAAATGTCCAGCTGGCATCGTTTAACAACCAAAACCAATTAGAATTCGATTCCAACCGAATTTGAGCGCGAAACCAATAAAAAAAAAAGAGAGGAAAAAACTGAAGGAGGGAAGCTGTTCGATGATTTTCCCGAGAGAGAAAGAGAGAGAAACAGAGGGAAACCGAAGGAAGAAAGCTATAGAGAGAGAGGGTTAGAGGTCCCCCTGTGAGTGATCAAGGCCGCCCTAGATGGCGGGGCGTCGACAAATCACAAGTTGACCGTGACCTCCCCTCACCGTGCCAAGCGTGAAAAGCTGATCGGGAAGGCTTGAAACCAGGTGTGTTCAGCGTCCAGACCTATTTCGGCGAGTCTAAGCACACTGGGAGGAAGTCCGAGAGTTAAGGAACAATCCCTGGGATCCCGTTCGGTTCAACAATTTCATCTGATCGTCAAACGAATCAGGTGAAAATCGTTCCCGGTCACATTTATAAAACTTTTCCAGATTTTGATTTTGGTCTCAATATGCATATTTAGGTGATTTCATTGTCGAATCTTAACATTTTGATGATCATTATTAGTTTCTGAACATTTTGATATGATTTGATTGCATTTTGGACCTCAAAAAAACGCATGAACTAAGCCGGCCCCCATATAAACCGTCTCGCCGGAGCTTCGACGACCTCGCTGGAGCATTGCCATGGCTGTAAGGCTATTCAAGTTAGTTTCCCTGATCATTGTTTGATGTTTTGATGGTTATTTGAACCGACTTAGACGGCTAGGGCGGTTAGTTTTAGGATTTGAATACTAGAAAATGAAAAATTAAGAAAAGTGCAAGTTAGGTTCTTTTGATCGGTTTTTCACCGGCCGGCAAAGGTCCGACGGCGACCAGAATAGGCTAGATGGAAAATAGAATGTGTAGGCTTGTTGATGGTGCAAATGGAACGGCGAAATAGTCGCCGGAAGGTCGCCGACGGTGAGCCTAAAGTCACAGCCGCAAGAACATTAAACAAAAATTAGTGCACACCAACTCTTTGATAAAATGTCTAAATGAAAAGGCTTGAAACAGCGCCGTTTTGGCGTTGGGTTCGCCAGAAGGGATGATCAGCGTCGGTGACGGCCGGTTCAGTCTCGACCGAACCGGTTTGAACCGGTCCGACCCGGTTCATTCCCCTCGGTGGGAAAATTCAAATTCAAATAAAAATAAAAAAATCATAAAATTCTAAAAAATTAAAAAAAATTAAAAACTAAAAAAATCCTTAAAAAACCACAAAAAATAATAAAAATTAGATTTTTTTAAAGAAAATTCAAAAATTTTGCAGAAAATTCATAAAAATCAGAAAAATTATAGAAAATTGTGGAAAATTCAAAAATTTTGAAAATTCGGAAAAGACAAATAAAAATTTGAAAATTTTTGAAAAATTGGAAAATTCACCAAAAATTTCTAGAAAATCATAAAAAAAAGTCATTTCTCGGTTTAAAAAAATTTTTCCAAAAAAAAATTCAAAAATTTGAAAATTCACAAAAAAGTCCAAAATCATCGTGGCCAGCCATAAAAAATGAAATTTAAATTTTTGAAGTGTCCAAGTGGCACTAAAAAAATCAAAAATTTTGAAAATCCACAGAATGATTAAAAATCATTGTGGCCAGTCATAAAAAGTGAAACTTGGATTTTCCAAAATGCCTAAGTGGCATAATTTGGAAAATTCCAAATTTAGAGCCAAAACCCCAAAAAAAATCCTAAACCTTAAAAAATGAAATGAAAAAACAATTAGAGCTTTGTTAGGGTTTGGGTAGATTTTCATTTCTAGTGACCAAATTAGGATTGCTGTGATTGACTTGCCATTAGATGTGTATTTGATTCTTGGATGCTTAATTATTTGTCCATGATTAGATTAGTGAATTGATCTTAGAGATCCGTGTAATACGCTAGACATGCCATATTGTTCTTAAGTACCGAAAGGGCATTAATGGTCTCAATTTGGGATTGTTAATGTAACCAAGTCCCTTATCCAGAATCTTTGGTTCATAGGATTGCAATACTTCTCCTGTACCATAATTAGGTTTCTAGTCGACCTACCGTAAATGACTAGTGGCGACTCCAAGTTTAAGTTTAGATCAAATAAACCTCGCTATCGCATGAGGTATGATCTGGAAGAGGCCTATATAGTAAAATACCTCCATCATAAAGCACAAGAGCATGTGGCGCGACAACTACAACTGAAAAATGACTAGAAATGAATTAATTGATTTTTTATTCAATTTTAGCTTTTTTTACACAATTTTGGGAAAAACATATTTCCAATTGAAATTTTATAAAATTGACACTATATTAATGAAATTGGATTTAAAATAAGACTAATGACTATTTTTATGGAATTTTTTGATTCCATTTGCTATTTTTCTTGATTTTCACCCTTATTTTGACCAAAAGAAATTAAAGAAAAATTCAGGAAAATTTTAAAAAATTTTATTTTCGATTTAGAAATAGGTTCCTAAGCTTGGCCAAGGTTCGTAATTCTAATTTTATGATTTTTGAAAAACTATAAAAAAATGAGCTAAAAATTAGGTGTTAACAATAGACATCGCTCGTCGGAGGCGGCAACATGAGGGAGGACGAGTGCAAAGACAGAGAGAACGCAAATCTGAAAAGTGTGGGTGAGATCGTGAAGTAGAGAGAGAGAGAGGAGAGAGAAAGGCCCTTGCAATATTTTTCAAAATCTCAGCTCTCCTGATGCGGTAGGGCCCTCGCGACATGTGTCGTGCGTTAAGGCACTCGGATTAATCTACGCTAGAATCCCAGTGGTACGCAATATTTTCTTGCCAAGGCCGGGCCATTTTCACCCTTTGGTGGGCGATTTCATCCCCTTGCAAGACTATATTAATCTAGCACGTCCCCTTAATCCCAAAAATTTCTCTATAAATAGAGTTTCATTTGCTCACTTTCCACGAAGTATCAACCATAAATCTCTTCTCTTTTATGTTTGGTGAGAGTGAGTTTTTGAGAAAAGTGTCAAAAAAAAATCCTAAACTTATTGTATTTGTGTCAATTTAATTTTAAACCTTTTAATTTTGCTAATTTAGTTCTAAACCTTTTGACCTAGTGCCAATTCAGTCCTTCTGGCTAATTTCTATTGGATATTGCTAACGTGGTCGTCAGCCGACCTACATGGTACATTCGATACTAATGTGGATATTTTTTAATAATATTTTAATAATTTTAATTTTTCTTTTTATTCCTTTCATTTTTTTTCTCTTTTCTTCCCTTCTCTTTCCAAAGTGGCCCTCATCGCCACAGGTGAGCGTCGGCCGCATCGAACCTAGATTTGGCGAGGCTAGGCATCACTTGAGCAAAGGCGGCCTCACCAAGCCTCACCCTAGCCTAGGCGACGCCCTGCAAAGGTTTTTTTATATATTTCAGCCAATTTAGTCCTAAACATTTTGATATAGTGCCAATTCAGTCCTTCCAGCCAATTTTGATTAGATATTGCTAACGCAGATGCCAGCCAACCTACATAGTACGGCTAGCACTGATGCTGACATTTTTAATAATATTTTAATAATTTCAACTTTTTTATTTTTTCCTTTATTTTTTTCTTTTCTTTTTCTTTTCTCTTTTTTTCCTCCTCTTTCCGATGGCCGGAAAGGGTGGCCTCATTGCCACAGGTAAGCATCCCTCGTCAGACCCAGATCAGGCGAGGCCAGGCATCGCCTAAGTGAGGGCAGGCTCACTAAGCCTCACCCATGCAACGCCCAACAATGGTTTTTTTTTTATATTTATGTAATTGCAAATTCGTTCGTGTAAGAGGTGGAAGTGAGAAGTGAGAGACTGGCGTTGCTGCTGCTGCCCAACTAGACGTTGTTGCCACTGCTGTGGAAACTGTTGGTGTTGTTGGAATTATGCTGGTTGAGGTTGAAATTGGTGAAAGGGTTGCTGTTGTTTCTGGGGAAGAAGGCGAGGGGTTGTTGCTGGAGATAGAGATGGTCATGGCTCGATGGCATGGAGATGTTGTTGTGGGTTGCCATGCTTGGTATAACGTTCCAGTTCCCCTCAAGAACGAGTGCTCCATCGCTCCTCTCTCTCTCTCTCTCTCTGCGCTTGAACAAGTGCCAAACTCAGACTCGATAGAGAAGACCTCTCTCAAATTTGGCACGGGCAAGGATCGGCCTTGCCAAGTGTCGCTTGGGCCATAGCGAGGCCAATGCTCGCCTGTGGCAACAAGGGCCATCATCGCTTAGGCAAGCTCAGCCCTTGTAAGCCACTGGAAAGAGGAGAAAGATAAAAAAAAGAGAAAACAAGAGAAAGGAGAAAAATAAAAAATAAAAAATAATTAAAAATATCTATGTTAGTGCCAATCATGCCATATAAGTCGCTCGGCATCCACGTCAGCAATATCCATCCAAAATTAGCTGAAAAGACTGAATTGACATTAGGTCAAATATTTATGATTAAATTGACACGATTAAAAGATTTAGAACTAAATTGGTACTAATGTAATAGATTTATGACTTTTCTAATACTTTTCTTGAGAGTTTTCTTATCAAATTTGGGGAAACAAAATGGTAGAACGCTCGCATGTGCTCTTTTCATCTATTGGTAGAACATAGAGGTGAAAGAGGATATGGAATAGTCCCTATGCTATTGCCTTGTGTCACTTTCTTTCTTCGTAAGTGAGTCCTTTTTCTTTTCTAATGTATAACATAGCGGTATGCCGGAGAACGTAGGGAAGCTATGAACTCGACATTGGCTTAGGTTTCAAGGTAGGCATTAAAAAGGTCATAATATTAGGAAGGTAATAGTGGTTGAAAATCGCTAATGGGTATGGGCTCATACATATGCAATCCATATCCACGATTTATCCTTTACATAGTGGAAGGTATCCCATAGCATATTTGTTAAGATGTGTACCTACAGTGTAGAAGACACGTGAAGTTTATTAATTTTTGGCCAATCAATGAATTTTCCTTAAAAAATGTTGATATAATCTCATAGTGCTACATTTTCTATGTTGACACCTAATTTTTTACCTAAAGTTCGACTGAAGTTGATCGAAAACATTATTTACTTAAACATTCCATTGAAATGTACAATTGGGTTTGTGACAATCAAGAGCTTTCAAACAATACTGGATTTGCCCATATGGGAGGGACGGATCTTAAAATACCAAATCTGTTAACCACAGTCGATCGATCATGAGGTGTTGGGGATTTTATAATTTCACTTAAACAATTAATTGCACCTTGAAGATCAACTAATAAATTTGCTGATGCCACAAGAATCACATCGATCAGACTTTTAGCGAAGAAAACATGCAAACTTTTCATAAGGGTCATCTACTCGGCTTGATTCTCAGAATGTCCATGATATCGATTTTTTTTTTTAATTCAAACGTCATTTCGTAAAATTCGGGTAACAAACTTTCCGTAGACACAAAAATCGAGTCGATTGAATAATAGACTGAAAAAGTCATGCCTGGACAAAATTTGATCAAACTTGACCAAAATATTATTTTTCAAAATTTACATTAAAGGGAGTGACCGGAAGCAGCCAAACCGCGATTGCTATGCGGCAGAATTAAGGCCTGCCTGGCACTATGCAACGTCCAAGGCCGAGTCATTTTGGCCATTTGCAAGGCCATTTGAGCTTTTTGCAGAGCTAACTAAGCATTTTGCAAAGCCATATTAACCTTGCACAAGTCTCCCCATAATCCCAAAATTTCTCAATAAATAGGAGGTTCATTTGCTCATTTCCCACAAGGTAATCATCCATAAATCTCTCTCTTTTATTCTAAACTCTGAATTGAAGTAACTTGATCTATCTTCTATAAGATGAAATCCCAGGGAAATTCAAGCTTGAAAATTATGGCGATTCTAGATGGCGGGTGGATTAAAAAAAATTAGTGCGGCGTCAAGTAAGGGTTCTAAAGCCCCTAAGTAAAATAAATGTTGTTATAATGCTAGAATTAGGCTAGACAATATAAATAAGATAGTTGTTACTTTGCTTGCTTTAAATTAGGCTTGTCATGAATATTAAGATGTGTTAAAATTACAAAAAGCCATAACCTATCACAATTGTGCCAATTCAGTCCTAAACATTTTGCATTTATGCTAACTCAGTCTATCCAGCCATTTTTGGCTGGCCGACATTGATGTGGACACTAGGCGACACCAGCCAATGCTAACGTTGCAATTTTTAGATAATTATTTTTTTTCCTTTTCCTTTTCTTTTTTCTTTTCTTCCTTCCTTCCTTTCTTCTTTTGTTTCCTATTGTGGTTGGTGAGGGTCGTTGAAGCTTGTCGACCACTAGGCAAGGGCCACGAAGCCCTCTTCAGCTGGCGAGGGTCGCGACCCTCACCCGAATCTAGGCGAGGCTAGCCTCACCATGGCCTCGGCTACATTTGGTAAGGCCATGGCCGCCTTTGCCTAGGGTTGGTGAGGCTTACTTCATTGGACTTCTGCTCTTGGGCACAATCAAAGGTAAAAAAATGTATGCCTCCTACGCATGTTGTTTGCTTCCATTCTTCTTCCATGCTATTCAAGAATGTGAGTGCACTGGGTTTTGGGGGTGAGGCCAGCCTCACCGGTCATAGGAAAAGGCGGCCATGGCCTCGCCAACCGTGGGCAAGGCTGCCTTTGCCCGAGATCAGCGAGGCTTGCCTCCCCCGTGGCCCTTGTCTAGGGGCTAGTGAGCTCCGGTGACCCTTGCTAGCCATAATGGGAAACAAAAGAACAAAGGAAGGAAGGAATAAAAGAAAAAAGAAAAGAAAAAGAAAAAGAAAAAGAAAAAGAAATTAATAAAAATTTTGAAATAAAATAAAATAAAAATTATTGAAAAAATTGCCATGTCAGTGTCGGCCGGCTTCCATGTAAGCGCTGGCTAGCTGAAATTGGTCGGATGAACTAAATTGGTACAAATGCAAAAAGTTTAAGACTGAATTGACAAAAAAAAAAGAGGTTTATGACTTAATTAGCACAATTGCAATAGGTTTAGGACTTTTTAGGTAATTTTCCCAATAAGTTGTTCTAATGTTGATATTATCTTGAAAACTATAAATAAAATGTCCTTATTAGTTGTTATTCTTCTTTAAAAACCTGGAAATTATCATAATCTCTCTTGGCTGTTATTTTGCTTAAGTGATTGCATTAGAAAATTCATTGTCTGAAGCCAAGCCATTGGTCGAAATACCGAGGGAATCGATTCGGGTGGACCAAAGGCCGGAGGGCTCACACACGAAAAGCTATAGAGCCGAGGGGGCCTTGATTCTGAATCGAGGCCTTGCGCATATCCTGAATTTTTCAAAAAAAAATCAATAGAAAAACTCAGTTATTTTGCCATAAATATTTTCGACTTTCTAAACCTTCTTATATATGATCGAAAGCACGAAAATACTCTCACTTTAGTATGCCAAGTGATGACATGCTCCCGTCCATTTCAAACTACACACACATCAATAAATAGCCCATCATTTTGTCAGTTGTACCGGCATACACTCACAAAATTGGGACTCATGCATATTTCTGCATTTCGTCAATCGTATTTCAAACACAAACACACACAAAATCATGCAAGTGAGGGTGGCTGGCAAGGGCAAGGGCTGGCAACCCTCCCCATACGTGAGGGCGTCGTGGCCCTCGCCGGCTTTGGGTGAGGACCGCAATGCCCTTGCCAAATCTGGCTAGGTGAGGGCTCGGCGGCCCTCGCAGGCCCCATGCAAGTCGCTTGGGTGAGGGCATCCCGACCCTCGCCAGATCTGGCTAGGCGAGGGCTTGGTAGCCCTCACCTATGGCTGGCAACGGTCACCGGCCCTAACTCCAAAACCCAAAAAAGAAAACAAATAAAAGGAAAAAAAAGAAAAAAAGTCATAAAAATTTCAAAATATTATTAAAATATTATTTAAAAATATCAACGTCAGTGCGACGTGGCCGACCGGCATCTAGTCAGTGATTTCCGATCTAAATTGGCTGGATGGACTCAATTAGCAAGAAGTAAAAAGGTTTAGGACTCAACTAACAAACATGAAAGGTTTATGATAAAATTAGCAAAAGTGCAATAAGTTTATGACTTTTTGGAAAATTTTCTCCCATATCTTACTTTTGAAAATGCAAAGCTTTTCCAATAAAAATTTTCAAAGCCCTTTTCCATCATAACTGTACTTCTGCCCTCCGGGAACCCGAATCCTCGGTGGGTTTAGAGGGGCGCTAGATTTTGTAATAAAAAATAATTATATGTGTATACGTTAAGAAGTCTTTCATGCATATTTCATTTATGGCCATACACATCTTTGCATATTTTCGACATATTAGGTAGATTATACATCCTTCTGATACATTCCAAAATGGGTCTTAAACCCATATATGACTATAACTTTGAAGGGCCTATCTAAATGGGTTTTAAAATGTAAAGACTAAAACAAATGAGTCTAAATGGGTTAGGCTTAGAACTCATTTCCAACCAATTTCCTTATTTAGCCTTATAATCATATATATATATTAAACGAAATTATATTTTTTTCTTTTTTCTGTTTTTCTTTTTTTGTTTTTTTTTTTCCTTTCCGTTCTTCTTGGTCGATTCGAGGCCCCTCAAGCCTCAAGCGGGTCGGGACGAGGCTCCAACCTGGCGAGCTTGAGCCTCACCAGATCGGTGAGATTCGAGCTTCGCCAATCGACGGCCACAGTGACGGCCGAAGAAGAAGGGAAAAAAAAAGAAAAGAGAAAATTAAAAAAATTAAAAATTCATATTTTTAAACAAATAAATGAAAAAAATAAAAATTATTAAAATGAGTAAACAGAAGAAAATCAAATCAGATTTTCCATATCAAAATGATAGAAATAATTTTTTAATTCATTTTTAGGTTTCAGTCAAATATCGGAAAATACTATTATTTTCTTTAAAATATTTTAGAAATGTTAGATTTTTTGCGAAACAAACAAAATGTCAATTTTTTTTTATAAAAATTATCCACTAGATTTGTATTGCATATAAATGTTTTAACAATATAATTAGTTTAAAAATCATAAGAAACAAAAGGAAAGAGTAAAAAACACATACCATGAGACTCTATGCACCATGGTGAAAATTTGTTATATGAGTTTAGTATATACGTATAAAACCATATCTCGGATCGAATTGAAAAATGATATTAACGAATTTTTTTTACCTGAATTTGCTCCTGCCCACCCTGTTCACATTATTCACAACGTTGTTTGCATCGAAGGTGTAAGGATATTTCTTGCTCCACACTAACAAATTTGATTAGCTACGCAAGAGATTATCAGATTGTCTTCTTCACACTTAAAAGAGACTGTTTCGACTTTTTCTCACCTAAACTCCCTCCTAAAAACCAAACCTCAATGCATGCTTATAAAGCTCAAGAGCCACCATTCTCTTTTCCCTTAAATTTGTGCCTAAGCCATTTGTTCTGTCATTGAATCATCTGTTGCATTGCAGCGAAGATCGACATGAAGAACCAAAGCAAACCCTTCCTCTTTTCTGCTTTTTCCCTTTTCTTTCTTCTTGCGCTGTGGAGCACAGCAACATCATCCATGACCGTAGAAGTTGGTAACGCCCCACCTTCTCGTTTCATTTCAGTTTTTGCTGGACCATACAATGCTATCCAATATGGATTTATATTTGCTACACAGCCATGTGATACCAGTAGAAGAAAAGGAAAAAGAAAGTTTACATAGACTTGTTAGATGCATGACATCTGTCAGTCAAATACAAAAAGATGTTGCAGACGACACACATTGTGAAATCTATACTACTGTGTAGAGCATTGTTTTCTTGTATTTCCCTCAATTTTTGGTCGCAGGAAAACCGGGCTTCTTATAATGGGAGCTACAAATATACATATTATCCTCATTTATATTAATTAGTAAAGCTCGCACGTGGGTAATGTCCTTATTTGTAGCCTAGTAATCAGAGGCCTGGAGAATAAGATCTTACTTTATACAGTACCAAATGAAAGTCGATGATTCTAATAATTTGTGCGGTGATGTGTATCAACTGTGGTGCGCAAGAGGATGAGAGAGAGTTCGATTACATAGCCGGGAGCGAGAAGGGACCGATGCACTGGGGGAAGCTGAGGAAAGACTGGGAAGCATGCAACAACGGCGAAATGCAGTCGGCAATTGACCTGTCGAGCTGGAGAGTGAAGGTGATTCCCAAGCTGGGGGAGATAGAGAGGAGCTACAAGTCCTCCAATGCGACCCTCAAGAACAGAGGCCACGACATTTCTGTAAGTTTTAGTTACATCACTTCATACTCCTCCTATGTCCAATATATTTATTAGGGTTTGGGGACAAAACAGAAAGATGATTTATCAGGAAAAGCAAGACCTTTAATGTGGCTAACGGCCTCTCTCTCTCTCTCTCTCTCTGTATAGATTGGTTTGTGGGGAGTTTCTTTTGTTCAAAGCACGTTCTGCTTGGCTCTAACCCAACCAAAATAGCCTTTCTTTTATATATAAAACAAATTGAGATTGCTTTTAGATATTATTATTTATATGCATCATTCTTTATAAAAAAAAATTGGATAATCAACTAAAACCAAAGTTTGATTTCAAATTTAAATGTTAAAGTAAGGTTATGCCGAACTCCTTGAATAAGAGTTCGATTTGATAAGTAGGATTTAGTAAGTAGTGTGCGGATCTTGCAAATTGTAAATGGGTGTTTGTAATTGGAAGTAGTGCTTGTTAAAAAACCCAATGAGGCATTGTCGTGTGTATTTACTGAAGAAACTTTGTTAAATGTCCCTACATATTATTGTTTTTTTCTATATGTTATTTTGATCCGTGACATCACTTTGACCGCCTAACTTCGTTTAAATCATGATGTAAAGTTTGTTTAAACAACTCTGTAGAAATTATCGAACTTACAAGGTCACATTGTGCCGTTTGGAATGGCTTTTTAATGGCTTTAAGCCTCCCAATTAGGCACATCCGTGTTTCGTGCTAAGACAATAAGATATAATATTTTGATTTTCAAAAGTTTTGGACTACCTTGAAAGCAATTGTTTATTCGTCTTCGAGGCTTAGATGATTGACGAAAAAAAACAAGGGGTGGGAAAAGGAGTACCATCTTTAAAAGTTAACAGCAAAATCCAAAAGTCCAATGCCAAAGTAAACACCCATTTAAGATTAGACAACAAATGATGGATTGCGTGTGTGATTGCAGCTTCAATGGGACGTGGGCAGTGTTGGATCAATTAAAATTAATGGCACTGAATATTTTCTCCAACAATGTCACTGGCATTCCCCTTCCGAGCATACCATTAACGGCACAAGGTCTCTCTCTCTCTCTCTCTCTCTCTCTCTCTCTAAACATCAAACTATTATTCAATTAACATTGTACATGTAGTAATATGAATCTACAAAAATCTCACCGGAGCAACAGTCTAAGTTCATTTTAATACGCGTGCTAGATTCACTGCAGATCTCCATCGAGCATCATCAGCATTCGCCATATGGTGTTGTATATTTGACAATTGTTTTTGTTTATGTGTGGTACATACTTTAGGTATGAATTGGAGCTACACATGGTTCATGTAAGGACAGACTCAGACGATGAGAACAAGATTGCTGTCGTTGGGCTCTTCTACGAGACTGGCCAGCCAGATGCTTTCCTTTCCAAGGTAACTTCTTCATGTGCATCTTGTGTGTCATCGCCTCTTTATGCTCTCATATATCTATGCTCTTCATTGTTTTGTTTCACATTATGCTGTTCATGTTAATGAGGATCTTAAGCATATTTGGTTAACTTCTTTAAGAATAAAAATTAGATTTTCCATGCACTGGTTATATATGTCATAAGAAAATTCAATCACTTGAATTTTATGACATGCGGGTGATCCATTGAAAAGTCAGGGCACCAAAGTGAGTACCATTAATCTTGAATCTCGAGTAATGGCCGAGCTACTGCCCACTGGTGGATTTAGCTCAAGCTTCCATATGTCACTTATGATGTCATTTTTTCCACATATTTTGTATCATAAGTTACTGCTTTCATTAATTTGCGACTAATTATCCCATAGAGATACTTAATTTATTATAACTAGTTCGCAAGGTCAATTCACAAAAGCGGTGTGCAGCTCGAGGTAATCAATAGCACTTAATGGCATTACTTGTGCGCTCGCAATTTGGCATTAACACTTAGTAAATCAATTTGAGGATCAATTTAGTATACCTAGAATCGCCTATTTCTTAATGTCCTGGTGCAAAATCAGATGCCCCCAACTGTGAGGGATGTGTGTTCAATTGGTGTTTCAGTTAACGGAGAATCTACGGTCCATGGTTGACCAAGAGGGGGAGAGACAGATGGGCATGATTGATCCAACAGAGATCAAGATGGGTGGCAAGAAGTATTTGAGATATATGGGCTCTCTCACTGTCCCTCCTTGCACAGAAGGTGTCATATGGATTATCAACAAACAGGTAATACAGGCCCAATAACACACTTTTTATCCGTAAATTTATATGTTCTTGCTTGGTCTATAGAACCAAGTGTTTAAGCTTAAGTAACCCTTCAATTTGATAATCCAACAGATAGGCACTGTATCAAAGGACCAAATCAAGTTGCTCAGAGAGGCTGTTCATGATGCAAGCACACTAATTACTTGGTTACATGAATCTAGTGATCCATGATGCTCGCCTAACTGTAACTTGCGGCTATCATAGAAATCGCAAGTCATGGAATCAAGTGAGTAATTAGTAATCATAAGTTATTTAGAAATAATCAATAAAATAAAGGGTAACTTGCCTAGTTAATCAGGCCAGGCTGGACATGGCGATGAAGCCTTTTTGGTTAGGCAATGGAGATAGTAAAAATAGTATGACTTCGTTAGAATTGAGTGTCAACTCATGATTTGTGTGAAAGGGTTATGTTTGTCCTCCAACCAATGCCCAAAAAGTGGAGATCACCCACATTTAATTCTAATTAATTAAGTTTTACACAAAGATGATATCCATAGCTTGGAACTCACTACTCGGAGACTCGATTGGAGGAAGATATTGTCCTATGCGAAAAATGTATCGACATCTGATGAAGAATTCAAATTGCAGTATGCGGAAGAGAATGCAAGGCCTGTGCAACCGCTCAATCGAAGAGAGATCGACCTCTACAAACCAAAAGAAGGAGCAACACCAAATTAATCATTTTCGAAATCATCTATGTTCTTTATTGGCATTAGGGTTTCTTATATTCACCCTGCCTCATAATTAATGTATGAATCTTGTATAATGGGCTTGTACCCCTCAAAAAATAATGTCACTTTGACACGATTATATATAGAGTAATTTTCTATTTCTGTTGAGTATTTACCTTAGGATGTGTCTATCTTGCCTAGAGTATGATATGGCGAATTACCAAGTTTAGTGAAAAAAATCTTTTTTGTTCGATGTTTAGTGAAAAAGTTGAGAAGTCAAGAATTTTTTAGACTCCATTTGTTTTGCAAAAAATGAATAATTTGAAAATAATTTCTTAAAAATGATCGCTTGCATGGCTTATAAAAAATAAACAAAAGGAAAATATTTTCATTGTCCACGAAAATATTTAGACATAAATTGTTGTAGATAATGAAAAAAATTTTCTTTGGCTAATTATTTTAAATGATACAAACGATCATTTTTAGGAAAATTTTTTTCAAATCATTCATTTTCTATAAAACAAACGGAGCCTAAGGCTTAGAAGTATATCGAAGAAAGGAAATGGTCTAATTACACTTATAAAATACAATTGTAAGTAGTGTCTCGCCGCATTTTTTTGGGGCTTTTGAAATTTGCGCGCTAAGGAGATATTTCTGTGTAAGGGTTTCTCCCAAATCATATCTCACGTGACAGTGGATGGTAATTTCCTATTTAGTTTAAGTTTGTGATTTTGGAGTCGCCACTAGTCATTATTGATAAGTACGCTAGAAACCTGATCGGGGTATGGGAAAAATATCACGATTCTACGAACTAGAGATTCTGAGTACAGGGACTTGGTTACGTTATTGATCCCAAATTAAGATCCCTAATGCCCTTTCGGTACCTAAGAACGATATGATGTCTAGCATGTCATGCAAATTTTTTAGGCTTACTCATTAATATCCATTCTAATAGTAGGAAAAACCAATCAAGTATTTAATATACAATCAATGTCAAGCAGATCAATCAATCCTAAATGGTCTCTAAAAATGAAAATCAATCAAAACATCCAAATCCTAATAAAGATCTAGAAGCTTATTCATTTCATGATTTACATTTTTTTTTTTGGTTTTTTTAAGGGTTATACTGGGTAGCGCTGTTGGAGCGCACACTCTTCCTCTCGTAAAAGGTTGAGTGTTCGAATCCCGGGCACCGCAAGGTGACTTAACCGATGGCACGTGTGTGTGGTGGCTAAGACGTGTCGCCCCTGGGGTTTACTCCCCTGTCACCGTCTTGGGGGGGTTCCTGGGTTAAAAAAAAAAAAAAATAACCATTGAATTTGAGATTTTCTAAAAATGTCACTTGGGCACTTCCAAAAATTCAAATTTCACTTTCTAAGGTTGGCCAAAGTGTTTTTGGACCATTCTGTGAATTTTTAAAATTTTTTATTTTTTTTTCAAAAATTTCATTAACCAAGAATTGATTTTTATAATTTTCTAAAAAAATTTTATGAATTTTCCAAGTTTTCAATTTTTTATTGATTTCTCTAAATTTTTCACTTTTATTTGTATTTCCTAATTTTTCTAAATTTTTATGAATTTTCAAAAAAAATTTGAATTTTTATGAATTTTCTAATTTTTTTCTATGAATTTTTTTATTTTTTCTGAATTTTTTAATTTTATGAATTTTTTAATTTCTATTATTTTTTAGATTTTTTAAGATTTTTTTATTATTTAAATTTTTTAAATTTCCCTCCAGGAAAATGAACCGGACCGGCCTAATTCAACCTAGTTTGGCCTGATCAAACCGGGCGTCGCCGGTGCCGGTTGTTGGTCACCTTCTCTAGCGACCCCAGCGTCGAAATGGCGTCGTTCCAAGGGAATTTCATTGGGGTATTTCCCCAAACAGGTGGTGTGCACAATTTTGTATTCAATATTTTGAAGGCCGTGACTTTGAGCCCGCCGCCAGTGACCTTCCGATGCCCTTTTTCGATTGATTTTTGGTTCTTAATCAAATTCGTATCACCCTCTATCAAACTAAACCAACTGATTGGCCATCGAACTGTCACCGACAAGCGAAAATCTCATCAGAAAATGCCAATTTGTTACTAACCTAAACCGTGCTCATCAAAAACTCAACATCCCTATTCTACTCGCCTTAATCGTCTAGTTCGGTTCAAATCAAGGACAAAAACATCAAACAATGATTAAAGAAGGCTAACTTGATATGCCTGTGGCCATGGTGATGCTCTGGTGAGGACCTGTGAGTCCGGCGAAGTGGTTTTCATGCATGGCCGACTCAGTTTGTGCATTTTTAATGATCTAAATGCAATCAAATAGCACAAAATATGAGTAGAAACAAGTTCTAAACATCAAAATGCTAAAATTCATCAACGAAATCACATAAACATTCATATTGGGACTAGAATTGAATTTTGGAAATTTTGGAAAAAAATTATTATGAGCCAACTTTACCTTCTTCGTTCGATGATCAGAAGGAATCGTCAAACTGATCCACGCCTCTAGAGTTATTCCTTGACACTTGAACTTCAACCTAGTAGTCTTGGCCTCGCTGGAAGAGCTCTGAGCGCGTCAGTCAAGCTTGATCTTAGACATTCCTAGTCAACTTCCGTTTTGGTTCGCCCGAGGAGGAGATCCTCCCTAGACGGTCGATTCGCTGACGCTGTTCAATTGATCGACGCCAATCACTCAACCTGGGGATCTCCACTCCTCTCTCTCTATAGATTTTAGGCTTTTTCCCTCTGTTTCTCTCTCCTCTCTCCTCAGCAAATCCTCGAACACCTTCTTTTTGCAATGTTGAGTTTTTCTTCCTTTTTGTTCATCAAAATTCCCATCTAAATTCGGTTAGAACCGACTTAGAATCGGTTAGATCGAATCTTTGGTGCCAGCTAAAGATTCTTCAGCTGGCTAAATCAATTTACACGTGCTAGATTGACCGAGGGAAGCTCATGAATTCCTGGGTTAGTACAACAGCCAATTGAAGCAGTTAAGATCATTCGAGACAGGCTTAAAACCGCTCAGAATTGTCAAAAGAGTTATGCGGATCGGAGATGTAGACCTTTGGAATTTCAATGGGAGATCATGTCTTCCTTAAGGTGTCACCAATGCGAGGAATGTCCCGATTTGACAAGAAAGGAAAGTTAAGCCAAAGGTAGAGGGAAGAAGAGTAGAAGTGCCAAAAGTTGAGCATGGAACTTATTTTGGTGCCAAAAGTTTCAATCGAATTACTTAAGTGCCAAAAGTTGAAAAAAACGATCACTTAAGTGTCACTTCGCGGGAAATCCGATGTGGCATTTTTTTATTAATTTCTCAAGCTGATGTGGCTCGCCGGGGGCAGATGTGGCATTTCTTTTCTTTTTCCTTTTCTTTCTTTTCTTTTTTTTTCTTTTCTTTCTTTTTTTATTTTAATGGCGACGTCCAGCTACCGGCTATGGTCAGCCTCACCAGGCGTTGCCTTCCTCAGGTGAGGGCCGGGCGAGGCCGCTGTGGCCTTGACGAGGGTCGGCCTCGTCGGCCCTCGCCTAAAGGAAGGTAACGCCTTGGCAAGGCCGCCGTGACCTTGGCGAGGGCTTGCCTCGCCAGATTCGTCAAGGCCGACCCTCGCCGAGGCCACGATTGCCTCACCGAGGTGTCGCTTTCCTTCTGGCGAGGCCCGACGAGGCTGTCGTGGCCCTCGCCGAGGCCATGACTACCTCACCCAGAGGAAGACGACACCCGGTGAGGCCAACCATAGCCGGTGGCTAGCCTCCGGCCATCGGCCATGGTAGAAGAAGAAGAAGAAGAAGAAGAAGAAGAAAGAAAAAAATATTTAAAAAATTAAATTACACACATGGAAATGCCACGTGTCATTAAAATTTAAATATAAAAGCCATGTATTAAATTTGGTTGGAATTTCTCGCCGGTAGCACTTAGGTGATCTTTTTTTTTTTTCGATTTGACACTTAAGTGATCGCCGGTGTAAACTTTTGGCACTTAAATAATCCAAATAAAACTTTTGGCACCAAAGTGCGCTTTATACATAACTTTTGGCACTTCTGCTGTTCTTTTCCCGCCAAAGGTACATAGGTCTATTTGAGATATTAGAAAAGATTGAAACTCTTGATCTATCGACTTGCCTTGCCATCGAATTTATCTCAAATTCACGATGTCTTCCACATG
Organism: Syzygium grande; assembly: GCA_024733475.1. NCBI lineage: Eukaryota > Viridiplantae > Streptophyta > Magnoliopsida > Myrtales > Myrtaceae > Syzygium > Syzygium grande. The sequence goes on along the minus strand of JAMXDD010000004.1, from coordinate 14,449,922 downwards.
TCCATGCTTAAAAAGTACAAATCAGATCCGATCCACGTGCTGAATTATGAAGAAATAGACGTGGACGACAGGGTGTTGTACATGGAGAGACCTATTCGAATAGAGGATAAAAAACAAGTTTTGTGGAATAAGACAATTGGTTAGTTAAAGTTGTTTAGCAGCATCGCAATACCGAAGGAGCCACATGGGAAAGTGAAAAGATCATGAGGCATCAACACCTCCAATTATTTAAGTAAGGTAGTTGGTTATAAATTTCGAAAACAGAATTTTTGTAAAAGGGGAAGAGTTATGACTTTATGAAATTCGACTCATTTTCAGGATTTATGAAATGAATATATTTTCGATGCACTTTTAGTTAAATTTCGCTCAGAATTAATCACTCTTGAGAATACTAACTTTTAGGGAAAGACAAGCTAGAAATCGAGTACGTGGACCTAAGAACTTGGCCATAAATTGACACTTCGAGCATAAGGATTGACAAGAAGATATTATGGGCCATTATGGGCCAAACCAAGGATGGTTATGGAACGATTCGCAGATAATGTATAATTGGATCGCGAGTAATTCTACTTAACCATTGTATGAATTTCGAACAATCCTAAATCTAATCCGAATGATCGCGCCAATTGAAACTAGTGATTGACCCTCACAATTATATGATAATCGAGGTTGCCATGGCTCGAATAAGCTTAGACGTGACTTGATATCGAATCAGCCACGGGTCGATACACATAACTCCTAAAAGCCACCCACTAGTTTGAGATACACTAAAGTTGCAATTGATTGGTTTTAATCATGAATTAGAATCCGGAATGGAATGTCGAACTTTCAAGATTTGACAAAAATTTATCGGACATCATCTCATCAAGCATGGCCAGCTACTAGACCACACGATTTTATCGAAACAGTATAATTTGAATCGAATATTGGAACAGACCATTGTACCCCCGAAGCTATTTGAATTCATTTGAAATGTTGAAGGGCAACTTGGACATTAGCATTTTCCCTCCTTGGCCTAATTTATTGGACGATTGTGCCCCTCCCCTTCTTGCTTATTTATTTTATTTTCCATTTGGTATTTTTGGGAAATTAGTAGGAGGAATTTTATGAGCCATTGAATCTTGGCTTGGGAAAGGGGATGGATTTTGGACGTGAGTGGAGTTGGTAATGGGGTTGTGTGTGAGTGGGGTTAGTAAAAGATCATCTCTCTCTCTCTCTCTCTCTCTCTCTCTCTCTCTCTCTCTCTCTCTCCTTTATTCTCTCCTTCACTCTCTCCTTGTTCTTCCTCACCTTAGGCCAAGCTCTTCCCCTCACCTTGCTGGACTAGCCAGCAATCCCAACCACCGTCCAACCGCCGTGTAGCCATTGGAATAGCCACTAATGTCACTACTGCTCACCACCACCACACCCCTTCTTTCTCCCTCTTTCCTTCCCATTTTCCGTCCACACCAGCCCCAATCGAGACTAACACTACCCCTTACTGTCACCACTAGCTCGTGTTTGTCCTAGTTGTGAGCCGCCGTGACCAGCGCCGCCGCCAATCTTCCTGTCCAACCGCCAAAGCTACTATTGCTTGTCTTGGCTTATGACTTCTAGTAAGTACTCCATAAACCTTGGTTAGGACAATAGATTATCAATGGCAAGTGTAAGGGCTGATTAGAGATGGTTTAGTGGCTGGTTGAGCTTGGTTGATGATTGGTTGTTGCTTGGTGGATTCTTGGTTTTGGTTGCTGCTATGCCTTGTGTTTTGTTATTTTTGTGGAGAGTTGTGTGGGCCAAATATGAGGTGGTGTTCTTCATGAAAGTTGTCTCTCATATCTTGAAGTATAACATATATTAAATTTGCATTTTTGGAGACCATTTAGGGCCGTTTGGAGGTCTAATTCCAACAGATTTATTGTTCACTAGACTGACTTGTCTTTCTGAATGTTTATAAATCTTTTCAAGCCTCTTTTCAACAAATTTCATTCACGAAAATTGTTAAGAGCACTTGTGTCTATGACATATAAAAATTTCAAATCTTTCTAAAGAGATTTAGGTACCGATTGAAATGTATTTTGAAAGCCGGACGGCCTATCCTGACGGGCTGATTTCTATCCGATTTGAGTGACAAAACGAGGTATTTATAGTCGGAACTAGGTTTCATGTTCTGCATAAAAAATGTTTATCAAGATGTCTCTTAAAACATATCAAAAATTCAAAATTTTTGGAGTTGAATTATTATTTATTTTGAAATGATTTCGGTCATTGCGTAATTTTCTAGATTCGCCCCGATTTTATGCAATTCGATTTTCTCTCTCTCGGGGATTATTCGGTGTTGTTGTTGCATGTGAGGGGCGCAGCTAGTTGTTAGTTGAATACGAATTGAGTGGCAATTGACTAATTGAAAAGATGAGAATTGGTTGAGTGCTTGAATGCTCGTGTGATCATATAACACCCTGAGGCGTATTACGCGAGGATGTAACCCATCTTGATGCATTTTACGTGAGACGATGCCTAATTTATAGGATGCTTGGCAGGAACCTGGATGCCAATCGCGATGGAGGTTGGATTGATGCTCCTCATGGAATGCCGTCTTGATGTGTGTGATGCGGGACTTTGCCGTTGCTGACGTAGCGGGAAGATGCCCAGTTATACCAGAAGCCCAATAACTTTATGCGTTTTATGAGGGTTCGAGGGAGCCCGAGGGGCTATTAATAATCTGGATTTAGTGAGTGCGATATGCATTATGGGATGCCATGTTTGAGACTAATGTTAGGTATATCTGGATTATTGAATGTGCTATGCATGTGCTTGTCTCGATTTGGGCTGTTATGTTCGATGAATAGTTGCCATGTTGTGGCGATTTACTAACGTGCAAGGCTTGTGTATGTGCCACGGTGAGATAAGGGTGCCTGTGATTGATGTGCACATTGATTGATAGAATTGCCTATTTAGAACTGTCATGAGGTACACGCTAGCCTAAGCAAGGCTTATATAGTGCTTATTGAGATTTATTCTCATTATTATATCCCAAACCTTTCAGACCCTCGACCATGAACCTGAACGATCCACCGCAGTGTTTTAGGGTACCCATAAATGTGGACCAATGGATCTAGAGACGCCGTCAAGGCACCATGGAGACTTATGATTGGCCTAGTTACCCTGTCTTTTGAGTACTCTTTTTTTGTAGAGAAGCTAGGCTAATCAACCACCGATCCTTTTGTCATGTGTGGTTCTCATATAGTGGCCTCTAATAAGGTTTATATTTTGTGCAGTTGTAAATAACGATATGTTTATAAAAGCATTTCATGGATGTGTTTTAATTGTCTCCTTGTCACATCGTTTGATTGTATGTTGTATGGAGAGTTCATACTGCTTCCGCATGTGTTGCTCTTTAGTTTGTTCATTTGGGTTGGCAACAAGTCTTGGGATGTCGCATTCTTAACGATTGAGGTGGGATGTTACGAGCTCGTGGGGATCGGAGCGTGACAAAAAGGGATTGGATTGGGGAGCTCCGGTCACCAATAGGGGCGACCAGTCTTGCGACTAGCTTCGGGATGCCAAGGGGACCGCCGAAGTGGTGGTGGCACGTCGGGAATCGACCGGCGACCGATCAAAATAGGCGAGGGGAATTCCCGCCGAGAGAGAGAGAGAGAGAGAGAGAGAGAGAGAGAGAGAGAGAGAGAGAGAGAGAGAGAGAGAGAGAGAGAGAGAGAGTTTAAGCTTAGAGAGAGAAAACTTGTATCTGAAAATGAGTGTTCCCTCCAAATTTTGGTGGGAAAAAGCTTATATAGTTCCCCAATTTTGAATTCTAGCCCTTAAATTAATCTAATGGCCTAAAATGCTCCCTTAATGATTAAGTATATTCCTTAGCAGCTAAGGATAGTTGATATGGCATTATGGATGGCCATGATCTATTCTAAATGAATGGCCATAATTAATTTGCTCAATCCCTAAATAATTTGCTTCATCCTTAAGTAAGGGCATTTTAGTAATTTCTACCTAGGGGCATTTTTATAATTTCTAATGCATGAGAAAGGGAGGGGCCGTCGGCCATGCCTTGAGCGAATGTGGGATGGCTAGGAATCAGCCATCTCGCCGGCAAATTGGTCAGACCGGCTTGGGCTGGTTGGACCGGTCGGGACGGTTTGGGCTAACTCGTGCTGGCTTGGTGTTGACACCTAATTTTTAACTCATTTTTGTCATATTTTCAAAAATTTCAAAATTAGGTCTAGGGATCTTGGCCAAGCCTAGAAACCTATTTCCAAACCAAAACATATTTTTTTTTAGCATTTTTCTGCATTTTTCTTAATTTTTTTAGTCAAAATAAGCAAGAAAATCAAGAAAAATAGTAAATGGAATCAGAAAATTCTATAAAAATAGTCGATAATCTTATTTTAAATCCAATTTCATAAATGCACTATCAATTTTAGAAAATCTCAATCGGGTATATGTTTTTCTCAAAATTGGTCAAAATTAAACCCGAATTGAACCAAAAATGAAATTAAATTTTTTCTAAACACTTTTAAGTCATAGTGTCTTCAAAACAATTGATTCTGGGACCTTTAATTGCATAATGGTTGCTCCAATGGCATAATTTGACGTAAAAATAAAAAATCCCCAAAATTTGATTGAAAATTAAGAATTTTAAGCCTAAATTGGGAATCGTGCCCAAAATGATATTGTCAAAATGTGAGACTATCATTTCCAGGGTTAATCAAGTATGGGTGATTCAATTTTGGCATCAATTTTGCCTAATCAGGTCATTAGGACCTCGAATTGAACAAAATCCTATTAACCCGAATATAAAAATGAGAAAATCTTGGGCACAATTATAATAAAAATTGGGGAAAATTATATGTTTGGGTTCGGAATATGATAGAAAATTCAATTTTGAGGTTGAAATTCGAAAATTTGGTGGAAATTGGGTTTAATTTACAAATTAATTCAAAATCGGAACTATTGGGTCGGGCGGGTTAACCCGACTTGACCCGAACAGTTCATCTTCTTCACCTGGCCACCCAACCCGCAATAAACCCAGATGAAACTAACTCAGATCGGTGACTTGGTCAAACATTTCCAGCTATTTTAGCACGTTTTGATCTGTTTGGCCAGTTGGAAAATGTCCAGCTAACACCGGTTAACGACCCCAACTAATTGGGAGTCAGTTTCAACGAATTTTGGACGAGAAATCGAAGAAGAAAAATGAGAAAAAAACTGAAGAACATGAACAGAAGGTGTTTGACGATTTTCCCGAGAGAAGGCAAAATCTATAGAGAGTGAGGGTTGAGAATCCCCTCACGAGTGTCCGGCACTGCCATATATGGCGGAACATCAGCGAATCGTGAAGGAGGTGTGATCTTCCCCTCACGATTTGAACCAAGCCGGTGCGTCTGGACCTGTTCCGGTGAATCCAGAAGCATTAGGAAGACGACTAAACATCAAGGAACAACTCTCAAGTCGCTGATCAACTCAACACTCTCGTTTGAGGATCGAACGAAACAAGTAAAGTCGGCCAAGAACCAGTTTTTTTCAAAATTTTCCAGAATTCAATTTCAATATTGTTATATATGTTTGTGTGTTTTCTTTCACAAATTTGAGTTCGTTGATGCTTATAACTAGTTTCTAATCATATCTTGCTTGTTTGATTGCATTTGAATGATTAAAAACGCACCAAACCAAGTCGGCCACATATGAAAATACCTTCGCTGGAGCTCCAATGGCCTCGTCGGAGCATCATCATGGCCGTAAGGCCATTCATGTTAGTTTCCTCAACTATTTTTGATGTTTTGATGGTTATTTGAACCGATTTAGACGACTAGGGCGGCTAGTGTTAGGATTTGAGTTCTGGAAAAATGAAAATTTAGCCGGTAGAGGTTAGGGCTTTTGGATCGATTTTTCACTGGCCGACGAAGGTCCGGCGGCGACCTAATTAGGCTAGTTTGATAATAGAACGTATGGACTTGCTGATGGTGCAATCAGAGTGACCAAAATCTTGTCGGAAGGTTGCCGACGAAAGGTTCAAACCGGCGGCCTCGAAAACATTAAACACAAATTAGTGCACACCAAGTGTTTGAAACAATGCCCCAATGAAAATAGGGTAAAACGGCGCCGTTTTTGGCATGCCATGCCCGCCAGAGAAGGTGACCAGGACTGGCACTAGCAACGGTCAATTTGGTCTGGGCTGAACTAGTCTGAATCGATTTGGTCCAGTTCGTTCCCCTCGACGAGAAAAATTCAAAAAAAAATTAAAAAAATTAGAAAATTAGAAAAATTCTTAAAAAAAACTAAAAAATCTAAAAAAAAGTATATTTTCTTAGAAAATTTGAAAATTTTGCAGAAAATTCATAAAAACATAAAAAATTACAGAAAATTCAGAAAAATATAAAAATTTTGGGAAAATTCATAAAAATTGCGAAAATTCAGAAAATACAAATAAAAAATTTGAAAATTCTGAAAAATAATAAAAAAAAATTGAAAAATTGGAAAATTCACAAAAATTTCCAGAAATTCATAAAAAAATCATTTCTCATTTTAAAGAAAACTTTCCGAAAAAAAATTCAAAAAATTCAAAAAAATTCAAAAAATTCATAGAAAGGTCTAAAATCATCATGGCCAGCCATAAAAAATGAAATTTGAATTTTTGAAGTGTCTAAATGGCACTTAAAAAAAGTCAAAAATTTTGAAAATCTACAGAATGATTAAAAATCATTATGGCCAGTCATAAAAAGTGAAATTTTGATTTTCCAAAATGCCTAAGCGGCATTTTCGAAAAATTCCAAATTTAGGGTTAAAACCCTTAAAAAATCCTAAACCCTAAAAAATGTGTAAATCATGAAATGAATAAGCTATTAAAGTTTCGTCAAGGTTTGGGTGTTTTTGCTTAACTTTCATTTTTAGTGGCTAAATTAGGATTGTTGTGATTGATTTGCCATTGGATGTGCATTTAATTCTTAGGTGCTTAACTATTTGTTCATGATTAGATTGGTGAATTGACCTTAGGGATCCGTGTGATACGCTAGACATGCCATATCGTTCTTAGGTACCGAAAGGGCGTTAATGGTCCCAATTTGAGATCGTTAACGTAACCAAGTCCCTTATTCAGAATTTCTGGTTCGTAGGATTGCGGTACTTCTCCCGTACCTCAATTAGGTTTCTAGTCAATCTACCGTAAATGACTAGTGGCGACTCCAAGTTCAAATTTAAATCAAGTAAACCCCGCTGTCACGTGAGGTATAGTCTGGGAGAGGCCCGTATAGAAAAAATACCTCCATTCCAGCACGCGAGTGTGTGGCAAGACAAGCTTGGCGACTCTACTGGGGAAATCTTAAATTTCTAAGTGCTCTTAGGCTTAGATAGAATGATATGCATGTGTTTGTGCTCACAAGGATCCCAAGTACGTTCCACTAATGACGTGTTAAATGGTGATGCAGGTGGGAGGTATAAGTGGTGTAGTCTATGCTTACCTTTGTTTTGCAAGATAGTGTTGGGATTGAAAGTGATTTGACACAAATTTTGTAACATCCTGAATTTCGGCTCATTTCCAAGATCAATAATATTGATATTATGCCTCATTTAATTTTAGTAAGTCTCGCTTGAAATTGAGCTCTCTCGGGATACTAATCGATAGGGAATGGCTAATTAGGAAAACGATACGTGGACTAGGGACCCGATCGCAAATCGGGCTTCGATTTCGAGAAACAAAGAGGAAATATTTTGGGCCAATGTTGTAACATCCTGAATTTTGACCCATTACCTAGACCAATAAAGTGTACATTAATTCTTGTTTGATTTTGGTAAGTCTCGCCCGGACTTAATCAATCACGGGATACTAACCAAATGGTAAAGGTTAAATAGGAACCGGTACGTGGACCAAGGACCCGATCGCGATTGAGTATCGATTTCGAGAAACGTTGAGGGAATATTTTGGGCCAATATGGACTGATCTTAGGAAAATGACGGATTTGATATAGTCAGTAACGTACAATCGGATCGCGAGTGATTTCGCATGATCGAAAGTATGCCTGACAAACGAATCCTGAATTTAGTCCGAACGATCACGACCTTTCGGTGCTAGCGATAATTCCTCACGTTCTCCCGAAAATCGAGACCATTACGACTCGGACAACCTTAGGTCGATACGTGTAACCCCTAAACAACCGCCCATTAGTGAGAGGCCCTAAAACTTCAAAATGAGTAAAATTGATCGCGAAATTGAGATCGAACTTCGACATCAAAATTTCAAGGGTGATTATGAATATTTTGCAAGACCGACGTCATTTTAGAATGGCCATACATGTTTGGGACTAGTACAGCTGAAAACTGAAAATTCGACAGAAATTGAGAAAATTATAATTTTGCCCCTAGGGACGTCGATGTCCATTTTCGAGGCCAAGCGAAATTATTTTTTTGAAACTAATGCCATTTTGGGGTGGCCACACATGTCTGGAGTGCGTACGGTCGAAAATTGGAATTTCGACCCCGGGATGAAAATTTACAGTTTTGCCCCTCCAAACTTTTGGACTGATTTTCGAGGGCTTAAAGATTGATTTTTAAGGATCCGACACCATATTATACTGGCCACGCATATATAGGATCGGTATGGTCAAAAATTGAAATTTCGACATGGGATCGGAAAATTACGAAAATGCCCCTAAGGCCATTTTATCTAATTCCGAATTTGGATAAATTTTGAGGAATTAACCAAGGTTAATTGGACTAAACCAAGTCTGGTCAGCCCATGGTTGAGGACAAATGACCATCCAACCCTTAATTATTGGATAAGAGCCATTTCTAGCCATTGGATCAAGGGCAAAATTGTCCAAAGGCCCTAGATGGTGACACTTGGATTCCACTAATCAACCTTGGACCAACTTTGACCATCTTGACACTCTCTCTCTTCGGATCTCTTGGCCATTTTCACTCTCTCTCCATCTTCCTCGTTGTTTTCTTCCTTTCCCGTTTCTGCTCGGTCGGTTGCTGTTCACGCCTGAGCAAGCCGCCGCCGCTAGAGCTGCTGGTCGTGTGGCCACCACCGTCACCCCAGCTGACCATCATCGCCTCACTCTCCCCCTCCTTTCCCTTTTCTGTACAGTCGAGTGGGAGAGTGCCGCCGTTGGACCGCCGGGCCATCACCGTCGTCGCCATGAACTGCCAACTTGCCCCCGGGACGCCGCCGCCGATTCTTACCGCATGTCGATAATTGGCCGCCCGTTCTCATCGACTCGAGTCAATATTAGGCAAGTATAAATCCCTAAACCCCGAACTAGTCTAATTGTGCTTTAGGGGTTAGTTTAGGGGTTAATTAAGCTAGTTTAGTGTTTAATTAGTGGTTAGTGTTTAGTGGATGATTAGGGGACCTAATTGGTGCTTAATGAAGTGTATTAAGGGTGGTTTAGTGCCCAAATCAAGTTCTGCCCCGGTACTATTCATACAGTACCGAATTTGCATTATATTGTCTAAGTTGAGCATTAAATAGATTAAGGTATAATGGCTGGAATTTGTGCATTCTAGGGGTAATTTAGGGGTTAATTAGGCTTAGTTAGGGCCTAATTAGGTTTATTTGGGTGTAGGGTGATTAGGGTATGTGATTAGAGCTTAATGAGGTGGTTTAAATGTGATTTATGGCCTAAATGGTATTCTGTCCTGGTACTGTTCACACAGAACCGAATTTGTGCAAATTGCCTAAGTTTGGACTTAGTTGGTTCATTGATTAATGACTTGAATTTAGCCAATTGGGTGGCTATTTAGAGCTTGTATAAACCCTATTGGGCGACCCTGTGATGGTGAGAATGTCTACTGAGATTGAGTTGCCCAGGCGGGCCCTAGGCGCATTAAATTGCTTTGGAATGGTTGCGTGGAATGAATGTCGGATGGATTGGACTAGAATGGAAATAAATGGGGACTACCGAAAATGTGTGGAATATGTCTAATTTGAGAATAATTATGTTTGATATTTTGGTATCGGCAATTGACTTTAAACTCTCGGGCATGTGATTTGCAAAAGTACGTTATGATATGACTGAATTTGGGTGCTTTGATGTACATGTCTGAGTTTTATTCAATTGTGGCCTTTGGGTAGGGCTTACGGGTCGTTTTATTCAATTGTGGCCTTTGGGTCGAGCCTACGGGTCGTTTTATTCAATTGTAGCCTTCGGGTCGGGCCTACGGGTCATTTTATTCAATTGTGGCCTTCGGGTCAGGCCTACGAGTCGTTTTATCCATCTGTTGGCCTTCGGGTCGTTATATTTGTGGGCCTTCGCGGGTCGGAATAATTACACGTGAATATTGTTATTATTGGATGCCTAACCTATAGGGCTATGAGATAAGGAATTGGGCCATGGGCCTAGGAAAATTTTAGTGATTTACTGGTTCATTAATTAATGTGTTTGATTTACTTACCTGGATGTGCACATTAGCCTAGTTTTGGATTAGGGGTTGTTACTTGCTGAGTTTTTCTCACGGTTGTTGTAAAACCGATGTTTCAGACCCCCGACCATGAGTTTCAGAGACGCACCGTTACGTTTCGGGATCCCCACCCATATCGAGCGCACGATGACGGTTCATCCAGTGGGGAATGACGAAGTGTACCTTAGATATTATACGTTAGTTTGGGTAGACATAGGCTTAGCTCACTATGAGACCCACGAGTACCTATCTTGGTGTTTCCGGGACCATTTTGGAGACGAGTTTAGTCCCATCAGGTCTGCCGATGTCCCGTTTGTAGGAGAGGGTCAGTTGGACCGTCAGTGCCTAGACGGTGATGTAGTAGATGTTGATATGGAGGGTAATACTAACTCTGAGGTCGAGTATGAGATTGTGAAGGATAAGGAGGAGCATGAGGAGCTAGGTGGAGCAGCTTTTGAGCCCAAGATTGTGGACCTAGTCCTGGTGCAGGTGGATGCAGAGGCCCCCAAGTCGATGGACATAGATGAGGCCGAGGAGCAGGATCCTGAGCCAGAGTTCGGGTCCGAGGCCATGAGTTCAGAGGAGGAGCCGGAGTAGCTCGAGGGTTCTTCTGAGTCGTCGGGTTCTGATCCCGACTGGGTACCCTAAGTTAGACCTTAGTTTTAGGAGCGAGGGCCGATACTTTTTGACCGTAGCCCTCTTTTTGGCAGTTGACCCTTGGCTACTGATCCCTTTTTGTCTTAATGGCCCTAGTGTTGTATCTTTCGTTGTAAATGGATATTGTATAGTGGCTGCCCTCCCTAAAACCGAATTTAATTAAATTGGCTAAGTTGAGGTTTAATTGGATCATCGCCACGATTATTTGAATTGAATGGTTCAATGACTATTTGGGCCTTGATTATGTCCAATTTCGTGATGCCGCGTATGTACTCTATAATGGCCGAGAATGAGATTGAAAATCGGGCCTTGAATGTGCTAAATCATGTTGTACCAATTGCATAATTGACATGCCGTGTTGAAATGCCTCAATTGAATATTGGAACATGCCAATGAGATGCGAATTGAACATATTATGGCATAGTTGTGGCATGTCATGGCTAGTGAGCACAATATGGCACCTATTGAGTATGTCGTGGCCACATTGAATTATGTACTCAGGATGGAAATCAAGTGCCCATTATGCATGACCTTGCATATCATACATTAAGTTTGGGCTTAAATCATGAGTGTTAGAAATGCACGTGCCTATTATGAAAATTTTGATCGTCTAATTGCCCCGATGCATTTTTACGCGGGGTTCAGATAAAATGGGCTGTTTGCACGTGTGATCATAATAAGCCTTGATGCGTTTTACGCAGGGTATTGATTCCATCCTGATGCGTTTTACGCGGGATGATGCCCAGTTCGTCCAGAAAACGGCCAACCTGATGCGTTTTACGTGAGCTCTGGTCCGTAAAGAGATCGGTGTTGCGCCTGATGTGTTTTGACATGGGCTAGAGATACTGGGCCTGATGCGTTTTACGTAGGCTACGGAGTGTTGGGAATTAAGAAATAGACCTGATGCGTTTTACGCGGGTCGAGCCTCGATTGAAAATGACTTGTATGCCAGAGTGCATTAAGTGAACTATATTATAAACATGGCAAATGTGTGCTAGAGAGTGTTGGCCATTGTGTGTACTCGGTGAATCGTATGTGAGATAGGCATTAATAAGCATGAGCATACAGATGGTGTACGTGTAACAGTGTGTTTGGGTATGTGCCGTGATTATTATTATGAAATGCCTAACCTGCAGGATCAATTGTATGCTCAATCTAGGCCCAAGGGCCTAGGTTAATTGGATTGCATCTGTTATGCGTTGTACATCTGTTTGTCTGTCAAGAGATGCATGTTAGCCTAATTTCGGTTTAGGGGTTTTTATTCATTGAGACTTGTCTCATTATTATATAAATCACTCTTTTTGGACCCCCGGCCCTAAGATGGTAGAGGCGCCAGTGCGTTTCGGGATTCCCCATTTTCTTGAGAAGACGATGTCTATACATCCCGTAAGGAATGGGAATATGTATATTAGATACTATACCTTAGTATGGGTAGATGTAGGGGAGATGGTATATGAGACCCACGAGTATCTTTCATGGTGTTATAGAACTTTTGATGGAGAGGAAACTAAGCTGCTCCGAACTTTTGATATCCCGTTTAACAGGGAGGCAAGATCGACCCACAGTGTCCCGATGGAAATGTAGTGGACCCTGTCACTTCAGTTGAGGAGAGTGTAAGTTCGGATGTACTACCCATAGAGTATGAGGTTGATGAGCTCAATCCGATGGACATGGAGCCCGCAGACTGGAAGGCAGATTTAGTGCCGATGGACCCCGAAGATGAGCCGAAGCTTATTGAGAAGGACCCTACACGAGAGGATGAGCCCGAGGCTGTGGATTCAGAGGAGGAACCTTCAGGGGCTGAGTCCGATCTGGACTCATTAGATTCAGAGGAGGAGCTGTCTGATAGCTCTTCGCCCTTCGAGTCTTCTGGTTCCGACTTAGACTGGGTTCCCTAGGGTAGCCTTAGCTTTAGATAGGACGGGCTGTACCTTTTTGATTAAGCCCAGTCTTAGTTAGTTGTCTAACACTCCCGAGCCACTGTCCCTTTTTGTCATAGTGGCCGTTGACTGGTTTGTGGGTTTGTTGTTTGTGCTCCTTGCTAATGGATATTGTACATATTTTCATAGTAATGAAATGTACATATTTTTAATCATATCAATTTCCAGTGTTGTACTATCCATGGTTGTCTTGTTTATTGTACGGATGTATAAATATATATATTTATACACGTTGCTTCCACTTATGTATTAGTCTTTGAGTGTCGGGTGTTGGGTCGGCAATGCGTCCTGGGACATCGCAGCAAGTTCGACCTAATGAAGGGATGTTCGCACATCGTGCGGTACGGGGCGTGACAAATTTTAGAAGTGCTATTTGGTTATAAATTGTTGTGCTTGCCTTTAAATTGCTTTAGCACTTCAACTTTCGCACACACTACCCGTGGCCCAACCCCGGCTACATTTAAGATCACCCTTAGGAGGTATGTGTTTAGGCGAAATTGTGAGCCGACTACTCATGGGATCGTTTACAATATCGACCACCAAGATGGAATAATATTCCATTACTTTAGGTCGATCGCCTATTGGAATGGAATCCCTTGTCTATTAAAGTGGTGACCTTGAGCCTTTAGTATATCCCCACCCTTTTAGGTGTCAAAACCTCACTTGTTGCATATGCTTATTTTTGTGGTTGGCATATCTAAAACCAAGCAAAATGTGTCTGTAAGTAAGTGTCGTTCCACTTCTCTTATCTTTTTAATTATGCAAAATTAGTTGACACAATTTTGTTAAAAAATGCCCAAATAATAATCAATGTTTGATCAAAATGCCTTTTTATATTAGAATAAATGAATAGGGTGACATGCTCCATTTGGTCACATTTTTCATTTCTAGATGGAATGTATAGGTCCATGGTGATTTTTAATGTAATTCAAGTAGATTGAATGCTCAAGATGTGACAAGTACAATCCCATTTACCGAAAGTCTATTTTCGATGTATTTGAAGTTGTAAACCATAGGATAGGACTGGTCAAAATGGAGCATGTCAAAAGGCATTTGCATCAAACATTGGTTTCATTCACATTTTCAAATATATGCTCTTTTAAGGCATGAATGGATTAGAAGTGGCAATTGTATTACGTTATAAGAATGCAAATGTACTTTACCTCCATTTTTTTTTTCCATAAAAGGACATATAATTAAATGGGGGCATTTAAAATTGATGTGTAATCCATGGTGATTAATAATGAACTTTTTGCATGATTAGGCTCGATGGGAAAACTAGACATCCAAGTGGCTCCTATTCCACGAAAAGAGCTCATGGCTTGGTGTAAAGACATGACAAAAGATAACCAAATTTATGTTTAAGATAGGTTGGGATACCTTCTAAACTTAGATCCATGTGGAACATCAAGTCAATTTGGTCTAAGTATTGGCACATTTTTGGGAAATTTCCACCGCCACCTTCTAATTCGAAGAGTATGAATTGATCCCAACTTTGGAAGAGTACCAAGCCACCGTTGGAATTGATTCCAAGCGTAGGGTCGTAGAGCCACCCATTGGACTTAATCCCATAAGCATTCTTGCAAAATTCCTTAACCTTAAAGTCTCAAAAATCAAAAAGTAAATTAAGTCAAACACGGGTAGATTTCCATTATCCTTTCTAATAGCCAATTTTTCCAAACTTCCTAAGGAAATAGGAAACACTTTGGCTCGGGTTTTCATTCTAGCCTTCTTTGGCTTCATTCTATTTCCTGTATCTAGAATGGGATTCAACCCTTTAATTCCAATAATCATAAGGCAAGCATGTCTTAAATGGGATTTCTCTAACATGCTTCTTGCCCAAACCATCATTTTTTTGAACACATATCAAAAGCGGGGAAAGGGAATTTTTCAAGCTTCTGTGGGTCTCCTATCTCTTTGGTTCATCTCACATATTCAACCATGGTGCCATTTCATAAGTATTTGTGAGATTTGCCCAACGATAAATCCCATAGAACGATACCTTCGTATTTAACATAAATTGCCCAAGCAATCTTTCTTAGATTGGGCCAACTTCATTAGGGCTTAACTCCTATTCAAATCCAATGGCGGATCAACTGGCCAAAAATTAGTAAGGCAAGGATTACAAGCTAAGAAGGGACTGTGGTACCATTACTCGGGTTGAATGCGGGAGCCGCCTATTGTCTTTTGCAAGTTGTCAAACAACTTGGGATGCTTCAACAAGTTCCACCGGCATGGAACCCTGAGGAGTTTGCTTTTGAAATCCCAAATGAGATTATACCCTAACAAAAGAAGAAAAACCTTCAAGCCAAGGTCCATAAAATCATCCTTTCCTTGGATAGTTCACCTTCACAAGTAGTGGAATGGCCAAAGAACTTGAAAGGAGATATGAAGATTTATATGGCATTTGAGGAATATATCAAGTGGATGGAAAGTAAACAACCAATTGATGTGGAGCCATATGCTCCATTGAGCATTACAACAAATCCTGAGGAGGAGTATGTTATAGAATACATCATCCCACGTGTACCAGGAGTTGAGCCTTACATCCCCGAGGAAGTCGTGATTGATGTCGAAGAATGGGAATCCCGAACTAAGAAATGGAAGGATTACCACGGGGCGGAAGCTATCTTAGTTGGCAAGAAGCCTAGACTTGGATGATTTAGAATACTCATTCGAGTTTAAAATTATTTTGTAAAGCAATCTTGGACTTTATATGAAATACTCATTTTTCAAAATTCATTTGGATAAATTCGAAATCATGATTAAAAAAGAAGGGTTATCATGGATTATAATTCTTTGAATGGTATGATTCCTTGAGAAAAAACATAAATGAGAACTTTCATGTAAGGTTAAGGCTTGTGTAAAAGCTCTTATCCTTGTTAACCACAAGAAACCATACAATTAAAAGAATGTAAGTTTTCATATTCATTTCTCCAATTCTAATATCCTGATGGTTTTCATAAAGACAGGTTTTCTAGCAACGGAAGGTAAAAGACCCCGAACCCTTTTACAAATTAAAATGACCGAGGAAGAAACTCGCACTCGACTAGCTGAAGTGGAGAATCAGATGACGTAAATAGCTACCATGATGGCAGAAATGAAGGCTTTTATTCTTGCATTTCGAGGGTCTTATCCTACTACTTCAAATATAGGAACCTCAAATGCTACCGAAACACCAGTCGAAGACCCAATCAGAAACAAAGAGCCAGTTTAAGAAAATCCTCCAAAGACTATGTCTAAGGTAGTGAATTTGGAAGAGGATGATTAAACCAAGAAAGCACCCGAAACAAAGGATGAAGAAGAGGCCAAGAGATTGGTTAAAATTAAAGAATGCTTAACAAGTCAGGGCTATGAGCTTCAAAGGTTCGACAAGTTTTCACCATACGCGAAGGTGGTTGTTCCATAAAACTACAAAGAACCAAAGTTTGTGAGCAAGTATGATGAAACTGGCTATCTTAAAAGCCATTTGAAATATTATCTTTGCAAGATGGCAAGATATTTAGACAATATGCTACTTCTTATCAGTACATTTCAAGATAGCTTGAAGGGAGTGACCTTGGCATGGTATAACGCTCTTGACATAGAAGATTTTACCGAATGGGACCATTTGGCGAGAGAATTTCTTCGCTAATATAAATTCAATGTTGAAGTACTTCCAATCCGAGAGGACTTAGTCAGATTTGAGAAACGAATAAGCGAAGGATTTCAGAACCTGCGCTCAAAGGTAGAAAGCTATAAGTGAGGATAAGCTTATTGAACTCTTCTTGAAGTCATTACCAACTGAGTATTATGACAAGTTTCATATATCGGGTTGCCAAACATTCACCATGTTGGTGAAGGTCGGCGAAAGAATTGAATGGTCATTGAAGGAGAAGAAATCTCAAGAATCGACAGCACGGAGATCATATCCTGGGAGAAAAGATAAAGAACCTATACGTGACGTGGCTATGGTATCTAGCCCCAATGTTAATCAGGCTTCATTCCCAAAACAGTCCAACGTCCTTGGAGAAATTCAAAACAGTTTGAGCCGAAGAAAAAACTCGTAAGGCAGTTCACCCCGTTGCCATAGCCCCTGTTGAAATTATTACCGATACTGTTGGAAAGGCATTTGGTGGCCAAAGAAGTGCCAAGAAATAATCCTACAAGGTTCCTCTAATACAATGAGTCAAAGACTTACATATACCATATGGGAGAAAGAGGACACGATGTGGACAATTGTACAGTCTTGAAATTCATATTTCAGCAACTCATAGACAAAAAGATATTAAGTTTCCAAGAGCCAAAGCTAAATGTGCATCAGAATCCTCTTCTTGAGCACAATATGGTAAATATGGTCCTTACAGAGGGAGAAATAATAAGGCCTGATGAAGAAGATGAATACGAGGCCAAATTAAAGTCTGCCCGACAAGGAGATACTCGCTTTCGCCGTGAAGCATTCTTAAAAGGGGAAGTTATGGACAACTTAGATGAAGATTCTGACAAATTCAACTTCCAAGTAAAGTATACTCCACCACCGTGGGCTTTTAAAAGTAAAGTGATTGTGCCCGATGATTGGGGTGGCATGGGTGATGAGCTCAGCAAACAAAATGAGACTCCATTCTGTGATGAGGAGGATCAATTTGAAGAGTAAAGAGAAAAGATTCAATAGAGTGAAAGGCGATTTACCCAAACTTCATTTGAGCAAAGTGACACTATAGATCTCTTTGGTCAAGACAGTGGAAAATACAACTTTCATATTAAGTACACACCTCCACCCTGGGCTTTTAAAAATAAAACTATTGTGCCTGATGGATGGGGAGGCATGGATGAAATCCCAATCGATAAATTAAGTCTAAAGGAGAAAGAAGATCAAGACAAGAAAATGAAGAAAAAGGTTCATCAAAGAGACAGACGATTTATTCGCAAAGCACGAAAATGAGGTGAAATTGTGGATTATCTAGGACAAGACAGTGGCCGATATAACTATCGTGTCAAACACACACCATGGGCATCTAAAGACGAAAATATCATACCTGACGGTTAGGGTGGAATGGATACTATGGAAGCTGACAAAAGCATGGTGCCTATGATTACACCACTATTGATTAATCTTGATGAAGTGGATAAACTTGACAAAGAAAATAATCATGTTGAACCAATTACCATTGAACTCCCAATTGGTCAATTAAAGATCGAAGATAAAGAGGTTCAGCTTGCGATTATCACCTTGCCTCTAAAGGAGAAATTTGATATCAAATGTGTACCATAGAATTACACGCCTAAAGAAGTTGATGCAATAACCAGATCGGGAAGATGTTATGTCCCAAAAGAAGGTGAGCATGAAAAGAAGGGAGTAACTGAAAAGGATGTCAAGCAGTTGTTGTCAGTCATGAGGACAAGTGAATATGAGGTAATTAAGCAATTAAGAAAAATACTGGTATAGATTTCCTTGCTAGATCTCTTCAAGACCTTAGAAAGCCACAAAATGGTGCTTATGAATTTTTTTAATGAAGTGCACGTACAAGAGATGATTAATGAGGTACAACTGGAAGACTTCGTTGGTGCCATTCTTCTAAAAGATCAAATTGCCTCCTCTGATAAAGATTTCCCAATTGACTGGCATTCCCATAATAAAGCCTTGTATGTTGCTGTCAAATGCCAGGGCAAGGAGGTGTCCCGAGTGCTGATCGATAATAGTTCCGCACTTAATTTGTGTCCACTAAGCACACTGCATCACTTGGGGATTAGCGAAGAACTCATCAAACCTTCAAAGGTGACTATATGTTCATTCGACGAGATGAAGAAGGATGTTATCGGTGACATCGAACTAAAAGTAAATATAGGCCATGTGCCTTTCCTAATCGATTTTCAAGTGATAGATATTCCAAGGACTTTAAACCTACTGCTAGGAAAGCCTTGGATTCATATGGCTAGCGCTATTCCCTCTAGTCTTCATCAAAAGGTTAGATTCGTTATTAACGATAAAATGATTATCATGCACAGGGAGACGAACTTTACCACTTACAAGAAAAGTGCCATACCTTATGTCGAACCTGAGGTAAAGGAAGAGCCTAGTTATCATTCTTTTGAGATGATTTCCACGATACAAATTCCCACTGGTAGTGTCATTAAGACTCCAAAATTTTTGGCATGGTCTATTATGTCTGGAAAGGTGTTATGCCAATATGGATTTAACCATAATGGTGGGCTTGGGACAAAAGCACAAGGAGTTAAAGAACCCATTATCCCATTTGGCACAAAGAAAAATTATGGGGTGGGATATGAAGTCGCTAATAATTACCATGGAGGCCATGGCCAAGGTCAAAAGAATCATGAAGGCCGTGGAAGCCGAGGTGATCGAACTATTAACCCATCAACATGGAAACTAGAGAGTTACCCTATCATCAGATTCATATCAGAAAAAACTTTCCTGGGCCTCCTAAACTGCGCTCAGAAGACGATTTATATGCAGAAGCAGAGCCTATCTTGTTGGGTTTATTTGAAGAGGATATTATCAATATCGTTATAACTAAGGATGAAGACACCTACACACTAGAGTAGGAAGATTCTTTTGAACCCTTTCCTTATTGTTGCCTTTACAATTTGTTTGTTTCATATTGATGTTGTTTACAGTTTCAATCTAGTTGCAATTTCCATTTCTTTGATACATATGTTAAGGACATATGAAAACAAAACCGAACCAATGATGAATATTGCTCTCACACGTGAGGCTTGAGGCTTTGGGTTTCCATATGACTCTCATTGAGAAAAGGGTTTTAAGAGCAAGGATGTCCGAGGATACAAGGATTAGCTCTATTCTTTTGATCTCTTCAAAACAGATTTCAGAATAATTTTTCAAAATGGTTTTTCATTAAACCTCATGCATCAATTCATTTCATATACAATTACTAATCATGTTTGTTACATGTCAGGCATAAGCATTCACACACCCATAATAGGTTCATAGGTGACTCAAATCTTCCCAAGGAGATCACTTATGATATGAAGGGGATAATGAAGATGAGGTATGGATCAGAAGAGAATGGATCCGTCATGAAGAATCAAAGCCACTCACATTAGAGAAAACGATTATTGTTAATATGGGTGATAAAGAGAACCCCAAAGAGGTCAAGATTGGAAAAAGTCTTCCCTCAGTAGAAGCAGAAAGAATAACATATTTGCTCAAGGAATATCAAAATATATTCGCATGGTCCTATACTGACATGCCAGGCCTTGATCCAAGTATAATTGAACATGCTTTGCCAATTGATCCAAGTATTCCACGAAAGAAGCAAAAATTAAGGCGAATAAAGTCAGAATTGGCAAAAAAAAATAGAAGAAGTGATGAAATTACTCAAAGTCGGTTTCATCGAAGTAGTGCCACATCCAGAATGGGTTGCCAACATAGTACCCGTAACGAAGAAAGATGGTCGGGTGCGAGTATGTGTTGATTATCGCGATCTAAATAAAGCAAGCCCAAAGGATGATTTCCCCCTTCCACATATTGATGCATTGGTGGATAGCAAGGCTGGATTCGAAACATTTTCATTCATGGATGGTGTGACATTCTAAAATCTGAACCACTTGGGATTTATGAAATAAATGATTTATGGACGTGCTTGTAGTTAGATCTCACACGAACACTCCGGAAATACTAATCGTTAGGGAAAGGCTAATTGGGGATTTAAATTTGCGCGACTAAAGAAACTCGATCGTGAACTGACTTTCAACCATAGAATTGTCAAGGTGACATTTTAAGCCAATGTAGGCCGATCCAAGGATGGTTAGGGGTCAATTCGCCACTGTTATATGAGTGGATTGCAGGTGATTCTGTTTGACCACGAAATGAACTGACCAATGATCCTAAACCTATACCAAATGATCGCGCCCGTCGGAACTAGCGATCGATCCTCACGATTAAGTGACAACCGAGGTCATCACGACCCAAGTGAACTTGAACGTGGCATGATTCAGTATCGGCCACGAGTCAATTGTACGAATTTCCCCAAAAGCCATCTGTTAGTTCGAGATATGCTCAAGTTACATAAATTAAATTTGATCATTAATTATAAATCAAGTTTGAACATCGGAAATTGTGAAGGTCATGACAGGATAATTGGACGATGTTGTCATTAGCCCAGTTAGCTCCGGATTTGTTCGAATCCTTCAGAAAAAACGAATTTCGACGAGAAATAGAAAATGACCATTTTACCCTTGGGACTTTGTTAAAGGCAAGTGTAAATGGGGAAGGGCATTTTGGTAATTTTACCCTCACTTTAGAAATGATAATTTTTGGACAATTTTGCTCTTGGATTTTTTGTGAAATCCCCAAATTACCCTTAGATATTTTGGAAAAGATTCGATATCGACCGTTGATCTCAAGATAAGAACAAATCGTGGCTATCGATTGAAAAGTAGAGAGAGGGGCAAGATGGTTATTTTGCCAAAAGGGAGACAATTATTGGAATATATAAGCCTCTCTCTCTCTCTCCCTATCATTTCTCCCCCTCTCTCATGACTCACTCTCTCTATCCCTCTCGGCGATCTCTCTCTCCCTCCCTTGGCCGTGACTAGCTGGCCAAGCAAGCTGCCGCTGCCGTCTCCAATCATCGCCATCTCGCCGGACCATCCGTAGCCACCGTTTAGCCGTCGCGTGACCGTCGGCTTACCACCCTCTCTCTCTTACTTGGACACGCTTAGGATTCCAAGTAAGTTACAATCTAAACCCTATTTAGAATATCGGGTATTAACGGACTAGTTTAGACACGGTTTAGTTGGTTTAGAGGTTGATGAAAGTGATCATAGATGGATTAGAGGAGAGCTTGATCTCTTGTTGTGTTCATGGATGTTCATGTGGCTGTTGGATGATAGTTTGGACATGGTGGAATGAGTTTTGGCGGTTGAAATTCGGTAGAAATCAATTAGGGTTTGAATCCGTAAGGTATGGTGTGATTCTCGAATTCGCGGTTACTGTACCCGTCCGATTTGCTATTTTTGTACAGAATTGTGTGGGCTGAATTTGAGGAAGTTTTCTTCATAAAATTTGCTCCCAACATCTTGAAGTATAACATATTTTAAATTTGGAATCTTTAGAGGCCATTTGGGCTGTACGAAAACCCATTTTTAGACTGTCTTAAAACTACCGGGAACACTGTTCATTCCGACCTTCTTGTCTTGCTGAATTTTTATAAAATTTTCTAGATCTATTTTCAAAAACTTCCTTCACAAAAGTTGTTGGCGACTTTCTTTTCTATGACATATAAAAATTTCAAAGCTTTTCAAGGTGATTTGGGTGTTGAAAGAAATGTATTTTGAGGACAAAACAGTATGTTAGAGCGAACTGATTTTGGTATAATTTCAAGGGACAAAAAGGCATGGTTGCAGATTGAATCAAATTTCGTGTTCTTCATAAGAAATGTTTATCTATTTTTTTTTATGATATATCCAAAATTTAGAATTTTTGAAGTTCATTTACTATTTATTTTGATGGGATTTCGGTCACTATGTAAATTGCCCAAATTTACCCTGGTTCCATAAATGTTCATTTTTATGAGCGAAATGGTGGGGATGTCGAGGTTGAATAGTTGCTGCCCTTGTGACTGGAATTGATGCTTGAATGTGTGCTTGTATGTTCTAGGGGCTGAATTGAAATGGTTGAATTGGGTGCATTTAAATAATGTTCGAGTATGTGAACATGTGAGATTTGAGACGTGCGATGTGCGTGTGATCACTAAAAAGCCCTGAGGCGTGTTTACGTGGGATACAGATAAAATATGCCGTGTTGGCATGTGCGCGTGATCACTAAATCCCTGAGGCGTGTTTGCGCGGGGAATTGAACCGGGCCTTAAGTTTGTTTACGCAGGTCGTGATACGAATGTGGGGCTTGAGACGTGTTTACGCAAGCCGTGGAAAGAGATTGAAAGTGAAATGTGTGATGTGGAAAGTGAGATTGTGATCGGGCCTGAGGTGTGTTTACTTGGGTCGTGATAAGAATGTGTGATGTGGCAAGTGGAAAGTGAGATCGGACTTGAGGCGTGTTTACGTGGGTCACGATAGGAATGTATGATATGGCAAGTGGAAAGTGAGATCGGGCCTGAGGCGTATTTACACAGGTCGCGATAGGAATGTGGGGCCTAAGGCATGTTTACACGGGTCACGATAGGAATGTGGGGCCTAAGGCATATTTACGCTGACCGAGAAAAGAGATGGAAAATGAAATTTGTGTGTTAGTGTATGAATGAGTGTGAAATGTGGGGTTCGGAATTGTTGTGTGTACGATATGTGCTTTTGGGCATGAGAATGGCTTGGAATGTGCATGTAGTTTGAAATTTGTGTATTTAAGACTAATGTGCAGGTTGAGCCCATGTAAGTCTATTTGTCTGTGATACGTATGTATTGAGTGATTGTGTGTTTGGACCTGTCTAGAGATACGTGGTAGCTTAAGTGGAGTTTAGACTATCAACTTATTGAGAGTGGTCTCATGGTTGTTTAACCAAATTATTTCAGAACCCTGCCCTGAGCCATGAATCTACCGTCACCACCGCAACGTTTTGGTATCCCTATGCACACCGACCATGCAGTAGTAGAATACCCTATAGATAATCCAATCGAGATTGAGGCAAATTCTGAGTCGTCAGAGGAGCAGGTGGATCAGGGGGAGTCAGATTCAAGTTCAGATGAGACCGATTCGAAGTGGACATCATCTAGAGTTCGTAGGGGTTAGCTGAGGGTAGGGTGATCATTTTTGAGTACCTTTTTGGAGTTGTTGACGTATTCCGGAGAAACCAATTTTTATGTGTATTATAGGTTGATGAAATTTTGGTGAGGGCTCGAAATGACTAATGGTTGTGTAATGGATGAGAATGGATATTGTGTGTGTG